>BFEA01000182.1:224235-239863 GCA_003427395.1 Chara braunii
AAGGCAGGCTTCTCGGAGCCTCGCTCCTCTTACCACCTAGTATATATGTAAATGTGGCGATAAGGCAGACTTCTTAGAGCCTCGTTTCTCTTATCCCCTAGTATATAGTATTACGGTGGTAAGGCAGGCTTCCCGGAGCCTCGCTCCTCTTACCTCCTAGTATATATTATTATTATGGCGATAAGGCAGGCTTCTTAGAGCCTCGCTCACTCTTATCGCCTAGTACATATATTATGGTGATAAGGCAGGCTTCTCGGAGCCTCGCTCACTCTTATCACCTAGCTAGTTTATTCCCTTAGAAGAAACCCCGTGTCTTAGTGCCACCGTGACTGCGTCATAGTGTCTGCGTATGTTATTGTGCACTGTGTATCACCGCGCACTGTGTATCGGTGTGCATCAATGTGCACTGCGTGTCACCGTGTAACTGCGTGTGTGAGACTGTGTGACTGTATATCTGCGCCACAGTGTATGTGACACTGAGTCTGTGTGAGTGACCCTGTGTATTCGTGTCACAGTGTACGTGACACTAAGTCTGTTTTTGTTTCGTTGTGTCTATCACCGTGATCGTATGTGTGGCACGGTGGCTATACGTCACAGTGTGCCTATCACTGTGTTGATGTGGATTTCACAGTCTACGTCACTGTGCACCACCCGTGCATTTGTGTGACTTTGTATCTGTGTGGTTGATGATGTGGGTCACAGTGACTGGGTGTGTTCACAGTATCTGTGTGTGTTCACAGTATTTGTGTGTGTTCACAGTATCTTTGTGTGCATGACTATGTATGTCACTGTGCCTGTGCGTCACAGCGTGTGACACTGTGTCTGTCACAGTGTCCGTGTCACTTGCATATTTGCCACCGTGTGACTGTGCGCGTGTCACTTGTGTATGCATCACTGTATATGTCACAGTCTGTTGTGTGTGTCACGGTGTTTGTTATTGTGTATGTCATCGTGACTGTGTGTGTCACTGTGTGATTGTCACCATGTGACAGCGTGACTGTGCGTCTATCACTGTGTATGTCTCATAGTGCTTGTGTCACCGAGTGACTGTCACTTCCCCGTGCACTCCGTGTGCCGGAATTTGTGCCTTCCCTATGTGTTTTACTGTGTATGTTACAGTCTGTATCTCACTGTGTATGCCACGGTCCGTGTCACACTGGGTGCGTCACAATTTGTATCTTGCTGTGTATGCTACAGCCTCTGTCACACTATGTATATCACAACCTGTATCTTACTGTGCATGCCACAGTCTGTGTCACACTTCGTATGCCACAGCCTGTGTCTCACTATGCATGCCACAGTCTGTGTTATATTGTGTATGTCACACCCTGTGTCTCACTGTGCATGCCACAGTCTGTGTCACACTATGTATGTCACAGTTTATATCTCGCTATGTGTGCCATAGTCTATGTCACAGTGCGTATGTCACAGTTCACATCTTGCTATGTGTGCCATAGTCTGTGTCACATTGTGTATGTGTCACTATGTATGTATGAGTGTCACGGTATATTCTGAGTGTCACTGTCCGCGTATCTGTGTGTCACCGTCATGGTGCACTTGTGCGTCTATCACCGAGCACTGTGTGGATCACATCGTTCGTATGTGTGTCACACTGTGTGCGTCACTGTGCACATGTGTGACTCTGTATCTGCGTCACAAAGAGAGTGAGTGACACTGTGTCGGTGTTGTGTGATACCATGTATGTGCCACAGCGTACGTGTCGCTGTGTAACTGTCACTCTGTGACAATGTGACCGTCACTGCATGACTATGTGTCTGTCACAATCTATGTGTCACAGTGTGACTGCCTGTTCCACTGTATCTGTGTGTGTCGCAGTGTCACTGTTTGTTCCACTGCGACTGTGTGTGTCATAGTGTCTATGTCTGTTCCACTGTATGTGTGTGTCGCAGTGTCACTGTCTGTTCCACTGCCACCGTGTGTGTCACAGTGTCTATGTTTGTTCTACTGTGGGTCGTTGTTTACCATCATGTATCTGTGTATTCACCGTGTATATGTATGTCACTGCTTTCTCTGTGTGGGTGTCTCTGTGTCTGTGTCACTGCATGTGTGTCTGTCTGTGTACACGCAACTGTTTGTGTGTGAGTATGGGACATCCGGCGGGATCCAGAGTGCGCGCGTGTGAACAAACTGTCGGGGAATACAGTTGCTCGAGACAAGTCTGAAATTGAACTGTGTTCGGGGCTCCGTTATCTCAGAGCTTTGTGTGGGTGTACGGGCATCAGTGTGATTGTCACCTCTTCGCATGTCCGCTGGATATCAAAGAAGACAATTCTGATTGCAATAATAATAAACAATAATAAAAAAAATAATAATAATAATAACAGTGAAACGGTTTTCACCTCTTTGCAGTAACAGACGCAGATCTCGGGGCTCGATTCCTAGACCTTACCCTACCCATGTACAGTATCTGTGTAGTCCCCGAGAGTTGAACCTGTGACCTGTGTATTCATAGACAGTTGGTAGGTATGTCATAGGTCCATAGGCAGCAGGGGTTAGATCTGTAGATCTATAGAGTAGAAGTCTTAGCGAGTTCCAGAAGTCTAGCTGTAGTCCTTCTAGAAGATCGGCAAGTGGGCAAGTGGTCAAGTGGCGAGTCAAGTGGTGGACTAAACTGCAGTGCAATTGCACAGGTTAGCAGTGAGTCCACAGTCAGTCAGTGGTAAGGCTCAGTCAGTCCCAGTCCGGTCCAGCAAGTACCACGGGGATTGTGTGCACCATCGGCCTGGCAAAGGGCAGACCAATGAGTTTCCGAAGTATAAATCAAGAGGCAGCGCCCAGCCTTTCATTTATTCCTGCTTGAGCCATGCGGAAGCGCAGTCACAGCGACATGTGCAAGGAGGTCTGCAGCGAGCCCGGAGGATGCAGTGGGCGAGAGAGGAGGAGCTCAGCATAGCGATAGGATAACAGCGGCTAGTGCCGCCATAGCTGTAGTTGAGTTCCAGTGTGTGTGTGTGTGTCTGTAGGCGTGAGTGTTCAGAGAGTCGTGTGTGGAATATACAGCGTGATGCGGTGCATACGAGCAGAGTGTTGTTTGGGCGCCGAGTCGCCATAGCCAGCGAAAGTGAACTCTTATCCGGATCGCCTTAACTCTGAGTTTTGAGTGGGCACATGGCACCAGTTTGCTGCGCTACTGTTTGCATACATGTAAGGTGTGAATGAAAGCAAGTCTGATTGTGGCAATAATAATAATAATAATAATAATAATAATAATAATAATAAATCAAGAAAGATGAGTAATAGCGAACTTCAGCAATCAAACAGCATCATATGCACAAGACCAGATAGTCGTGATCTCGAACCAACAGCAGAATTGCATCAAGAGTTTCATCAAATAAGAGCACAGCAAAGCTAAAAAATTGACAATGCTGAAATAGTCCCTTCATCATTAACGAAGAACCAGAGTTGATATCCTACCTGGCGATCGATGCCCAGACTACGAATGGTAGATCCTATCTAGCCTAGACTACAATGCTGATGATGACGTCAACATCTCTCCGAAGTACGAGCAGATCTCGGCCAATGCCGCAGGTATGTCTCTCGTCTCACTCACAACCTCGCTCCCCAACACACAGATGGCACTTCCACCCATACCCAATCTCTCCCTCTCTCCCCCATTCACACTCACCCGCACTAGTACCGTAGTGCCTTGTCCCGTTTCATTTAGCGGACTTTCATTCGAACTCGCTCGTCCTACTTCGATAGAAGCACCATGATGTGTGCTGCAAGATTGGCACAAGCCCGCACACACGATCACATACTCGCATACACACACACGCACTCTGCCTTCCTCCTCTCTACTTCCCCTCTCCTCCTTCTCCTTCCTCTTCTTCTCCTTCTCCTTCTTTTTTTCCTTCCTTCTTGCAAGCTCGTTTTCTTCGATCCTCCCCGCATGCACTCCCTCGCGCTCTACTCCCACTCACGATGCTCCCCTTTTCTCCTTCTTTGTCTTTCTCTTCTCGCTCGTTTTATCCTCCTCCTCGTGAGCTTCTCCCTCATCGCGCGTTCCCGTTCCTTCTACGCACTTCCTCCCCGTGATCCTCTTTCTTTCCTCGCTTGCGATCACATTATCCACCTTGTGCCATGTGTTGCGCTGCCTCGCTCTCCGCCCTTCCATTTCCCTGCGTGCCTTCTCCTACACCGTGAGCTCATCCTTTCGGCAATTGCGCACATATCTCCCATAGCGCTCATATCGCCTCCACGCCCCTCTCTCTTCGTGTACTAGGTACTAACCTCTGAAGGTGGCATCTTGATGCAGGTACCTCGAAGATGAAGCTGGAGCTATGGCATCACATGTATGTTTCTCTCTGGCCTCCCCTCACCTTTCTCTCTCTCTCCAACGCTACTCTAAATTCCTTATAGCGCTGTTGCATACCGTAATGGTGCAAACCAGAACAAGGACAAACTTCTCTCACATAGTACAAGATAGCGCAGCGGAATGCTAGTATACCAATGATCGGCCCTATCAATGTTGCAATGCAGGCCAGACATACATCATCATCATCACAAGGTGTGAAGGGGCCTGGCGCTATACACATGAAGGAGGCGCCAGGTCCAAACATCACAGACGAAGAGGAGCGGATCAGACAAAGAAGAGGATGGGGGAGATGGGAAAGTCGTCCACACCAAGTCTCGTTACAAGTCCCAAATAATCCCTCTTCAAAATGTCTGAAATCCAATGTCGAGTCAGGATCCAAGACGTCACCACGCTCTCTCTCTCTCTCTCTCTCTCTCTCTCTCTCTCTCTCTCTCTCTCTCTCTCTCTCTCTCTCTCTNTCTCTCTCTCTCTCTCTCTCTCTCTCTCTCTCTCTCTCTCTCTCTCTCTCTCTCTCTCTCTCTCTCTTTTTGAAGAGCGAGCAGAGGATGCGGGGCAGGCGCATGGGCGCATAGCAGATAGTGGCAGGCAAAGGGCAGCGGTGGATCGATGGCAGCGGGTGACAGCGCACCAGGTGTAGCAACTCTCTATCTCTGACTCGCTCTCTCTCTCACACACACACACACACACAGACACACACGCACAGACACACACACACGTATAGTAGTGAATGCATCCCCCATTGTTATAGCGTTAGATTCATTGCTTTATTTATTTTATTTATTTATTTATTTATTTATTTATTTATTTATTTATTTTGCTCATCCTTTCAATATTAGTACCACGAGGTAAGTCGAGCGATTGAAGAAGACTTACCCGTTCTCTCCTCTTCACCGTCGTCGTCGGAGCCGCTGTCGTCCGCCTGCATGCTCAGGTAAGCATTTTTTCCCCCTCTAGTCCTCCTCTCCTTCTTTTTCTCTCCTTCTTCTTCTTCTTCTTCTTCTTTTTCTTCTTCTTGATTCCTCCTCTACTTTCCATGCGCCACCTCACCTGCTTCCGCGAATCATCTCCACTGCACCTCGCGCTCCATTTCTGCTGCGCGAGTCTCCCTCTCGCTTTACTCTGCGGTGATCATCTCCTCTGCATCACTCGCTCGTCGTCGTCGTCGCCTCGTCTTCGTCATCAGTCCTCGTCGTTGTCATCCTTTCCCTTCCACTTTCCCTCCGTTCTCTCTCTCTCTCTCATTCTCCTCCCTCTCATTCCTCTTCTCCCTCTAAGTGATAAGGTTTAATGAACTCTCTACAGCACCCCCCCCAGCGGCATCGCCGAGATCACCACGATCCGGACACTTCATCGGACCATTCAATCAGTAGGAGCGATGAAGGTGTGTACAAAGGGTAGGGACGTTTCCAGCGCGGGCTGATGATTCACGCTTACTAGGCATTCCTCATTCAAGATCGATGATTACAACAATCTACCCCGTCGCGTTGAACCCCCTTCCCTTCTCCCTCTTCTTTTTTTTTTTCTTCTTCTTCTTCTTCTTCTTCTTCTTCTTCTTCTTCTTCTTCTTCACCCCCGCGAGATCGTATACGTCCTGCGCTCGTTCTTGTTCAGTAGCGCCCTCACCCCTTTCCCACGCGATAGCCACTTCCCCCCTTTCTCTCTCCTCTCCTTCTCCTCCTTCTTTCTTCTTCTTCTTCTTCTTCTTCTTCTTCTCTCTGCTACTTCTCCTACCACCTTCCCTGCGCATTTCACCCCCTTTCTTCGTGCGGCCATCTCCACTATTCCTCGAGCAAACTCCTTCCGGCTTTCTCTGAAGCGCTCCTCCCACTCCTCTCCGCGTGCTTCGTCCGGGTGCTGCTACGCTCTTGCTGCGTTTGCCCGTCAGACTTAGCTAGAGCTCGTAGACCAAAGCAGTGGTCTTAATTTTCGTTGGAATGAATCTGCCCTGGATCCTTCGGCAGATTCATCAAAGTAAAGTTGTAGGCCCTAGATACGGGAACGGTGAGGAATAAGAAATAAGAAAACAAGAAATAGGAAAATAAGAAATAAGAAAAATAAGAACTAAGAAATAAATAAATAACAGAAAAGCAGAATCTAACAGCCTAACTTCCCTCACCTGCCAAGTGTTGTGCCCCGTTTCAACGGGGAAACTACAACCAAATCTTTTTTTTTTTTTTTTTTTTTAATAAGGAGGTCGTGGGTTCGAGTCCCGGTCGCCTGAGACCAGGTAAACAAAAGTAGAGCTCCCTTTTCAAAAGGGAGCTAGCTTAAAGGGTGGTATGTCTTGATCCCCAGATCCCCTGCCTATCAAGCATTCCCTATGCCTACTGAGCTAACTCCCACTTCAAGTAGAAGAGGAGCAGCTCTAGTATCTATAGAGTAGTAACTCACCCTGACTAGCGACCTACGCCCCTCTCTAAGTCTGTGTGTGTGCACGCTTGCTGGTCTGCATGCCAGTGTCAGTGCTTGTCAGCTTGAGTGCGTGCGTGACCCACAATGACACTTGGTAGGTCGGAAGGCCCCGAAGGCCGATACTTACCTGTAGCCGTGACTTTGAGGGTCGTGGCGGGAAAACACTCAAGCGGCGGGGTAGGAGACCCTCGATAGTAGAAACACTCAAGTAGCAGGTAGGTCGATACCACACCGAGTAGAGGTAGATGTGCCGAGTACTCGAGGCCGAGCAGAAGAAGACAAAGATGACATTTTTAAACACCTGGTACTAGTAGGTAGACAGGTACTAGGTCAAATGCCAGTGTGTGTCATAGATCTACCTAATACGACACTTACCCAATCAACCCTTCGACCTTCTCGGTCGGAGGGTATTACTATTGATCGTAATCATCACAGTGTGCGTCACGATAACGTGCGCACACTCTCGAAATTTTCTCACCGATTTCGCCCCGGCCTCAATGGTCGAGGAAATTGTTTTCAAGTGTCGCGCGAAAATGCGTACACCATTTTTTTTTTTATCCCAGACTGGCTCCGTCATGGTAACCGACGCCGTCACCGTGTCGAATGTAAAAGCATGGCCAAATACCCTTGTAAGGGTATTTGGTCCGACACCGGGATCCACCTGGTGAAAGTCCAACGATGTAACCAATAGGGCTAAGCCCAAGCCTGAACTGGGGGCGAGCCAGCCAGTACGTAAATGGTAACTGTGGCCATCCTGGGCCTGGTTTCCTGCTCAACCCACCGTTCTGCAGGCGCGCCTCCACTGGCACAGATGCAGGCTTTCACTCAGCCCGCCGTGCACGCAGTCTCGCGATGCTACGGCCAACAGGCTGGGGCTTTCCCCATGCTGCTTCTTTCTTGGAATGACCTCCCTTTCACCATCTCCATGCCGGAAAACCCCGGCCTTCATTTTAATTTGCGCCATCCTTACTTGGTTTTTGGCGGCCCCTTCTACTATTGGGGGCACACGGCCATCCGGGTGCCTGTGTAATCTCGCGTGGTGCTACCCTGAAACGTCGGTCCCCAGTAAATCCGACAACATCCTCCCCTAGTCACAGCCCTTCCTGACCAACCCAGTGCTGCCCATAATTCCGTCCGTGCATGCGAGGTCACGACTGCCTCAGAAATTCTAGCCTAGCACTTAATTGTTCTACCGGCGTCTCATAGCCTTCCTTGATCAAGGTTTGGTCAAGCTTGCGCGTGCCCGCAAAGTGCACGCTCACCCACTCTCTAATGAACGCAAATGGGACGCACCCCTAGATATAGTCAGGCGTGTTCTTTCTGTAAGCTGCAAATATGTGCCCAAATACCCTTGTAAGGGTGTTCGGGCCGACAACGTGGCGCAAAGCGACGAGATAGGGGAAGCGCAGGAAGAAGAGCAAGAAGAAGAAGAAGAAGAAGAAGAAGAAGAAGAAGAAGAAGAAGAAGAAGAAGAAGAGGAGGAGCTATCGAGTGAGGGACGGGACGACCCCGACTACGTCCCGGAGAGAGAAGCGGGGATAGCGAGAGGGTCAAGCCAGCAGCGCGATAAGAACGAAGAGGAGGAAGAGCAGAAGACGCGAAAGCGTCGGGAAAATGCGGAGGGAAAACGGCATGTGAAGGAGAGAACGCCTATTGACCCGTCGATAAGAGATCCGTGACATGATCCGGAGCCGCTAGAGGAAGAAGACAATGGAACCACCGCAGAGGGATCGCGACAGCGAAGAAGAAAAAGGAGCGAATCGCCGACTTCATCCGGCTCCACACCCCGGCCTTTCGTTCGTCTACGTCAAGATCTCGGCGTTCGGGCTACGTCCCCGGTCGTTCTCTCGCCGACCCCGTGACTACCTCATGCTTATCCGCCTCCCTGGTAGACCTCCGTTCCCCAATGGATGGTGCCCTTTCCCCCACAACCTTTTCTACCATCTCTACGCTACCCGTCTTCTCGTCTCCGTCTATCCGCATGCCACCACCCGCTCTGTAGTCGATTCCTTCCTACTTCATGTGCTCCTGTTTAGCACAGACTGGTGGGAATATAACCACGTAAAAATATAATGTGTTGTATCCGGAACTATCCCCGCCTGCGAAAACTATGAAGATTTTCACGCTGCCTTGCGTCGAACCCTTTCTACCATCTACCCCGACTACATTGTCGCTTTTCGCCATCTTCACGTAGACCCTCGCTTTCCCCGCATCCATCGTTCCTTCCACTACGCTACCCTTCCCGCCTTCGCCTCCCCTGCCATCAATCACTTCATGCCCCCTCTCCCCCTGAACCACCCGTCCCCACCACCATCGAGTGTCTATCCTCCTTTTCTCGTTGATGCATGTTCGGTTGACACGTGTCACGGTGACGACACGTGTGATCCCCTCCTTGGATTGTCAATGACCCTCCCTGAGGAATTAGTAGTAGAGCGATGTTGCCACATTGGACGACGTCCACACTCATTCGAACGGTAAGTGGCATAGAGAGAAAAGTTTCGCGTGTCGGTTGATTAGAGAAATCGACACTTGCCACCAAGCAAGCAGGAGCTTGCTAATATTGGAACCCCCTGGGCATCACATATGTGACGAACCGATTTTCGCACCGCGCGATTTCCTGCACGATTGCGATGAGGGGTCCTAAGTTGGGAAGGTTGGGCCAATTACGGGAGATCGGGATCGGTGGGAAATTGCATCAGTGCCCTCGTTTCTTCGTCTTTTTCATCGTCTCTTTTCGAAAGGTTGGGATCAGGGACGGGTGAGTCCCGGGACGGTCGGGTGATTGATTGGTCGGTTGGATGGCTGGCGCGCCGTCGTGCGCGCGAATAATAAATGTTGACGTCGCCTCTTTTGTGTCGATCTTGGAATTTGGGCACGGACATCGCGCGGGAATTTGCTTCGTTCTTTTGAATTTTCTTTCTTTGAATTCTTTTTCGAATCTTGCCGAGCCCCGATGGCTCTCGAAATTTCGAACTTTTGTTTTTCGGAGTTTGTGCTTTCTGCTTCTTTTTGTTCGCATTAGATAGGAATTTAGGAATTTTGTAACTAGGATTTTTCTTTTGCCGCACGACGCCTTTTTGTTTACGCGCTCCTTTATGCAGCTGCAACGAAATTCTGATTAGTAGGCGCCTTAATCGGGTGTGTAACTGTAATTTTGGGCGGGCGCCATTGTAACTGTATCTTTTTTTCTTGTGACTCGTCTTTCCCGCCCTTCTTCTCCTTCTCTTGCTGCGTTTTTGGTAACCGCGGTCTGCATGATCGGATCGATGCGTGGAGAGCGGCTACGCCGCGACTGGGCCATGCAGAACGTAGGCCTTCCTTCTCTAGTCTTCCTTCGAAGTCCTTTTAATTTCGTGTTCTTCTCGCATGCATGCACGCTATAAATTCCGGACTGCACGATTAGCTAGCTCTCTTAACCAAGTTGTTGGAAGCTCGGGCTTGCGCGATCAGAAAGGGTCGGCACACGAGCGAAGTAAGAGGTGAGTAGAGCAGGAGTCGGGCGACCCGACAAGCTGGTGCCAAACGCGCGGGGTTGACGCGGGCCATGACGGACTGTAGGCGCGGGCGAACCTGATGGGTGCGGGAGGGCTAAGCGGGGTGACGGCTTCGTGGGTCGGTGCACGTCGACGGACTGTCCGCATCAGAGAGAGAGAGAGAGAGAGAGAGAGAGAGAGAGAGAGAGAGAGAGAGAGAGAGAGAGAGAGAGAGAGGAAGAAGGAGTTGTGGCTGATGGACATGGATTTGTTGTTTCTTTATCTTTTCTCCCTCCTGTCTCGTGTATATAAATTTTGATTTCGGCTCCGGGCGATTTGCCCGTTTCTGTTTTTCAGAATCTGGACTTGGGTTTTTGCTCACACTTGTCCTCACGATTTCCCATCTCGGATATGGTGTTTGAATGTATGAATGAATGAATGGATGTCATGTTTGGTTTTTTATCTTCCTATCGGACTCTTGCCTTTGCCTTTGTTTACTGCCTTTGAGACACTCATGAGTAGGATAGGATTTTTGTGTTCTCATGTTTACTCATCTTTTGATTAAGCTGTTGTGGTTGTTGCGTCTCGCATGCTCGAAAATTACGGGGTGATTAGGCAATCGAATGTGTGGCCCCACGAACGCCGCGCGAGGGCGCGTGTAAACACGACCTGATCTACGCATTTACACGTGCCCCCGGGCGTTGATTCGTCAATTCCAAAAGGATCATCGATTGCAGAAGTACTGTCTGATTGGATACGGCCAACCGGGGTCTGCGACGGAGCAGTCATCCCATGCGAACACGCGTAAGCGCTGTCGGAGCAAACACCCTTACAAGGGTAGGGGAAAAATGAATTAGAATGCGTGACGGGGCGTCGGACCGGCAGGTATAGGAAAGTCGGCAGGGCACGCCACCATAAAATCTTAAGTCGACTAAATAATTAATGCAACCCCGGCCATGCGGCCGGGGAAGCCAAAAGAAACGTACTGCCTATCATAATAGGTAACGGCAGCCGGTACCTTTGTCTTTAATCGTATGCCGTGAGTGGGGTTGAAACTTCAGTTCCGCCTCGCACATGGGGAGAGGAAGTCGCCTCTCGAGTGGCGACTTCGTGTCATAGCGATCACCCAAGCAACCGGTACCTTCGTCCCTTTGAAGGAGATACCGTTGCAAGTTTTGATATCGTCTCGACAGGGTCTAGAGTCGGGTTACTTGAAATGATACCCGCCTATCTACCGATACCGTGCCTCTAAAAATGCCAATTTTTGTCTTCTTCTACTCGGCCTCCAGTGTCGGGCACCTTTATCTCTACTTGGTATGATACCAGCCTACCTGCTACATGAGTGTTTTCACGACTCTTAAAAGTCGCGGGTTTTTTCACCGCCGCTTGAATGTTTTCCCCGCGGCAACCTTCAATGTCACGGCCGCAGGCACAAAGTACCGGCCCTTTGGGCCAATAGGTGAATAAAGTACCCTTGCGGGTGACGCATACACTCAAGCCGACAAGCAATCAGACAGGCTTGCGGACCAGCAAGCGTGCATACACACACTAACTTAGGAAAAACGGGCTCAGTCCACTGGTCAGACTAAGCCCCGTTACTAGTTATGAACTAAGTTGCTCCCCTTTTTTTCGAAATGGGAGCTAGCTCAGTAGGTACCGGGGCAGATTGTCAAACAACAGATATAGGGATCGAATCTGCCCTGGCCTGTGAGCCAACGTTTTTTAGGAAACCGGTGCTTTAACCCCGACCTCGGGTGACGGGGGCTTAAACCTGTGACCTTGAAATCGGGACCAGTTACGGTTAGGCCCCGTTGTGGCAGATGGCACAACGGGGTAAKTTTTKWTTTCTTTTCGKKTTTTTTTTTTTTTTTTTTTTTTTTTTTTTTTTWWTTWTTWTTWKTTAGATTCGGTTTCTTTTATTTTTYTTAGTCTTTCTTKTTTTTGSTCTCATGTTTGTTGATTCATAGATTCACCAGTAGTGAATCTGCCTCCGGAATCAAGGTAGATTCAACGGAGCAACTCGTGTTGGCAAGAAACTAGCAGAGGTCGCGAACGACTAGATGCTTGGGGCTACGACGCGACGACGTGATACTCACGAAGCTGCGGGAGGCGGGATGCAGCGAGGAGCGAGAGGAGTACATCGGGAAAATGAACAGGGAGAGCGGGGTGTAGCGCGAGGAAGGGAAGGTGGGTTTGATGCGCAACGAGGAGCGGGAGGCAGAAGAGATGCGCAGCAAGGAGCGGGAAGCAGAGGAGGAAATGCGCAAAGGAGGGAGCGCTCGTGCGCGAAAAGGGAGAGAGCACGAGCGGAAGGAAGGACGGGAGGCGCGTGAGCGGGAAGAAGAGTGAGAGCGGGGCCAGCAAGCGTAAGCCGCGCGTGCGGGCGCGAGCAAAAGATCACGAATGAGGTGTAGAAAGGCGCTTGCGGAGGCAGGCGAGGTAGCACGAAGGAGGTGCACGGAGAGACAGAAGTGGCCACACGCGAAGAAGTAGTGATAGGAAAGAAAGAAGAAGAAGAAGAAGAAGAAGAAGAAGAAGAAGAAGAAGAAGAAGAAGAAGAAGAAGAAGAAGAAGAAGACGAAGAAGAAGAAGAAGAAGAAGAAGAAGAAGAAGAAGAAGAAGAAGAGGGAGAAAGGAAGGGGGGTTCATTGCAACGGGGTAGGTGGCTGTAATTATCGATCTTGAATGAGGAATGCCTAGTAAACGTGAGTCATCAGCTCGCCCTGATTACGTCCCTGACCGTTGTACACACCGTCGTCGCTCTTACCGATTGAATGGTCCGGTGAAGTGTCGGGATCGCGGTGATCTCGACATTTGTCGCTGGGGGGTGCTATGGAAAGTCCAATGAACCTTATCATTTAGAGAAAGAAAAACGAATAAGAAGAAGAAGTAGGAGAAGAAGAGGAAGAAGAAGGAGAAGAGAAGAGGAAGGGAAGAGATGAGGAGAAACATACTTACCTGGCCTGCATCCGTTGCTTGCCATATGCGAGGGCGGAGACTTGTGGGAAGTGCAATGCATCGACGGTGACCCCGGCTCCGACGGACTAACGACGACAACGACGACTACGGTAATGACGACAATGACGACGACTATGACTACGAGGACGACGATGAGGACGAAGACAAAAAACGGGTAAGTCTCCTTCCATCGCGACCGATCCCTGGTGCTTCCTCTCGAATAGATGGGCAAAGAAAATAAATAAATAAATAAAAAGAAAATCAAATGAATCTATCCCTACAACATGGGAGTATACACTACAGTTATGTGTGTGTGTGTGGAGTCTACCACATATGTTATATATATATATATATATATAACTGCAGCAGCGATGCTCACACGCCGTATGCTTTTTCGCGGGCACTCTCCAACAACGCTTGCGAAAGGATGGACTTCCTATATTCGTAAACGTCAACACAGGTACCCTGCCCACGTGACCCGCCTCTCCAGCTGGTTCCGTAGCATGCTTCGATGGTCTATTCATCACCCGCTTTCTCGGGTGTTCACACACTGTCCTCGGACTACGCCTGTCACAACCCCTTCTTCATTACCGGCGTCTGTCACACCTATCACAACCTCTTCTTCATTACCTGCATATGCTGCACCTGCGTCCTCATCAGTCGTAATGACCCCTTCCATACCGTTTGTGACCCTGGCTACCCCTTTTCGGTTCGCAGCCTCTTCCCCATCGGCCTTGGTTGCTTCTACGATTGATTCCGCGAGAGCAACTCGACCCGCAGTTGCTGTGTCGCCCTTGGTCTCGGTGTGTTCCTCCATGGCATCCGTGGCCACCATGGCTGTTGTGTCGCCCTTGGTCTCGGTGTGTTCCTCCATGGCATCCGTGGCCACCACAGCGGCTGTGTTGCCCTCGGTCTTGGTGTGCTCCTTCATGGCATCTGTGGCCATGCCTGCATTACCACCTGCAGAGTCCCCTCTTCGGGTCTCACCTGC
Source organism: Chara braunii (assembly GCA_003427395.1). Lineage (NCBI taxonomy): Eukaryota > Viridiplantae > Streptophyta > Charophyceae > Charales > Characeae > Chara > Chara braunii. The sequence continues at coordinate 238,406 of BFEA01000182.1, forward strand.
GACTGCCCCCCCTGTGTCCGCTTCAGCCACTTCACCACCCCTGACTTCATCCCTCCCRTCTTCACCGCCTTTACTTCCCCTGGTTTTATCTTCGTCTGTTACCCACCTTCCGACTACTGTACCGCCACTGTCTTCACCACTCCTACCTCCCCTGGTTTTGTCCCCATCCGCTACCCCTCTTCCTAATCCACAAACCACCTCGTCCACACAGACTCCGTCATCACGTTCTTCCCCTGCAGAAAGCCCACTTCGCCGTCCTAGACGTCGGTTTCGACCTACTTCCCAACCTCACCTTACTCCCCTTTCGTTCATCTCTATTCTTGGACGAAGAAGAACCCGTTCGTTCTCCCCACCACGACCTTCCCCAACATCCCGTCCCCGTCTTTTGCCGCCCCAAGCGTCCTTACCATGCCTACAACGCTCTTCGACTGCAGATCTTTCTGCAACGCGGCTAACACAAAATAGGAGGGATGATGGCGAGGGACCAGCCGAGGATGAACTTGGCAAGGGGCCTATAAGAGATTCTGTAGAAAATCCCCCTGACCGGCCTCCACCGAATTTGTGTGGCCTCGCTGCTACTAACATCTGCCTACAAGCCTATCATCGGGAACCATATACTCACTCTGATTTTTTGGCCATTGCTTCCAATCTTGATACTCAGGAACGTGAGTTATATGGCTATAACCCGTCTTTGCACCCCCCACAGGATAGTAATTACACTCGACATGGGGGATTCAATGTCTCGGTTTTGGAGACTACTTTGATAAGGCGCCGGCTTGATGTGCAGCGTGCCTCTTCGGGTGGCAACCCGGACCACTGTTCGCGCGTTTGTGCCTATATTCTACATACTCCTGGCCACTACACCGCTCTTGTCCGTGCCTCTGGTTCTTGGGAATTATGGAATAGCGGTGCTATGGTGCAAACAATTACTGCCATCTCTGATCTCGTGCGTCATTACCCTAACCTGCAACTGTTCCAGGTCATTGACCCTATGGGTACCTCCTGTACTTCCCTGCCCGTCCCTACGCCTATCTCTGTGCCTGCCTCCATGCCTGTCTCTGTGCCTGCCTCCATACCTGTTTTTGTGCCTGTTTCTGTGCCGGTTTTTGTGCCTGTTTCAGTGTCTGTCTCCTTCCAGATTACTGACTCTATCAGTACCATATATACTTCCGTCCCCGCCTCTACAGCTACCTCTGTGCCTGCCTCCACACCTGTCTCCATGCCCGTTTCTGTGTCTGTCTCCGTGCCTACCTCCACGTCTGTCGCTGTGCCTGCTTTAGTCTTTATTCCCCCACATACGGCACTAACACCTTGTGGCCTCCTTCTTTGTGAGATCACTGACACAGTTACACTTGGTTGTGGAAAACATCGACTTTGTCGACATCACTACAACCATATAATTGTTTGGGCCTGCTGTCGGCAGGGATGCCACCTGTATCCGGATTGTGAACATCCTCT
>BFEA01000182.1:270196-288189 GCA_003427395.1 Chara braunii
ACACACACACACACATACACACATGTGTAGTAGTGGACATCTCGGTGTAGTAGTGGGAGGTTCGATCGATCTTACCCAATGAACCGATCGAAGGTTTTCTTCGTTCACACACACATACATACTCACGCACACATAGTAGTAGTGAATATTTTGTCGTTGTAAGAAAATTCGATCGGTGTTAGCTCATCCCCTTCGATCGATATTGGGAGAGGCCAGCCGCGGCCCCAGATCGATGATCGGGTACACACACACACACACACAGACATAGGTACCAGTGAATATCTCGTTGTTGTAGTCGAAAATTCGATCGATTTTTGCTCATCCTTTTGACGGATTGTGCGAGGCCAACCGCTGGCCTCGAATAGATCGAGCGAAGTACTCTCTCTCTTTCTTGCTCACACACACATACACACACACACACACCCCTACGTAGTAGTGAATATTTCGATGTTATAGCAAAAGATTCGATCGATTTCGTCCACCCCTTTTGCACGATGAATCGATCGAAGCACTTTCTCTTCTCTTGCACACACGCACACACACGCACACATACCCACACACACACATACCCACACACACACACTTACACACACACACACATGTGGTAGTGAGTATTTCGGCGTTGTAGCGAAAGATTCGATCGACCTTGCTCATCCTTTCGGCGGAATCCTTTCGGCAGAAGCCGCGCAAAGCCAGCCGTGGCCTCGGCGACCTACCCGGCGCCGTGTGCGTCGTCCAACGAATCGATCGTTGTACTATCTCTCTCTCTCTCTCACTCACTCACTCATATGCACATGTATACACACACACACTCACACATGGGTCGTAGTGTACCTTTACTATGTCTAGTGGTAGGTTCGTTCAGTTTTGCTAAATCGATCGTTGGCAGTATTATGAGGTAAGTCGTGCGATCTGAGACGTACCTGTTCCCTTTCGCTCCCTCTTCGTCATCGTAGTCAGTCCTTCGTAGCTCAGGTACGACGTCCCAAGATCCTCGCCCGGATGTCGTCGTCGCCGACCGTGAGGGAGGTAAGTGTTTTCCTCCCCCTCCTTCTCCTTCCTTCTCCCTCCTCCTTCTCCTTACTCTTCTTCCTCCTTCTCCCTCTTCTTCTCCTTCCTCTTCTTCCTCCTTCTCCCTCTTCTCCTTCCTCTCCTTCTATCTTTCTTCCTCCTTGCGCCTTCCTTTCTGGTCAGTCCTTTCCTCTTTGGTTGCACATGCTGCCTCTCTTTGCGCAGCTCTCCCCGTGTCCCTCTCCGTTTTCTTGTTTGAGCACAGCCGCGCCCTTCACTCGCATTGCCTCGCCTGCGGCGAAGTCCTACCGATCGCGATCGGGGTGGCATTCTACTAGATGAATCTGCTCTAGTATCGGGGCGGGATTCATTTAGGCACCTTGGGTAAGTAGGCCGTTGAGAAAACAAATAAAATAAAAAAACGAGAATGGTAAAAAGAAAGAAAAATAAAACTTAATAAGAGAAACAAAAGAACTAAAATAACAGAATCTAACGAAATTACAACTACAAACGCCCCTACCTCACCAAGTGTCAACCCGCTGCACTCGGCCTCAACTAACTCTGAAACTAAGGTCGCGAGTTCGAGCCCCGGCCAATTGTTTCCTGGCCAAAAAAATGTTGCGGCCCCTGGCCAAAAAGGAGTTAGACCCAGTAGTCTCTCAACCTCGATCCCTGCATCCCTTGTGTTTCGAAGGCAAACACCGGAACCTACTGAGCTAGCTCCCACTTCGAGTAGAAGGGGAGCAACTCAGTACATAAGTAGTAGAGGGGCCCAGTCCACCTGGTGGCCCGAGCCCGTTTCCTCTTAAGTCTTCGTGTGTGCACGGTTGCTTGTCTGCGTGTCTGACTAAGTATTTTGCCATCTTGAGTACGTGCATGATCCGCAAGGCGCTCGACCGAGCGGAAGGCCCAAAGGGCCGGTACTTTACCCATGGTTGCGTCATCGAGGGTCGCAGTGGGGAGGACACCTAAGTGGTGGGTAAGATGGCACTATACTAAGTAAAGGTAGACGCGTTGAGTATCTGCGGCCGAGCAAGGCCGACACTCTTTGTATCATGACAGTAACCAATTCAACCCCTCGGCCTTTCCCCGGTTGAAGGGTATCAGTGTCGATCCCTAACTATTGCAGTGTGCCATGATGATGGGCGTGCTCATACGGAATTTCTAAGCTCCGATTAATTCCCTCTAGGTGGTCGGCGTAACCGGCCTGTCGACTGCAAAATCATGGCCAAATACCCTTGTAAGGGTATTTGGTCCGACAGCGCCGGGCGTGAGGTTGGGCGTCACATTACTAATCGCGGACCTTTGGGATGAGTTGACTGGTCAGTGGCTATCATCGCAAGACCTCAAGCAAAAGCTAGGAGGACTTGGCCAGATGGAAGAAAGAGCGGCCTCTTTGAAGGTCGCTATCCCCCCGGAGTGGGCCCACCTGATGAGTCCAGCAGGAGTGCCACCTCCGGGGACGTGGTTTATTGTGCAGCAATTTGATCCATGTCCGCAACCTGCACAGACATAGGTAGTATGGAAGCCGATCTCGACAGACATTGATGGAACAAGACAATTTCAACGATGGCGCAAATTGTCATCTTTGGAGCATCTTCTTTGTGATAGCAAGGACCCGCTAGACCCACCATGCAGACCGCTGGGCAATCTCGTGCAGATTAGAGTCCGGGAAAACTGCAATGATGAAGGGGAATGGACATGTAAATTGTGGGCTGAGGGGACCCTCATCCGAACACCTACGAATCGATCCCAAAATGTGGTCCTGGAGCGGTTCTCGAAAATTCTCCCAGGAAGCATGGTTATCGGACTACACATCAGTCGGAGGCTACGTACTGCTCCTCGAAAAGGACCCCCCTCTCAACCGCAATAAGCAGGTGGACTCAAGTTAACGAAGCAGAGGACACACGCATCGGACAGGATATCCAAAGATGCTGGTCACAGCTGCAGAAACTGCCCATGCCATGGGCATCGGCTATTCTTTGGCTACATTCATTGCTGTCCACCCCCTCGGTGGTCTGGCTAGTGGGGAGAGGAATGGAGATCCAGATGCAGTGCTCACGGTGTTGCTGGCCATTTGAATCAACAATCCACTTGTGGCTTTCCTGTCGACTATCCCGAAGAATCTGGATATGGTGGAAAGACCATTGGGATCGCATCGGCGGTACAGTCTTCCCCTGGGATGATCATTGGGTGCTGTTCGGAGGCATCCCGGAGGGCTTTGCTGTGGACAAAGGCTGGGGATACATTGCCCAGTCCCTCAGAGCTTGCCTTTTCCTAGTAATCTGGGAGGTGAGAAACAAGAACGTTTTTGAAGGACGATTCATCTCGGATAAATCCATCAAGACCACAATGAAGCTTCACATTCATCGAAGCATACAGAGCTATTGGAGACGGAAAGTCTCATCCTCAAACCAGAAGACTGCAAACATGGGCTATTCAGGGTAAGTTGGCCAAGGTGCAGGACGGGAAACTCGTCTTGGATGATTGGTTGTTAAGTGTTGAGTAATACCTGGGCGCTCGGTTATTCTCCTCAGTACGAGGGCAGTAGTTGGTGGCAGGTGAGGTTAGTTCGGAGTGCCAAATGGTCTAAGAGGAGCCTAGTCTCCACCGGCCCGCGGTAGGGCTGGTCACACCACTAACTCAGACAACCGTTTCGGTTTGAGTGTCCATGCTATTGTTGCTGGGGGGGTGTGCCCCGGCAGGCTTGAGCTTGTAAGCGAAACTGGGTAATGCTCCCAGCCTCCGGGTAAACAGTGAGGACCATACCTTTCTCGGCCTTTTCGTTAAGATCAAGTGTAGTATCTGTTCTGATCAGTTTAATATCTGATTTGTGGTCCATCGGGCCACAATAAAAAATAAAAAATAAAAATAATGAGGACCCCGGCCTCATCCTCAATTTATAATGTAAGCCTTGAGCACTGGGCCCGAATGTGCGGGAACCTTTACATTTTTTATGGAAAAGAAAAAAAAAAAATAGGGCGTCCTCTGACATGGCAATTCTGGAAGAGCAATAATTTCGAAGAATGACGATCTTAGAAGTCAACACAACGCAATCTTCTTGTTCTTCTTCTTATTTGTGGTTCCCTCTTGATTCCTGGCAATCTTGCGGGTCCTCTCTCCTCCTCTTGCTTGCGTTATTATTCATAACAGGAAGAAAAGAGGAAAAAAGCAGGGTTTGCGGTCTGTATCTGGAGTCCGGGCTCATTGATTGAAAATTTCAATATCCCTGCCTTCTATCTTAGCATTCCACTAACAGTAAATCATTTGAAAAGAGAACGAAAAAACGTTGAGCTACTAGCTAACGCTTCCTCTAATTGCGTACGGTTTCAATATCGAAGGGACAGAGGGGGCAGCAGCATATTCTTGGTGCTTTGCGAATGGGAGGGGGCAGTTGAACGTTTTTTTGTTCTTTGAGGAGGTAGTTCAGTGAGGGAGGGCGAGAGGGAGGGGGAGATGGAGGGGGGCGAACGAGAGCGAATCCAGCGTCGGCCGCATCCGAGAGCAATCACCAAGTAATAAAAATACTTTTTCAGTAAGAAGGGCGGTTGCGGGGGGGAATTGGGATGGGGTTGAGCAGGGGGAGGGTTGCAGGGGGCTCCGGTCATGGTAATGTGATTCTTGCGTCTTTGATGAGTTTTTGTGTTTTGACTGATATCCATCATTCCCTTATCTGCCTAAGTGTCATGTCATCAGTCTGTGTGTCCTATTGTTATCGTCCGAGACACGCTGACCTGGAAAGAAATCTTCGTACCTCCTCCTCCCTCTCCTCGCTCTCCTCTTCCTTCTTCTCCTGCTCAACCCTCCTGATAATGAGAAACCGGCACCATTATCACCTCCCTCTCCTCGCTCTCTTCTTCCTTCTTCTCCTGCTCAGCCCTCCTGATAATGCGAGCCCGTCCCCTCTCCTCGCTCGCCTCTTCCTTCTTCTCCTGCTCAACGCTCCTGATAATGCGAACAAGCACCATGATCGTCATCATCATCATCAATCATCAATCATCAATCATCGACTATCAATCTTTGCATAACATTTGATAAAACACAGTCTGAAAATCAGGCGCTTCATCCAATCCTATCTGCTAGTGGAACCTCGGCCCTGATGGCTCTGAGCTGATCAAATCTCTTGTCTTGAAATAGACAAATAAATAAGTAAATAATAATAAATAGAAAGTAAATAATAGTAAATAAATTGATGAATAAGTTAAAATAAACCATAAGCACATAAATACAAATTATTAATACTGTAATTAAAATGTACAAGTAAATAAATAAAAAACTAAATGATTGGATCTTTATTGCGAAATAAATTAAATAATAGTATAATACATTAATAAATAAATAAAGAGGCAGATTACTCATTTACTTGGTGCAGGAGGCAAAACGACATCTTGTTACAACACAGCCTTTAGGTAGTACCGGTGAAGTCCAACAATAAAGGTGGATCGCAGAGGATCAGTAGTACCCGCAATGTAATTTAATTGAATTAATAATTTCATGGTGGAAGGAATAGTTTCATCAAAAAGTGTCTGATAATGAGGTTGTACTCAACATCGCCTGCTTCGTGGAGAAAGGCGCCTATATCCAGAAATATAGGTGACTATCTCGTACGGTTGGGAGATAACTCGAGTAATCACCAAGGTTGTGAAAGTTTCAGTCTATTCTTCATTGTGGTTTATCTTCATATTTTTCGTGGTCTTTAGTATATGGGAGTTATGTCAGTCCACAAAATTAGTGTGGTGTCTTGGAGTGGTCATTTATTACAGTATTAATGGTTGTAACAACTTTCATTGGGGATTCAATAATAGTATAATAAAAATAAATAAATAAATAAATAAAATAGTTCAGAATAGAAAGTAAACAATAATAAATAAATAAAAATAAACCATAAGTAAATAAATAAAATAAAATAATAAATTAATAACTACATGATCAGATCTCTATCTCGAAATAAATTAAAGAGTAGTATAATAAATAAATAAATAGAATTCGGATAAGATATCTTATCCTTTATCCATTCTGATGGGAGATCAGATCAGATCTAATGTAAACAGACTTGGATCTGACCTGACTGAATTTTGTGTCTTTTCTGTCGGTTTTGTTTAGTTCTTTTGTTCTTTTTCATATACGTCGTCCTCTAGAAAATTCAATATCAACTCTGGTCGTACAGAGAGGATTAACTTTGCCACCCCTGTTCAAGGATGACACGCATAAGTCGAGAAATGGGCCCCTTTTTACTACTGAAAAAAAAAAAAAATAAAGAGAAAAAACAGAAAAAAAAACAAAATCAATACTGTATCGCCTTTCGGACCCCCTTCTGTACCGCTGGAGGCAAGAGCCGCCACCTGACTAAGGGCATACTTACACGGGGACCTATAATCCCAAAATCCTAAAAAAAAGGGTAAAAGGTCGGTCACATGGATCTATCAAATTCGCAAATGTACTATTCCATTTGTCAGCGGCCTGGGAAGCCGCGGGCCAAGGGATTTTGCGATAACCTCTGAAGGCGTGGTAACCGCAAATGCCATTTTTCATCTGTTGCATTTTTCTTCGAAGATTGGCAAAAATTTGTCCACAAAAGTTCTTGCACAATCAGTGGATGGCGCCGTGTGACCAGCCAAATACCAAATCCCCATTTCTCCAGACGGCCACGACCTTGTCCCATCTGAAAAGGCCCAGCAGTGTGACTTGAACCATGCCCAAAACCTCAAATCGACCCTTTCCAAATTGCGGATTTGGGGTCGCGGTGTGAGTATGCCCTAAGTGTAGGCCGGGATCCCCACAGGCATCTGTGACCTGGGCCGTCTATGTGTGTGGGACCATTTCTCGACTGCTGCGTGTCACATTTTTCCCTGTCGTAGGTTCTTTTCTGTTTTATTGTTGTCTAATTAGCTTTTTTGCTAGGTTACCAGCCGGGCCGCCCGTGTCACCTTGTTTGCCCGGGCGGTCCATCCGTGCAAGGGCCAAAGAGGGTCCCACAAAAAAAAAGTGAAAAAAAAAACTCATGAAAATATGAAAAAAAACTATGCTATGCAAAAAAATAAACTAAACAACTTTTGTTTCAGGGTCACATCAAAATTCTTCACCGAATTGCAAAAAAAAATATAGTTAAAAAACAGATTGTCACAGTCCCTCGTTTATTGTCCTCTTCTCCCTCTCTGCCTACTACGGTTTACCGAGCAACTCTATTTGACGATATATATATTTTATTTTATTTTTTGGCTCGGCCAGAAAAGTTGTCTCGGACCACTCTTGTAGCCTAACTTTTTTGTCTTTTGTTTTTTATTGCTGCGTAATTTGTTTTTCTGTTTTATTGTTGTCTAACTAGTTTTTGTATTGTATCGGTCTAATTAATTTTTCTGTTTATTGTTGTTTGGTTAGTTTTTTATTTTATTGTTGTCTAAATGACTCTAGTAAGTGTTTGGGTTTTATTGCAATCTGATTTTTTTGTTTTGTTTTGTTGTATTTCTGTCGAATTTATGTAGTGTCGATCTTGCGACGATGTTCCAATAACCATGTACCCTTTTTTCTGCTGAAATATAATTTACTGTTTTTCTTTTTTGTTGATTCGATTTTTTGTTCAGTGATTCGATTTGTTTTTCGGCGACTCGATTTGTTTTTCGGCTATATATATATATATCGTCACAAACAGAACTGCCCGGTAAACCGTAGGCAGAGGGAGAGAGAAGAGGACAACAAACGAGGGGCTGTGACAAACTGTTTCGTCGGAGTTTCACCGACTCATATATATATATATATATATATATGGTCAGCCTTGTATGTAAGAGGTGATGAACATGCAAAGCTTTCATTCCTTCTTTCCTTTTTCTGTTTTGTTTTTTTCGTCTTTGTGCTTCGATACGCGGTGTGACGAGATATATATACGATATATATATAACAGGGCATCGTCGTCACGGAATTCAGAGTGACGTCATTAAGAAATACGGACATTACATGATGTACTCGAGAGGAACGACCTCGCATCACCACTCACCACATGCCACCAAAGACAAAAATTATGGCGGTGTATCTTTCCCTGCTGTAGCGGAAGATTCATTCTCATTTTTTAATTGCACATTTGGTGAGCGATGGTGCGAATCAAGCATTCGTGAAATCAATGAAAGATATAATATGATGCAAACAGTGATTATTGTAATGCAAACAATGATTATTTATTACGTCATCAAGAAATAGAGTCATGACACGTGGTCGTATGAAAATGTGCGTCTTCTCTCTCTCTCTTTTGTTGCCTTGCACATGTTTATTGCGTTTCTTGCGAAATTGAAAATTAACCAATTCTTGCAAAATTAAAAATTAATTAATTTCTTGTTAAACGAATGAAAAGAATGAGTTTTTTTTGGCAGATGCGATTCTGCCAAACTGGCATAAGAACAGTAGACTCTCCTTAAACGGGGATCCATTGTTGCCCACACAAAAAAAAACACACAAAAAGTAAAATTATTTAATGGGAAAGGAAAGAATTAGCTTTCTTTGGTAGGTGCGATTAAGAATTAGGTGTGTTTTGGGCAGGTGCGATTTTTCAAAAATTAATTAAAAGGAGTATGAATCGTTTCCAAGGAATATGAATATGGACGAAGCACAAAAATCCAGATTGCAAAATCACACTGAAGTCCATGTAGTCAAAGCCAGAGCAGATAGCACAATGGAACTGAGTAACCATCCATTTGAGAATGATACAGAAGAATCGTGAGTCATTGTCCAAGCCCAACAGGGCAACACCAACAACATAACCCAATGTAGCTCTCTCTTGTGAATGGCGCCAGACGCCCTATCTACTCTACAACCTAAACCTACAACTACAGCAATGAAGCAACCAAACAACTTGACTACCAACGAGTGATGATGTCAACCCCAATGTCGACCTCCACCTCAACCAGGTACGTGTCCTCGTCACCCACACTCTCCCTTGTTACCCACACAGCGCCCTTCACCTCCGAAGAACCACCTTCGCCCTCACCTCCCCTGCGCCCTATGCAGCCCGGCTATGGCCGCCAGCGCCCAGTGCACAGGCAGCGCCCTACCGCCTAGCGCCTGCCTGCCTTGCACCTCATCCCAGCGCAGCGCAGCAGCTCGCATTCGTGCAGCGTGCCGGCATTGCCCGCAATGGCCAAGATCCCTGCCCACTCGCCCTGCTTGCCTATATGCCAGTGTTGCGGGTGGGCGGCCTTCCTTCAGCCTGCGACTGGGCCCAGGTGCCTGAACCCAGGCCCGATGCAGTTGGGGCCCGGGTGCTGCAGTTGCGCCTCTTTCGTCAAGGCCTGCGGCCAGATTCAGATAGGGGGCCGATTTCCTTTTGGCATTTTGGGCCTCTATACCCAGCATGCATTGTCGGCCTCACGTTCAAGTGCCCAGGGCCTAACTAACTCAGAGGCCCTGGGTTCTCCACATTTGCAGAGATTCGAGACTCGGTGCACTCCAACCAACTGGCGTGCTGCAACTGTATGGACCCCACTTCGTGAAATGTTTGCTCAGAGGGCTCTTGTTGATTTGCTGGCCCGCCTTCACTTAGGGCGGGCACGAGGCTTGGTGGGGCCTTAGCCCAGAACATGTACATCATGGCAAGGCCCCTTCTTGAGGGCTCAATCCTCACACTTTGGGAGGTGGGATCCTTGCGATGTCGTTTTTTAATTTTTTTATAACTAGCTATATTCTTCTCTCAAATCTTTCATGCGATTCTTGCAAAGTGAATAAAACAAAGAATTATCTTTTTTTGACAGGTGCGATTCTTGCGAAAATGAATAAAACAAGGGGACCAGCCGCGGCTGCGCCTGCGGCGGAGTCGGAAGAGTGAGGAAGAAGCCAAAAGGTAGGATGAAGGAGAAGTGGAAGTTGAGAAATCACAGCGAGAAAGAAAGAAGCATGCACCGCACCAGTGAAGAATGCACTAATGCTTCGAAAAACAACAGGGAAAGAAAACGACGGCGAATCTGTACAGAGGAATGTCGATCGCAACTGCCTTTTTGGCGTTGTGTCTTTGAGCGCAGCTCTTTTTCTCTCTCTGTCGCTCTTTCTCTATCTCTCTCTTTCTCTCTCTCTTTCTCTCTCTCTTTCTCTCTCTCTGTCTCCCTCCTTTTGTTTCTCCTAATTTCTCTCTCTTTCTTTCTCTCTCTTTCTGTCCTTCTTTCTGCGGGTCTTTTGCCTCCATGGCTGTATTCTCCATCTTCTGTACGTCTTCTCCATCGCTGATTGTTTGTCGCTGCAACACTTGTGTCATGGGCGAGTCTCGCTGCAGTCGTGCGAAAATGAATAAAAAGAATTATCTTCTGTTGCGGGTTCGATTCTTGCGAAATTAAGAACGGGGTTTTTGTTCTTTTTTTTTGGCACCTGCGACTCTTGCGAAATTAAGAAAAAAAATTACGAGTTATTATTATTATTATTATTTTTTTGGACCGTTTCTCGATTTATGCGTGTCATCCTTGCGCAGGGGCCATGCTAATCTTCTCTGTATCGTTCCAATTTTGACGGATGTCCCGAAGGACTTACGAGTAATTATGTTTCTTGGGCAGGTATGCTTTTTTTGGCATTTCTCAACAGGCTTGAAGATAACGATCAATGGGGCTGAAGATAACGATCAACGGGTTTGGAGGTGAGGATACGCGCTCTAATAAATGGACAAGAACGAGAGGGAGGGAGGGAGGGAGGGCGAAAGGAGGGAGAGGGGGGGAGAAAGGAGGGAGAGAGGGAGGGAGGGAGGGAGGGAGGGCGGGAGGGAGGGAGGTAGGTAGGTAGGAAGGGAGGGAAAAAGTGACAAGGGCCTGTCTTTTCTGAGTTAATCGAGAGATTTTGATTGGTTTTCGTTTTCAGCTGATCGGTGATCGCCGGATGTGAGGGAGGGAGGGAGGGAGGGAGGGAGGGAGGGGRGGGAGGGAGGGGAGAGAGGGAGAGAGGTAGGGAAAAGGTGACAAGGGCTTGTCTTCTCTTGAGTAAATGGAGAGATTTTGATTGGTTCTCGTTTTCAGCTGATCGATGATCGCCTGATGTGAGGGCTCAACTCGACGCTCCCAGACATAGCTGCGGCGGTGAAGGAAGACGAAAGGCAACAAAGGGGGCGGTGCTGATCTGGGTGGAAGATCGAGAGAGAATGGGGAGAGGTAGGTGGTCTGGACGGCGGATGATGGGTGCTGGTAGGTGATCGGGGTGCCACTTACGGATGATGTGCGTCCGTCTCGTCAGTTGAACTGTTGATCCAAGCACCAATCAAAAGCCACCCACTCACCATTCTACCAATCAATCCAGGAGAGCAAGGGGCTACTTCAAGACAGCGATAATAATTAGGCGATTGCTTCTGTGAAGGACAGAAGAGACGAGACTGTTTTTTTTTTTTTTCCGTTTTTTTGGGCGGGGATTTTGTTGTGTTGGGAGGGGGGGGTGTGGCAACAATATGGCGTTGATGTATTCTGGCTTGGAGCACCTGAAGAGTGCTGGTAGTATTGGTGGTGGTGCGAGTGGCGGGGGAGTGGGAGGAGGAGGAGGAGGAGGAGGGGGCAAACAGCCCTCCGCATGGGATCTGCGACTGGCATTTCTTGCTCGTGCAAGCGAGGAGATGGCGTCGGTATCCCAACCGGTCTCATCGTTCTTGGCCGTCCGTCTTCGACACTTGGCAGAAGATCGGGGCATGGAAATTCCTGCCTCCGTCAAAGAGAGGTCGTGCGACCGATGCGAGTCGCTTCTGCTCCCCCAGCGGAATTGCAAAGTGCGAATTTTTAATCCGCGCCTGAAGGTGCGCTGTCGACGGCGGCAATCTCGGAAAATCCCGAGTGCTAAAGAAGAAGACGCAAGAGACGGGAGGAGGAGTGGAGGAGGGGAAGGAGGAGGGGGGAAAGGAGGGGAAGTGGGGAGGGAGACAGGCGGCGGCGATAACGACGGCGGCGACGGCGGCGGGAACTCTGCTCCCTCGGATTCGAGAACGACAGCGGTGGAGAATGAGAAAGGAGGCGGAGGTGTAGGAGGAGCAATGGAGACGACAGAGGCCGGGGGCGGTAATCTCCCGCGTAATCACATGGTGAAGCAGAGGTTGGTTCCTGCAGCCATCAAGAAAGAGAACAAGAACAAGAGCAAGAAGAAGAAGACGACAAAGAAGGCGAAGAAGTGCAATGACGTGGCATACACGTGTCTCGTCTGCGGACACGCTGGAAGGAAGAAGGGCGAAGGCCGCGGAGGCGCAGTAGTGCGCCGCCGCTGCCGCCGCCCTCCTCCTCCTCTTCCCACTGCATCACTCGCCGCCGGCGATTCTGCACTTGCGGCCCCGGCGCCGACCGGGACCCCGACCCCGATCCCAACGTCGCAGATGACCGCGACGACGGAGAAGAACAAGAAGAGCAAGCGGCGAAGAGGGCGCAGCTTCGGAAGCCTCGGAGACTCGTTGTTAACTTCGAAGACGACGCCCAAAAGCCATCAGCTTCTTCGGAGTCCTCTCTCCGCCGACATGGACGGTTTGTTGCTGCTATCGAGCGGGGGAGGGACAGCGATGGCGGCGGCGGCTGCATCGTCGCCCGGTACACCCCTATTGAGAGCGCCTGAGGAGTGCAAGGGTGAGAGAACCCCCTCCTCCTCGCTTTCGGACTCGACATCCCTCAAGAAGACGGATGTACGGACAGGATTTGCTTTGGCGGCAAATGCTAACAAGTCCAAGATCAAGCCGTCTATCTGCTTGGGCATGCAGTCGCCCTTGCCTCCCCTTAGGTTCGACCTAGCTTGTCAACTCAGTGCCCCTCCAGCTTCCTCCACGGACGCCAGATCTGCAGCCCTCGCTTCTGTCGCTACAAGAAATACATCTTCATCAGCTGCGCCTGCTGGTGCCACTTCATTATCATCAGCTGCAACAGCAACGGCACCTTCTGTTGCTGCGCCTGCTGCTGCCATGTCATCAGCAGCTGCACCTACCGTTGCCACGTTATCAGAAGCAGCCGCGCCTTCTCTAACCCCGTCTGTTGCGGTCTCTCGCGACGAGGCATCACCTCCAGCTGTCGCCACGTCATCACCAGCACTTGTCGTTTCCACTTCATTCTTGGGCCGTGTTGCAACGTCAGCATCAACGCCTCTTGATGCCACGTCAGCGTCAGCGCCTCTTGGTGCCACGTCAACGTCAGCGCCTCTTGGTGCCACGTCAGCGGCGGTGCCTCTTGGTGCCATGTCAGCGTCAGCATGTATCGCCACGTCAGCACAATCGCTAGCACCTGCTGCCACGTCAGCAGTGGCCCCAGTCAAGAGCACGTCAGGACCACCACGTTCTGTGACCTTTGACGCACCGGTGTTGCAGTCGGGCTATCTCGACAACAACGCGGGAGCTTTTCCGTTGGCCACGTCAGCCGCGCCTTCTGTTGCCACATCAGCAACACCGTCGGGAGATGTTGTCAAGTCTGAACTAGGTGGTGGCTCCGAGCATCAGGCTCTTCTGGTAATCCGTCGGGGAACGACGATTGCCGCCAGGTTGGATGATGATGATGATGATGATGATGATGATGATAGTAGGATAGGTGAGACCGGAATCGGGGTCGCGGCGGGGATCGAAAAGCCGACGTGCATCGAACGGATGGAAACGACCGTCGGTGATATTGAGCGAGCCGATGGTGTCACTGTCGTCGACGAGTCTGCTGACGAAGCTGAGCGCGAAGAGGGAGAAAGAAGAGGAGGAGGAAAGTCAGAGGGGAAAGAAGGGGGTGGAGGAATGGCAGGCAGCATGGAGCAGGAGGCGGAGGCGAGCAAAGTGGCGGGAAAGATGTCGGTGAGATTGAATGACGACAACACGGAGGATGCAGCCAATGGGAGCGGTGGGAGTGTGGAGGGTAAGAGAGAGGAAGAGATGCAGGCGGAGGAGGAGGGGGAGGGGGTGAGAGTGGGGGATGTGCGCAGGAGATTCAACAGCTGGGAAGGAGTGGAAGGGCGCTATGGAGGCGATCAGGAGGGGAAACAGCAGGGAGACGGATCTGCAGCGAAGAAGACGGAGTTAGATCAAAGAGTGTTCGGTGCTTCTCCCATGGATACAGATACCAATGAGGAAGGTGATAGGGATAACCCTTCCGTACGTGCTTGTCTGGAGATTGACGAAGATGGAAATGGCGGGAAAGATACTGCGCTTGATGATGGAGATGATCGTGCGGCGGTAGACGGTGCTGATCATCGTGCAAAGGACAGGAAGGAGGAGGAAGAGGCGCGTAGGGTGGAGAAGAGGGAGGGTTTTAGGAGTGCCAATGGAACGGATAAGCGTCGTGGACACGTGGCAAACGCGGAGGGTAAGGAGAGGGTAGAGGGGGACCATCGTGAGGGTGAATCCTTGAAGCAGGTAGATAGGAAGACGCAGTGCGCAGCTAGGGAGCAGGAGGAGGAGGTTGGGGAGGAGGAGGGAGGGGAGAAGTGGGTGCAGGCAGATCTGTTAGAACAAATAGCCTCCCGGAGGAAGGAGGACGAAAAGGAGGAGGAGGAGGAGGAGAAGAAAGCACACGTGGCCTCTCCTCGACAATACATTGGGCGGGGAGGTCTTTTCGTGGAGAAGATGGGGAAGAACCAGGCACACCAGGAAGAGGAAAAGGGGAATGATGATCGTGCTGTGAGGAAGAAGGTGGAGACTGGTAGTTGCTCGCTAATTGCGGTGAGGGTGATTGATGAGAGCAGCAGCCGCTGCCGCTACGAAGATAGGAAGGCTAGTATGGATGGTAATGCCAGAAGACGAACACCATCAATCGAAGAGCACCTGGATCTGAGCCCTAGGCATGGCAGCGAACAGGCATGCGAAAGGGAAAGGAGAAAAGTGCGGGAGGAGGAGGTGGTGAGCAGTAAACGTGCGGTCGTAGACACGTGTCGGGCGCCGTCTGCACTCACTGGCTATGGAGAGAAGGAGGTGGAGGCTCTGGGAAAGGACTTGAGCAAACTGGAAGACACAGCGATCATCAGATATGGAGAATCGCAAGAGAGGGAGGACGAGGAGGTGGAGGCTGCTTCAATATCCTTCCTGCAGATATCAAGGTAAGGTTTTTGATTCCTCTCTCTTTCTCTCTCTCTCTTTCTCTTTATCTTTCTTTCTTTCTTTCTTTCTTTCTTTCTCTTTCGTTCTTGTTCTTTCTTTCTTGACAAAAAGACAAACAAACTGAGAAACGTAATTATGTCCAATCTTCTTTAATGTTTTACCATCCCTTGTTCTATATATACAGCTATGTAAACAGTCGGTCACAGCCCCTCGTTTGTTGTCCTCTTCTCTCTATCTCTCTATCTTTTACTGGCCAGTTCTGTTTCCCGATATATATCTATATCTATATCTACATCTATATATCTATATCTATATATGTGTGTGTGTGTGTTCGACTTCCCCTGTTGTTCCCCTTCTTCGCCTCCCCGCCTTCCCCCCCCCCCCCACACACCCTGCGTGCCCCTCGGCCCCTCAATGAGACTCCTCTTTTTTTTCATGTAATCTAGTTGTTTTTTTTTTCCCTGTTTGCTCTCCAAAGTCGAGAGAAGAACACTTGGATTTTCAAATTTGAGAAAGGATTCGAAGGAATTGTAGATTGCCAACTTCCGACTATGGTGCATGCTGCTCTCTTTGGCGTTGTTTGCTTGGGCTGAATGAGGGCACAACATATTGTAATATCGAGTTCAGTCATTCGGATTTGAATTTGAATTTGAATTTGAAATTTACTTTTTTGTTTGATTTACTCCCTTTTGTGATCTCAAGTTCAGCAATTTGAATTTGAATTTGAATTTTAATTTTAATTTTAATTTTAATGTGACTTCATTGTTGATTCAATTAGTTCCTTTCTCAATACAATTTTGCATTCCTGATTAAATCCTCTTCCTTGTTTAGATTTTCCATAGCAGATCACAGCCACAATATATATTGTCAAACAGAGCTGCCCGGTAAACCGTAGGCAGAGAGGGAGAAGAGGACAACAAACGAGGGGCCGTGACAAACTGTTTCGTCGGAGTTTCACAGACTCATCGGGAGGCTGAGTATATATATCTATATATTGTATATGTGCTTTGTATTGTTTTAAAAAGAGGAAGCAGCAAGTTTCAGTGTGCATTGCTATCACTTGCTTGAAGTTCCTTCCATTTCTTCTTCCTTTTCCCCTTTTTTTTTCCTTGCTGCCCTGCCCCTCCTGTTTCATATTTGTGGCTTAGCTGTGTCAACAGACGAACGCTTTGAATGGTAGTGGACGTCTCACCTGTGATTGCACCCCCATTCCATTTTATTTTATTTGTCATGGCTACTCGACTGGCCTGCATCATTGATTGCCCATTATCCCAGCTATCGTAGTGTTCTCTCTCTCTCTCTCTCTCTCTCTCTCTCTCTCTCTCTCTCTCTCTCTCTCTCTCTCTTCTGTCTGTCTGTCTCTCGCTCTCTCGCTCTCTTTCTCTTTCTCTCTCTCTGTGTCTGTCTGTCTGTCTGTCTGTCTGTCTGTCTGGCTCTGTCTCTCTTTTCTCTCTTTCACTCTTCCATGTATGGCTATCATCGATTGCCAGCTGTCTTGTGTTATGAACATGATTGTCCGTTGAAATTTTATCAACGCTCACTCACAGGAACTCCCGTACACGCCCATACATGCACAGCAGGAAGGGGAGAGGTAGTGGACTGTCACAACGCCCAACCAAAGGAACGCAGCGGAAGACTCAGAGGAGCGAAGTGACAGAACACACAGAACTGTGGATTCTCTCCACACAGGTCCCAACAATCATTCATAGAAGACAACCGAGTGATCACAGCCAGTAATCAATGAAGAGATGACAACTCAAACACAGTATTACCACTGTTTATTAAACTCAGAGCATTGTTTTCCCTGAAAAATCTCAGAACCCTGTTGTGCTACCTTCAGAGAGGTAGCGCCTCAACCTCACACACACCGAGCAGCTAAAAATAGCACCAGAACCCCAGGTAACACCCAGCGCCACCCTGACATCCAACTCAGTGGCCTGCGCCAAGATGAAACAGGCTCCCAAAGCCAATCGCCACCCAGATGATGAAGAAGAAGCTCAGCGCCAACAGTCCCTGATGAAGATGAAGACCAGACGATGATATCCTTTGAGAAGATGCAGCTCTGGCTGCATTGCCACTGGGATCCTACTCCTGAGGAGGGTCAGCAGTGCACCACGTGCTCCAACGCATCAGACCTCTGATAGCCCAGACCGCTTTGACTCCCAGAGAGTCAGAGCGGACAGCGTTGACCCCAGTCTGGTCAGCGCTCCGAAGGTCTGGCTATGTCCGCCGTCTCCCACACTGGAATCAGCAACCACGACCTGATACCGTGTGCGCAACAACTTCCACCACAAAGTGTCAACTGCCAAAAGCCCAGGACCGATGCTCCCATCCTATCTATACTCTAGACTAGCCTCGACACGACCTAGACCGGACTGACTGAACGACCGGTACTGTTTCTATTTCGGCCTCTACGGCCTCTCCCTACCCGGCTATAGGCTATAGGACCGTTTATCAGCGTAGGCCCATTGGCCCTGTCTATCCTAGGGGTAGCCCGGGTCTGCTATTTGCGGTTAGGGTAGCTGTAGGAAATTCGAGTTAGTACCGGGCCCATCCCTACACTATTAAAATCGCTAAAGGAAGAAATATGACATCCGGGCCATTCGGGCCGACGGACCGGATGTTCACGCGATCTTAAGACTTTAAGACTTTAAGATCGTGCGAACATCCGGACCGTCGGGCTTGCCGAACGGCCTGGATCGACGCGCGATCTTAAGATCGAGCAAACATCTGGACCGTCGGGTCTGCCGAACGGCCCGGATCGACGCGCGATCTGTAGGACCAGCCGGTAGGCCCAGGCCGTCGCCGCCCGTTGCAGGCGAGTGGAGGGCGGGAAAGCCCTACCGTGGCAACGGTTCTTTCGACCCTACCCTGTTCGTCGAAGGCCTACGCTACCGACAAACGGGCCTACGACGCTCGCTACGCTACCGACAAACGGGCCTACGATGCTCGCTACGCTACCGACAAACAGGCCTACGACGCTCGCTACGCTACCGACAAA
>BFEA01000182.1:289451-308879 GCA_003427395.1 Chara braunii
CCTCCGCCGCCCATCGCCTCCGCCCACTCGCCTCCCGCTCCGCCGCCTCCGCCTCCGGCTCCGCCAACCTCCGCCACCTGCTCCGCCGCCCTCCGCCGCCCAACGTCTCCGGCCACTCGCCTCCCGCTCCGCCAACCTCCGCCGCCCGCTCCGCCAACCTCTGCTGCCCATCGCCTCAGCCCACTCGCCTCCCGCTCCGCCAACCTCTGCCGCCCATCGCCTCTCGCTCCGCCAACCTCCGCCGCCGCCCACTTGCCTCCCGCTCCGCCAACCTCGGCCGCCCATCGCCTCAGCGAACCTCGGCCGCCCATCGCCTCCGCTCCTCCGCTCCTCCGCCGCCCATCGCCTCCGTGCACTCGCCTCCCGCTTCGACAACCTCTGCCGCCCATCGCCTCCGCCCACTCGCTTCCCACTCCGCCAACCTCCGCCGCCCATCACCTCCACCCACTCGCCTCGCGCTCCGCCAACCTCCGCCGCCCATCGCCTCTGCCCACTCGCCTCCTGCTTCGCCAACCTCCGCCGTCCATCGCCTCCGCCCACTCGCCTCCCGCTCCGCCAACCTCCGCCGCCCATCGCCGCCACCCACTCGCCGCCCGCTCCGCCAACCTCCACCGCCCGTCGCCGCCGCCCACTCGCCTCTCCCTCCGCCAACCTTCGCCGCCCATCGCCTCCGCCCACTTGCCTCCCGCTCCGCCAACCTCCGCCGCCCATCGCGTCCGCCCACATCGCCTCCAGCTCCGCCAACCTCCGCCGCCCATCGCCTCCGCCCGCTCGCCTCCCGCTCTGCTAACCTCTGCCGCCCATCACCTCCGCCCACTCGCCTCCCGCTCCTCCATCTCCACCGCCCATCGCCTCCGCCCACTCGCCTCCCGCTCTGCCAACCTCCGCCGCCAATCGCCTCCGCCGACTCGCCTCCCGCTCCGCCAACCTCCGCCTCCCATCGCCTTCACCCACTCGCCTCCTGCTCCACCAACCTCCACCGCCCATCGCCTCCGCCCACTCGCCTCCCGCTCCGCCAACCTATGCCGCCCATCGCCTCCGCCCACTCGCCTCCCGCTCCGCTAACCTCCGCCGCCCATCGCCCTCTCTCTCTCTCTCTCACACACACACACACACGGGGGGGATAGGGAGGCGGAGGCAGAGGCAGAGAGGAATTGGCGGGAGGATATTGCGGGAGGAGATGGCAGAAGGAGGCGGACGGGAGGTGGCGGAAGCGGGGGAGGAAAGAGAGAGGATCTGGCGGGGGGAGGCAGAGGGGAGGTGGGCGGAGGCCGAGGCCGCAATCTCTCTCTCTCTCTCTCTCACACACACACATACACACAGGGGATAGGGAGGCGGAGGCAGAGGCGGAGAGGAATTGGCGGGAGGAGATCACGGGAGGAGATGGCGGAAGGAGGCGGACAGGAGGAGGGGAGGTGGCGGGGGCGGGGGAGGAAAGAGGATCTGGCGAGGGGAGGCAGAGGGGAGGTGGGCGGAGGACGAGGCTGCAATCTCTCTCTCTGTCTCTCTCCCTCACACACACACACACACAAGGGATAGGGTGGTGGAGGCAGAGGCGAAGAGGAATTGGCGGGAGGAGATCGCGGGAGGATATCGCGGAAGGAGGCGGACGGGAGGAGGCGGAGGGAAGGTGACAGAGGCGGGGGAGGAAAGAGAGGATCTGGCGGGGCGAGGTAGAGGGGAGGTGGGCGGAGGCCAAGGCTGGAGGCGGTGGCGCAGGCCGACGAATCCCAAACACCACACCTGAGGTAAGACACCACCTTCCAAAAGAAGCCTAACATTCGACATGTGAGAAAGCGCAGCACGAGGGCCGCAACGCCCTCTTTCTCCCCCAACCCCTCCCCTTGCCACACTCCTCTTAATGCCATGCGGCTTCTTTTGCTTTGCGAGCGAAGCCGCAACAGGTCATCTAGTATTTCCTATATTTACAAATATGTCCCTCAAGAATTTTCCTCACAGGTAGGTTTCTCGGTTAACCCTAAACCGAACAAAATTACGAATCTGTCCCTACCTACAGTACAACCTCGTCAGAGAGAGGCTACATGCAACCTGGAACCAGCAAGTCATTGCAGACCTACCCTCCCCCGGAGTGAGGACCTCCGAGCTAGGGGCGTAGGTGTGGAGAGCGTCGAAGGGGTTCTCCCCTTTGCGCAGCCTCATATTTGAGGATAACAAACTTTGCTGTTTTTAGCTCCTTGCGAGTAAACTAGCGATCCTCAGTATGGGGCTGGTAAAGAAACTTCACAAGGTACTCCTTATCCGGGCTTGCACCATACTCATCCTCAACTGATTCCACCTCGTATCCCTTCCCAGGGATAGGGGGACCAAACTGAGGAGGCCTGTCTAGAAATGCATCAGCTGGGGTAAACGACAACAGCTTGGATGCATGAAAGACAGGGTAGGTTTGTAGATGCAGTGGGACGTCCACATGATAAGATGGCCCAAAAGGGTCAGCTCCCGTTGTATCCAAAACCTGCCATGGACCCATATAACGTGGCAACAGCTTGGGGGAAATGTCCTCCTCTCACGATAGCTCATAACTGAGTACCTAGACGCAGTCACCAACGCGAATGGGGGATGGTCGACGATGCTTGTTAGCCTGCTGAATCATAGTCGTTTAGGCTTTGAGCAGGTTAACTTTGGCTCGTTCGATATTCCTCTCGTACTGTTTGGTGAACGCTGCAGTCCCAGGCGTCAGTCTGGGGGTAGCCTTATCGATGATATCATCGAGAGGCTGCCGTGGTTCACGTCCCCAGTGACTGATAAGGGGTGAACCCTATGGAGGAGTGTACAAACGTGTTGTACACTAGCTGTGCCCGTCCTAAGTGGAGATCCCAGTCCTGCTGTTCAGGGCTGATCACAAGACGCAACAACCGGAAGAGGATCTGATTCATCACTTCAGCCTGCCCATTGGCTTGAGGATGACGACCAGATGTCATATCCTGTCTAGAATGAAGGTAGTCCTTACAATAGGACTGCCATTCATTGCTGCAAAAACGCGGATCTCTATCGCTGACAATAGAGGTGGGTGGTCCATGGTGTGTGACCCACCGGTCAGCAAAGGCTGCCTGGATGGCCGGGACTCTGGCCTCCTCTGGCAGTGGGATGAAGTCTGCATATTTAGAAAACCTGTCCACACATACCATGACCTGACACATACCGCGATGAGTAGTCTTCCCCAGGTCAATGAAATCAATAGACACTGACTGTGCAGGTGCATCAGGGATGGGAAGTGGCTGCAGTAGGCCAAGGGGAGGTCGACGCACAACCTTGTTCCTTTGGCACAACTCACAGGTTTCAACATAGTGCAGCAGGTCAGTCCTCATCTCCGCCCAAAAGAACCGCTGCGACAGGGCTGCCAACGATTTTAAGGCCCCAAAGTGGCCGCGCGCATCATGACACTCAAACATCATGAGTGTCCTCAGCTGGCGATCTTGGGGAATGCACAGACGCTCCTCTCCCCTGCTGCAAGTGTACAACAAACCTGAAACCAGTGAATATCCTGGTTCAGATGTAGGATCAGTCTGCAAATTCCTGACTATAGAGCCGAAAATAGGGTCATGTGGCAACAACTGGATGATGGTCTCGGGTACTCTCTCCAAAAGCATGAGTAGAGGAGATTAGGTAGAGAGCATCAGGCCTACGAGAAAGGGCGTCTGCTACGCGATTGTAGCAGCCCTTCTTGTGTTTCAGTTCAAAGTCAAAGAGATCAATGAATTGAATATAACGTGCAAGCTTGTCATTCAGTTCCGTTTGGGTCGTCATCCACTGTAGGGTGGAGTGATATGAATAGATCTTGAAGTGCCTGCCCATGAGGAAATGTTTCCAATGCTTGAGCGCGAACACTAGAGTATATAGCTCTTTCTCGTATGTAGAATCCTGCAGCTTCCTGATTTTGATCTTCTTACTCATGTACTCAACAGGCTGCAGACCATGCCCACTGTTCTGCTGAAGTACCGCCCCAACCCCATACTGGCTAGCATTATTAGTTAGTACGAAGGGCAAGGTAGGGTCTGGTAGCTTCAGTACAGGTGCACACATCAAGGCCTCCTTGAGGCATGTAAAAGCCTGCTGACAGACTGATGTCCAAAGAAAGTGGGTGTCTTTCTTTGTAAGGTCAGTCAAGGGTGCAGCAATAGCAAATAAGTTATTGACGAACTTTTTGTAATAGGAGGCAAGACCTAAGAATGACCGGACATCACGCACTGTGGTAGGCTGTGGCCAGTCCTGAATCGCAACAACCTTAGTTGCTCAGGAGCCAGCCCTTCCCCAGAGATTACATGTCCCAGATAAGTCACAGAGGTCACTCCAAAGGAGGACTTCTCCCTGTTGATCTTATATTGGGCATCATGTAGTGCCTGGAGAACTAGAGCCAGGTGCTGCGCATGCTTCTCGATAGATCGACTGAATACCAGGATGTCATCCAGGTACATAACTACAAATCTATCCAGGTAAGGCCTGAGTAAGCGATGCATCTCTGTTTGGAATGTGCCAGGGGCATTGCAAAGACCGAAAGGCATGACCAGATACTCATAAGTACCGTTCCTGGTCTCGAGGGCAGTCTTGTGGACATCGCCTTCAGCCATCTCAATCTGGTGGTAGCCAGATTTGAGATCGATCTTGCTGAAAATTGTGCAACCCTGCACCATGTTCAGCAAATCATCAATCCTAGGAAGGGGCTCTGTCGACTTCCTAGTAATCTTGTTGGACGGTGTCGTACCACCGAAAGGTTGCATTTACCACATGAGCGAGGAGGAGCTTACGATCCTCCGTGCGCAACTCGATGACTTGTTGGACAAGGGCTGGATCTCCCCTATGGGAGCACCAGTTCTCTTCGTACGGAAGAAGAAGAAGGATCTACGATTGTGCATCGACTACCGCAAGCTCAATGCGCAAACCGTCAAGAATGAGGGGCCTCTTCCTCGTATTGACGATCTCCTTGAGCGATTGGGTGGCGTGAAGTACTTTTCTAAGTTGGATTTGAAGTCGGGATATCATCAGATTTCGATCCGGCCGAACGATCGCTATAAATCTGCGTTCAAGACACGATATGGGCATTTTGAGTGGGTGGTCATGCCTTTTGGCCTTACCAACACCCCGACGACCTTTCAAGCGGCAATGACCAACGAGTTTCGTGCGATGTTGGACGAGTTCGTGCTAGTCTACTTAGACGGCATTCTCGTCTATAGCCGAACATTGGAGGATCATCTTGAGCACCTTCGATGAGTGTTGGAGACGCTCCGCCGCCCCAAGTGCAAAGCCAACCGAGGCAAGTGCAAATTTGTCCGGCAAGAGCTGGAATACTTGGGCCATTTTGTCACACCGGAGGGCATTTGTCCATTGTCGGACAAGATTCAAGCCATCCAAGAGTGGTTGGAGCCGCGAAACGTCACTGATGTCTGTTCGTTCCTTGGCCTTGCCGGCTACTACCAACGTTTCATCAAGGGATATTTGAAGATCGCGGCCCACTTGACCAAGCTTCAATGCGAGGATCGACCATTTGACTTCGGAGAGGATGCGCAAAAATCATTTTTGACTCTCAAAGCCGCGCTATTATCCGCGGAGGTCTTGCGCATATACGACCTGATATTGCCAACGCGCGTCACTACGGATGCGCCGGCTATGGCATTGGTGCCGTTCTCGAACAACAATACGGCATGGACTGGCACCCGACCGAGTACTTCAGCAAGAAAGTGCCCGTCGTGCACTCCATTGATGATGCACGTAAGGAGCTCCTAGCCTTCGTCCACGCGCTCAAGCGGTAACAGACAACAATCCGTTGGTCTTCTACAAGACCCAAGACACCGTCAATATCACCATCGCCTGTTGGATGGCTTTCATCGACCAATTTGACTTCTTTCCCGATCACTTTCGGGGGAAATCTAACCATTTTGCGGATGCTCTTTCACGACGTTTGGATCATTGTACCGAAGTCTATTAGACCTTCGAGATCAACGACGACCTGCGGGACAGCCTCATCCGCGACTACCAAGCTGACCCCGAGTTTCACGACAAGTACGCGAATTGCTCCTCTCCTAATCCGGCGCCTTCTCACTACCGGATCCAAGAGGGGTACTTGCTTGTCCACACGTGGGGGAAGGACCTTCTTTGCGTACCGAGTGACTCTCACTTGCGTACTTGGCTTCTTGGCGAGTTCCACGATGCTCCCGCCACCGGACACTTTGGAGTCAATCTCACAATTGGCTGGCTCGCGACCGATTTTGGTCGCCCGGCCTTCTCGGCGACGTCACACGTTACTGCGAGTCATGCGAGGTTTGCCGACGCTGCAAATCCCGGAATCATCGTCTGTACGGCGAGTTGCGACCATTACCGGTCCCCTTGCGCCGAAGGGAAGCCATTGCCATGGACTTTACCGGGCCATTCCTCAAACACAAAACCAATGTGGATGGGATTCTTGGCCTTCGTACACTCACTCAAGCGCTGGCGGCATTTTCTTTTCGGTCGACAGGAGTTTCGATGGGTAACGGATAACAACCTGTTGGTCTTCTACAAGACCCAAGAACACGGTCAATAGCACCATGGCCTGTTGGATGGCCTTCATCGACCAGTTTGACTTTTCCCCCGACCACATTCCGGGCAAGTCAAACCGTTTTGCGGATGCTCTTTTACGATGTCTGGACCATTGTACCGCAGTCTACTCAACTTTTGAGATTAACGACGACTTGCGGGACAGATTCATCCGCGGCTACCAAGTCGACCCCGAGTTTTGCGACGAGTAAGCAAATTGCTCCTCTCCCAATCCGGCGCCATCGCACTATCGGATCCAAGAGGGGTACTTGCTCGTCCCCTCGCGAGGGAAGAATCTTCTTTGTGTGCCGCGAGATTTACGCTTGCGCACACAACTTCCTGGCGAGTTCCACGACGCTCCCGCCACCGAACACTTTGGAGTCAATCGTACGATTGGCCGACTCCACGAGCGCTTTTGGTGGCCCGGTCTTCTCGACGACGTCACGCGCTATTGCGAGTCATGCGAGGTTTGCCGACATTGCAAATCCCACAATCATCGTCCGTACTGCGAGTTGCGACCATTACCAGTCCCCTTGCGCCGAAGGGAAGCGATTGCCATGGACATTACCGGGCCGTTCCCCAAGCACAAAACTGGTGTGGATGAGATTCTCATGGTGGTCGACCGACTTACCAAGTTCGCCATGTTTTTGCCTTGCCGCTATCATGCCAAGGCACCAGAGTTGGCCGAGGTTCTTTACGTCGGTTGGATTCGAACCAAGGGTTACCCCAAGGAAATCGTCTGCGACCGCGACACTCGATTCATGTTCGATTTTTGGTTGGCGCTCATGAAACGATGGGGCTCGTCTCTTAAACCAAGTTCGGCTCGCCACCCCCAAACCGATGGCCAAATGGAGAGGGCGCATCAGACCACACAGGTTCTCCTTCGCACTCTCATCCATCCCGACCAAAAGGATTGGGTTGAGCGGCTGTCGGATGTCGAGTTGGCATACAACTCGTCCATCCACCCGGCTATCGGGATGTCGCCTTTCGAGTTCGAGCACGGCTCGCCGGTCACTTCTCCGTTGGACACAATCGTTCCACGAACGACCATCTTCTTTTCTTGCGTCGGATGCAAGAGCTACTTGTCAAGGCACGCGATCAAATGGCTAAGACGCAGCGACGCATGAGCCAACAGGCCAATAGCCAGCGTCTTCCTTGTCCATTCCGTGCTTGAGATCTCGTTTGGGTTTCTGCCGCGGAGTTCAGCCTCGAAGAAGATCTCTCGCAAGCTCCTCCCGAAATGGATGGGGCCTTGGCCGATCGTGGCACCCGCTGGGGATGCACCCGAAGGACCTTCCTTCATCATTCGGGTGCCCACTTGCCCGTCTACCCAGTCTTTCATTGCTGCAAGTTGACTCTTTACACGCCAGCGGACGATGATAATTTTCCCGGGCGATGGTCGTGGCACCCGCTGGGGATGCACCCGAAGGACCTTCCTTCATCATTCGGGTGCCCACTTGCCCGTCTACCCGGTCTTTCATTGCTCCAAGTTGACTCTTTACACGCCAACGGACGATGACAATTTTCCCGGGCGATGACTCTTTGGCCCTGTTTTCAAGACAACCTTTTTCAACGCCAGGGTCTGGCACGTTTTGACATTGGCAAGAGCAGCCTCCTGGACGGGCCAACACTATATAGGATTGGCCCGCCCTGCAGGCTTCAGGTAGTTTATAGGGACTTCCCAGGCACTTCACGTGCAGTTCAGGAGGCAGGAGGTAGTCTTCAGGATTCGGCAGCAGCACTCTGGAGGAGCGCTGCAGTAGTAGTAGTAGCGTTAGCAGTAGTCTTCATCGTAGGGCGCTAGTAGGAGCTAGAGTAGTACTGGAGAGAGAGAGAGAGAGATTGGGCAGAGGCCAGGGAGACTTACCTGCAGCGCCATAGCTCCAACTCCGTCTTTGAGGTACCTGCAGCACAGCGCCATCTTCACAGGTTAGTACCTGGCACATCAGAGAGAGAGAGTTCTTCTTCTTCCTCTTCTCAGTCCACCATCTCCCTCTCACCCACTTGCTACCTGACTTCACTGCATCAGCAGACTACGAGAGAGCGGGATTGGTGACATTTGGTCCAGACTCGACATATTGGGATTTAGACATTTGACGAGGGATTATTTGGGACTTGTACCAAAGACTTGGTGTTGAGGACATTCCCATCTTCCCCCTCTTCGTCGTCTGATCCCCTCCTCTTCGTCTGTGTATGGTCTGGACCTGGCGCATTCTTCCTGTGTGTAGCGCCAGGCCCCTTCACACCTTGTGATGAGGATGATGTATGTTTAGTCTGCATTTCGACATTGATTGGGCTAGTCATTGGTATTCTAGCATTCCGCTGCGCTGTCTTGTACTACGTGAGGGAGGTCAGTCCTGGTCAGGTCAGGACTTATATCTAAGTCTTCCACTGCGTTGCAAAGCACCATTTTTGTATGTATCAGGATGTACACTGCTTGTTGAGGTTTCACTAGCATTGCATTGTCCATTCAGTCCTTTTCATCACATTGCGGATCCTTGGCTATATATGTACATCGCCCAACTCGGCATGTAACATCAGTGTGGCATGGCAGGCCCAAAATCCGAGCTGTGGGCCGCACAACAAGTTGTCTAAGTTTTGAGAGGACTTGCTGATCGCGTCGTCCTGTCTGCGACGTTAAATAATTCCTGAGGAATTACGGGGGATCTCCTTAAATGCCTCCTGATCAGCATTGAAGTCTTGTAGTGACAACCTTAGCATTAGGTCCAGGCTAGAGACCATAGCCGACAGGGTTTTATACGGATCGTGTAGTCCTTAGAAAGTCAGTCAGAGAGTCAGTGGGTAGGTCTAAGTGGTGTCTAAGTGGTGAGGAGTGGGACAGTCATTGTCGTGCACCTGACACCATGGATGACTACCCGATGTACGGTCTGCTCGTGGGGTTCTCCCTCTGGGGAACCCTTTGGCGTCTCCTCTTTCCCCTGGGATTCTGGAACACTCTTACGTGCAGAGTAGAAACCAGGGTTGGTGTGAGCACCACTCCCTACACCCAAGAACAGGAGGAGGAGGCTGCGAAGATCTTGGTCGAGCAGAAGGCCAAGAAGGAGAAGAGGGAGGTAGTAAAGCAGGCCAAAAAGTTGGCCTTAATGCAGAAGCAGGCTGCGAAAAGGAAGAAGTTGGAGGAGGAGCTAGAAAGGATGAAAAAGGAGGAAGAAAAAATGAAAGCAGTGGATGCAGAAGAAGAAGAAGAAGAGAAAAAGGTGGCAGAAGAAGTTCCCCTGATCAGGATTTTGAGAGACAAAGGGGAGTCCAGTGGCACAAAGAAGGAGGGGGACTAGTGGTTGGAGAAGGTGTTTGAGTGAGTCGCCAATCTATCCCTGGGAGAAGAGGAGGAGGCAATGTTATATGTCCCCAGGGAAGAACAGGAGGCGGTAGTGAAAGAGTGGGAAGCAGAAGAGGACCCCTTAAAATGCCGTAATATAGAAGAGGAGGAGAAGTTGGAGTGGAAGTTGCGCTTAACCAGGGAGAAGAAGAAGAGAATGGAGGAGGTAAGCAAAGCTGCGAAAGAATTGGAGGCTATAAAAGAGCAAAGGGCGCAGATGGAGGCGCAAGCAGATATGCAGGGGAAGATGTAGGTGATGTCGGGAAATATTGAGCTCCTGGCTAAAGCATGGGACAAGCAATATCAGTTCACTAGGAGCCATGATGTAGCCTTGTGATCAATTCGATTGGGATTTAGAGAGTTCGAGCGTGAAATGATGATGCACGTGGGCACAAAAGTAAAGGCGAGGCTAGAGAGCACTGAGCGATTCAACACGGGCGCCATAGAGGGCGCAAGGCTTGCAGCCCCAAGGGAAGAGGAGGCCCGTCCCCGTAGGGACCCTGTCAAAGTTAAGTTCCCCGATTCCTACAATGGGAAGAAGAGAGAGAACTTTGACAACTGGGAGGTGAACATTAACTCTTATGTTCACCTCCAAAAGATCATACCTGAGGAGCAAGTCCTCATTGCCTTCCACGCTCTCAAAGACGAAGCAGCAAGCTTCGCCAGGTCACTTGCCCTCGCTGCTAAATGCGATAACGATATGGTAGCGTACTCCACGATTACCCCCTTGAACGAATTCTTTAAGCTGCTGCGCGAGACATTTGTTGATGTCACTAGGGGGATTAGAGCCTCTGACAAGCTCCAGATTATCCACTCACGCCAGTGGAAAAGTGCCAGGGCACCCAAGGGAGTAATGGATGAGTTGGTAGGTGTCCCTGACCATGGGGTTACTGAGATCCAACAGGTCAACCTATTCAATTGTGGCATGCCCGAGCCTTTGCGCCGACACTTCTTTGAGAAGAGCCAGGAATCTATCATGACCTACGATACTCTGAGTAGGGAAGCGGTAGCGTTTGAAGCGCAGTCCATGCCAGTTTCCACTTTCTGGCGTAAGGACCTCGATAAGGGCAAGAAGTGGAAAGGCCATACCATCTCGGGTCAGGTCAAGGGCAAGGATCACCTGATCCTTACATTAGATGCGGGTGGTATGGAACATGTGCCCTATGATCAGATAGAGTGGGGCCTAGAGGAAGGGGATAGTGGCGAGAGTCAGGGGAGGACTTACGCTACTGTCGCGGCTGGAGGGAGGCCGCAAGAAAGAGGAGGAGGCCGGGGCCAAGGGGGCCAGACTTCCAGTGGTCGAGGACAGGTCGATCAAGGGGTTGGTGGTAGAGGAGGCCGCCAAGCGGGAGGTAGGGGTCAAGGTCCCCCGCAAAACCGCTCTAGTTTCGATCGATCACCTAGGAGGGGTGGATGGCATCCTGGTCTGCCATAGGGCAGGCCTTGGGAAGATCTGGGCTTGGAACAGACTGTGTGGCAAAGGCGAATAGACCAGGATCAGTGCATTTATTGCGGTGATCCGGGCCATATCATAAAGTACTGCCCCAAATATAGAGAAGCCGGGTTTGCTGCACAGGCAGCAAAAGGAAACCGCCGGTAGGGGTTGCAACTGCCCCTATCCCTAGACCATGTGGAGAAGAGTGCGCGCACCACATAGATACTCCCAAACCACATGTGTCTTTGGCAGATTTTGCTGGCCAGTGCCTAGATAGCTGTCCGGAGACTGCTTGTGTTAGAGTCTCTCTAGGCACTTCCTTTACAGGCGTGGCAGAAGAGTTGAAGGAGAGGATGCCTTCCTGGGCCAAGATGAAGAAGGATGCGAAAGGACAACTAGTTTTAGTAGATGTAGAGGTCTTTAGAGGTAGAGTAGGGGCCCTTATAGACAGTGGGGCCACCGCAACTATATCAGTAGGAAAGCGCTGCAAAAATTGAAGTTAAATCTCAAAGTCTGAAAGTTAGAAGACCCCATAGTCAGTATCCTCGTAGACAACTGCACTATGCGAGTCGAGGATTATGTAGAGGGAGTCCAGGCGTACTTTCGCCTAGAGAAGGATGGGAAGGTAGAGAAAGTTATCCATTCCCTGATTCTCCTCGTAGAGGACAACCTTCCTTTCGACATGGTCTTAGGAATGGACTGGGGAGAGGCAGCAGGGGCCACACTCCACTTGAGAGAGCACGAGTGTAAGCTCCCTAGTCCATCAAGCGAAGTTAAGACTGCTCGCCTGTTCCATGTGTCAGGAGTAGATAACTCTCTGGCACATTGCTGTCTCAGTGCCCCCGCATTTGCGCGTCTGGTAAAGGAGCAATTAGAAGAGTAGGTTTTTGTAGCCTATGTTAGGCCTGTCACTGAGCCTAAAGTAGAGAAACCCATAGATCCTGCGATTGCCAAACTGTTGGAGGAGTATACAGACTTAGCCAAGCCGCCTACAGGAGTAGTGCAGCGGCCTATCCAGCATCGTATTGAGATAGAGCCTGGCAGTAGAACTCCTAAGGGAGCCATTTGTAGAACGTCTCCACGGAAGTTAAAGGAGTTGCGCAAGCAGCTAGACGAGCTCCTCGAGAAGGGATGGATTAGGCCCAGTTCGTCTCCATTCGGAGCGCCTGTTCTTTTTGTTCCCAAGAAGGAAGGAGAACTTAGAATGTGTATTGACCAGAGGGGTCTCAATGTCGTTACTGTGAAGAATGCTGAACCACTGCCCCGTATAGATGATCTATTAGATCGGGTGTAGGGTTGCAAGTACTTCTCAAAGATAGATTTAAAGTTTGGCTATCATCAGATAGAGGTACATCCTGATGACCAGTACAAGACGACATTCAATTTTAGATATGGGCATTGTGATTTTATAGTGATGCCCTTTGGACTAACCAATGCSCCAGCTACGTTCCAGCGCTGCATGAACGATTTGTTCAGGCCGTGGTTAGATAGGTTTGTAGTAGTATATTTAGATGATATTCTAGTTTTTAGTAAGACCCTCCAGGAGAATGAGGGCCATTTGAGGGAGGTCTTGGAGAAGTTGAGAGAAGCTAATTTGAAAATCAACGCGAAGAAGTGCGAGTGGGCCAAGACACAAGTTTTATACTTGGGCCACGTTTTAGATGGAGATGGCATACAACCTGAGGGCAGCAAAATAACAGCGATCAGAGATTGGCCAACGCCCCGCACATTGACAGAGTTATGGTCGTTCTTAGGCCTAACTAACTATTATAGAAAGTTTGTGAGGAACTTCTCCACCATTGCTGCACCTCTTCGCAGATTGTTAAAGAAGGAGGCAATTTGGAAATGGGATAGAGATTGTACATCGACCCTGAAGAAGCTAAAACGGGCCTTGATAGAGTATCCAGTCCTCAAGGTAGCCGATCCATCTTTGCCTTTTGTCGTCAGACTCGTCACCACTGACTTCAGCCAGTATGGTACAGGTGCTGTTCTAGAGCAAGATGATGGCAATGGCTATAGACCCGTAGAGTTCATGTCTGCTAGGATGCCTTCAGAGAAGGTTGCGACATCTACCTATGAGAGGGAGCTCTACGCTCTCAAGCAAGCATTAAATCACTGGAAGCACTACTTGCTTGGGAGGCACTTCAAAGTCTACTCAGACCACGAGACGCTGAGATGGCTAAAGACGCAGGCCAAGATGACACCTAAGCTTACTAGGTGGGCCGCCCAGATAGATCAGTTTGACTTTGAGCTCAAGCCAGTGAAAGGAAAGTATAATGTAGTTGCGGATGCTTTGAGTAGGAGGGCTGATTACTTTGGAGCGATAGTTCACTATTTGGATATAGGCCGAGACCTGCAACAGAGAGTTAAGGAAGCGTATGCGCAGGACCCTATCTATAGTGACCTCCTCGAAAGAGTTAGGGAGGCTCCAAAGACTGAACCAGATTACCGCACTACAGGCGGGTTGTTATTCGAGAAGACTAACGTAGCTGACCGTTTGTGCATTCGTGATAACGAAGAGATCCGCAGTTTGATCTTAGGGGAATGCCACGACTCAGAGGGACATTCTGGTTGGCAAAAGACATTAGCCAACCTCATACGCGTGTATGGATGGCCAGGTATGAAAGCCGACTGCATAGAGTATGTCCGCAGTTGCAAAGTCTGCCAACGGAATAAGACCACCACGCGGACCCCTCTCGGTCTTCTCAGACCCTTGCCTATTCCCACAGGACCCAGAGATTCTGTGTCCATTGACTTATGGATGCTGGGGTCAAGATTAGGCATGGCAAGAGCCAAGTCATGGTTGTAGTTGATAAATTCAGTAAATATGCAGTCTTTGTTCCTTTACCCGCAGAGGCACGAACATATTTAGTTATAGACACGTTTTTCGATCATTGGGTCAGTGAACATGGTCTCCCGACGTCAATAGTTAGTGACAGAGGTACGAGGTTCACTAGTCAGAACTGGCAGGAGTTGATGAAAGACTATGGCTCTAGGTTGTTAATGTCATCTGACCGTCATCCTGAGACTAATGGTCAGACTGAACAAATGAACAAAATCCAGCAAGTTCTCAGAATGTACATTAGACCTGATCAGCTTAACTGGGATGAGATGCTTCCCAAGGTAGCCAACGCGTACAATAATAGTGTGCATTTAGCGGCTTGTCCCACTCTCAATGAGCTACACAAGTCCTTTAGACCACGTAGACCGTTTGAGGGACTGAACCGAGATCAGATTCAGAGGTGACCGCTCGGTACTAGGGAGTTTGCAGTACACTATGAAAAGGAGATTGCTACCGTTACAGAGAACCTCAGGAAGGCCCAACATAGAATGATAGAGCAAGCTAATAAGCACCGTCTCCCATCACAGTTTCAAGTAGGCGACTTAATGTGGGTCAATTCTGAAGAGTTTGCTCCTGAGGAGAACATCTTGCAAAAGTTAGTGCCTGCATACCGAGGACCGTGGCCAGTCTTAGAAGTCAAGGGTGGAGAGGATGGGTCGTCCTACATAGTTGAGATTCCAGCGCACCTCCACACCTACCCGGTGTTTCATGCGTTAAAGTTGCTGCCTTGTATCACAAGTCAACAGTTTCCGTCACGGAGGTCCATGATTCCTCTAGACATGGACGGAAGGTCTGACATTGACGACATCGTAGGTGAAGATGTCTTCAGAACAGGAGGTAGGGGTCGTTTGAGAAATAGTATGAAGTCATGTTCGCTTTTCAGGAACTAGAGGGCGACCGCTGGTTTACACGCACATAACTACTTGAGATTGCTCCCGAGGTAGTTTGTGCCTATGAGAGAGAGAAGAAAGACAAAGGTCCAGCCTTAGACTGAAGTATTCTCRGAGGACCTCAAATTTAGGCCGGCGGGAGTGAAACGGTTTCCACCTTTTGCAGACACAGATGCGGATCCCAGGGCTCGATCCCCATACCTCACCTTACCTGTATGCAGTATCAAGTCGACCCTCTGAGTCTTGAACCCGTGACCTGTGTTAGTAGTTGAGAGCTGTCTGTCGTAGGTACGAGTAGTTGTCGGGTCTTGAACCTTAGACCTGTCGAAGTAGGGGTCATACCTGCATAGGGGTCATAGTTATTCAAGTTCTGAAAGGTCAAGGTCGTAGCTGCTACAGTCCTGAAAGGTCAAGGTCGTAGCTCCCGAGGTAGTTTGTGCCTATGAGAGAGAGAAGAAAGACAAAGGTCCAGCCTTAGACTGAAGTATTCTCGGAGGACCTCAAATTTAGGCCGGCGGGAGTGAAACGGTTTCCACCTTTTGCAGACACAGATGCGGATCCCAGGGCTCGATCCCCAGACCTCACCTTACCTGTATGCAGTATCAAGTCGACCCTCTGAGTCTTGAACCCGTGACCTGTGTGTTAGTAGTTGAGAGCTGTCTGTCGTAGGTACGAGTAGTTGTCGGGTCTTGAACCTTAGACCTGTCGAAGTAGGGGTCATACCTGCATAGGGGTCATAGTTATTCAAGTTCTGAAAGGTCAAGGTCGTAGCTGCTACAGTCCTGAAAGGTCAAGGTCGTAGCTGCTACAGTCCTGAAAGGCCAAGTCCGCAAACTTCCGGAAGGTCCAGAAGTGGCCTTTTAAGTTTCTTCTCACGTTATACACAGTAGGCCAGAGGCAAGTGGGCAAGTGCTGAGTCCATCTTCGCTTAGTCAGCGGTACCCAGTCCTAGTGTCACTTTGTACAATCAGCAAGTACCATGAGGGACCGTGTGCACCATGGGCCCAGTGGAAAAGGGCAGACCAGCGACTTAACAGAAGTATAAATCAAGAGGCAGCGTCCAGCCATTCACTCATTCTTGCGGAAGCCATGTGAAAGCGCTGCCTGAGCAGCTTGTGCGAGGTGGTCTGCAAGATGCCCGAAGTCGAAGTGGGCTTGAAGGCGACAATGCGCTATAGTTAGTAGTAGCCGGCGGCCATAGCCGCCATAGCTAGTGTTAGGTGTTAGTGTGTGTGTACGAGTGTGTGATACAGTGAATGCGTGTGGGGTATTCAGGGTGATCCAGAGTGAGTATGTGCGAACAGTGGTGTTGGACACAATGCGAGAGTTGGGAGGTACAGGCGCTGATGCGCCATAGCTGTTGAAGTGAGCTTGCCCCTGAACTGTGTTCTCGGTTTCCATATCTTTGAGCTTTGAGTGGGCGCTTGGCGCCAGTGTGACTCGCCATCTGTTTGCATGTATGTGAAGTGAAGAATAAAGCGAGTCTGATTTCAGTTTTGTCCTGGGTGGTCTTGTCTCGTCGTTTGGCCTGTGAAGGAGGGGCGGTGCTTGCATGTGGGACTTGTCATCTAGGATCCGTTTTTGGTGTTGTTGCTTGTTGCCCCCTGTTTTGTTGTATTTGGCTGTTCCCTTCCTCTTTTCTTTGCCTCTTTGCCCTTTGGCTGTGTGCAAGTGGGTCGATATGTGACACATGGGGGTGGGGGCAGCCGCCGCTCAACCTACATCCTTCTGGGCGGCCTTGTACGCAAGAGGTTCTGAGCAGGGGGAGTTGTAAGTAAGAAGGTAAAAAATGAATTGATATCTTCTTTGTTTCCTTTTGTTTTTTTTCACTTTTGCTCTCTGATAATTTTGTGACTATATCACCCACTTTCTTCTTTATCTCCACATCGCTCTCGTCCTGTCACTGCTTGTTCATCTGCTGCTAATGCAGTTCCCACTGTTGCGGTTCCCACCGCCGCCGCTTCCACCGCTGTGGTCTCCACTGCTGCAGTTTCTACTGCTGCTGTTTCAACTCTGGGTTTCACTCCGGCAGTTTCTGCTACGGAAGTTGCCTCCGCTGCGGTCCCTGCTACGAAAGTTGCCTTTGCTGCGGTTCCTGCTACAACAGTTGTCTCTACTGCGGTTCCACTATTTACCACCGTGGTTCCTGCTACAACAGTTGTCTTTGCTGCGGTTCCACTTTGTACCACTTCCTCTGCTTCTGTAGCTCGAATTTCTCATGCTATAGTTTTTACTGGTATAGCTTCCTCTACCCCAGCCCGACRCTCGCGTCCTATGTTCCGACATCCTGCCCAATCCACCCCCCTTTCATCCCTTTCTGTGCTTGGCCGCAGACGGCTGCGTTCCTCCTCGCCACCCCCATCTCCTCCACGGTCTCGTTTGAGAACCGATTCTCTGGTTTCTATTCTTCCCATTGTTCCGCCTTCATTGCCAGTGACATCCTCATCTTCTGTTAAAAACATCGCCACTCCTCTTATTGTGTATCATCGTCGACGACATGCACAACACCGCCACTTGGCCAGGGATCAGCGGACTGCTTCTTTGTCTACCCCAATTTTCTCTGTGCCGCCTCCACAGGTTGTTGCGGTTCCGTTGTCCCAAACGGATACATCCACTCCTATGCCTCCTGCAGACAGTCCAGCTGCTTGGACACAGCCACAGCACCATGTTTTATGCCCTTCCATGTTCGTTTGTCCCCCAGCTGTACAACATGCGGCCCCGAACGCTGAGGGCCTGGAACATGATCAGCTCGGACTGCATTTAACCCCGCAAGGCATAGACCACACGGGGGATTTGCAAATGGCTGACCAGGATCATATGGATGAACCGCATACTTGTGCCCCACCCTCTGTGGCCCCGAACGCTGAGGGACTGGAACATGATCTGCTTGGACTGCATTTAATCCCACATGGCGCAGACCCCAGGAGGGATTTGCAAATGGCTGACCAGGATCATATGGATGAACCGCATTCTTGTGCACCACCCTGCGC
Source organism: Chara braunii (assembly GCA_003427395.1). NCBI lineage: Eukaryota > Viridiplantae > Streptophyta > Charophyceae > Charales > Characeae > Chara > Chara braunii. The sequence goes on from BFEA01000182.1 coordinate 307,477, forward strand.
AGACCCCACGGGTGATCTACAAATGACTGACCAACCAAACCAGCCTGAGATCCCCGCCAATCTCTGTGGTCTGACTGCAACTAATAGCTGCCTTCACATTTTCAATCGGCCGTTGTATACACCATCAGACTTCCTTGCAATTGCCCTACAGCTTGATGTTGATCTCGCTAATCTCGCTGATCCACCCGACCTACAGCCAGAGCATCGTAATTACACCAGGGAAGGAGGTTTTACCATTGCTGTCCTAGAAATAGCGATGAGGAACTGCCAGCTTGAACTACGCCATGCTCTACCAGGTGAGTTGTTTAACCCTCCATCCCACATCACTGCCTGCATTGTGCACGGGCCTGGCCATTACATGGCTATTGTACACGCCTCTGACCATTGGGAGGTGTGGAACGACGGTGTCATGGTCCATGCCATGATTGATATTACTGATTTCTTACTCTATGATGCTGTTCTCTTGCCACATCAAACTGTCCGCAATCTCCTTTATGTCGAAGATCATTCCTCTGCCACCACAGTGCAGCAGTACAATGTACACACACTATGTGACCTTCTCCTTTGTACAGCCACCGACACTGTTGCACTTGGGTGTACTCGCCATCATCTTTGTCACAATCACTACCATGAGATGGTTTCTTTTTTTTTTTTTTTAAGAAAACAGGGCCTTATGGTCCTGGCTCCTTCTATTCTGGGGAGCGTCAGTCCGGTTCCTATTCCACCGGCAAGTCAGAAAATACATTACATTAACAACAAAAACACACGCTCCCTCCCGTTTGGCCGGAGGACCCCTGAGCAGCATTGATCACTCCACCATAGGCGGAAGATTGACTGTCAGCTTGCCTTGGCTCTCTCTTTCCTCTCAGACCTGGGAGACCAGCTCTGTTCGATAATCCATTGCCACCTAGAAAGAATCGCCCATTGACTGTGCTTGCCTGTGTTTCCCCCTCCTCAGCCCTGTCTGTGGGTCACCAACGTCCTTTTCCTTGTTTCCCTTCCACTAGTCCGCCCGTTATTTCTTTTTACCTATGTTTTTCCTTTCCTCAGTTTTGCTCCTACGTCGTCATATCCCATCACCAATTAGGCCTTCTTCCTTCTTTTGAGACTTGAAATCTGTACCATGAGATGGTTTCTGCATCCRTGTGTGTACAGGATTGTCCCTCCGTTCCTGACTGCAGGCACCCTCCTCATCAGGACACTATGTCCATTTTGTGGCCACGGACGCTATGCTGAATGCATGCTCTTTTGTGGGGGGCGTTCTTCCTTTATTCTGGCTTGCAATAGACATGCTATTTGTSAGGAATGTATGGTTGGCATGCTTAATGCCAGCCGTCGTGGCAGTTGTTGTTTTGAGAATGCTCAGTTAGGTCTTCCATGCGCTCATCCACCCCATCCTTACA
>BFEA01000182.1:326706-360424 GCA_003427395.1 Chara braunii
GCAGCCTCATACACAGACAGTTGGGAGGCCCAACCGAATGAGGCCCAGTAGCTGCACCAGAGGCGCAGCATCTTGGGGCCTACTGGAAGCTTCTGGGCCCAGGCCAGTCCAGCCAGGCTGCGGAACGAGGCAGGCTCTTTCCATATAGGAAAGAGCTCGCTGCCTGGGCATTCGGGGGCACTTGCTGGCTGGCCCAGCGCTGCTGGAGCGATAGCTCGCGTGCTGGCTGTTGGCAATGGAGCAAGAGGCTGCGCACGTGCGGTCGTGTGGTGAAGAAGGGCGCTGCTGAGGGCAGCGCCATAGCCCAGCCTCCATAGCTGGCTGTGGGCTTGGACATACAGTGAGCGCAGGGGTGGTCTACGGGTGTACAACAAAGGGAGACATGGGAGAGAGTCAAGGGGGAGAGAGAAGGATGATGATGATGATGTGAGGGCACATACCTGGTATTGGCGATGGTTCTGCATGGGTGACATCTTGAAGTACTTCGGGTGCTGTTGACGTCAACAGTTGCATTGTCAATTAGTAGGCTAGTAGTAGCTGTGTAGGGAGTAGGATGGGCGCCGAGCGCCAGGTAGGGAGATAGAGACTGGGTACATATGTTGGTGGTGGCGAGAGCAAGCTCTCATTGACATTGATTTCCAGTGCTACGATTCTCCGTGGTGTTATATTGGTGCAGTGCTGCTTCCTGAACACTGTGTTACGATTTGGCTTTCAATGTGATTGTGTAATCCGAATATTGTCACCTCGCTTCTGTTCATTTTCCTTGCAATTTGGTATCGGAGCTGGTTCGAACTGCGCTCATTGGTTCTTCGCAAGAGCTGTTCGGTGCTTCGCACGAGGTGTGGGGCAGTGATAAGGCTGGGGCGTTGAACGTAAGGCGGCCCAGGGTCGTGTGGGCGCGCCACGAAGCTATGTGGTGACATTAGGGGTATATGCTGGATGATGAGAGCTCGCTGATGTGGCATTTAAGCCGAAGTGGAACTGCATTCTGCTGTTGGTTGTGCCGAGGCAAAGACCGGTCATCATAAATGCACATCAAGTTGCCGGTGAGAAATCTGTGGTTGGGGGCAACATTATGAGGTACGTTGCTTCCTTCCTTATCTACCCTCTTCATTGCTTCTTACCGTGAGGAAGTGAGTCTTGTCTTGAGAGTCCTCTCAATGTGAGGTGTTGGGAGCGCTCAACCTTGAGAGTCGACATTCTTCCTGGGCAGCAAGCTGGTGGGAGACGGGCGTTGCCTCTGAAGGGCCCTGGATGAAGCACTCGGGTCATGGTCACCATGCCAACCCGCTGGGACTAGTACACGCATGCTTTGCCGCAAGTCCTTGGTTCTGCTGCTGTGCAATAGAGGTCATGCAGGGCATGCCAGCCCTTTGAACAGACGCTTACCAGACCGTCTCTAAATATTTCTGGCAGGGACTCGGTGTTGATTCTGGCTGTGATCGTCGTCCTGTCTGTGAAGTTAAATAATTCCTGAGGAGTTACGGGGATCTCCTTAAATGCCTCCTGATCAGCCACATTAAACCGGGTGTAAGGCTCGTTGCATGCGAGGATAAATAATGTGCAGGGGCTGGCAGGTTAGGCGTTGACTTGGGGCACAGGGGTGGGCCGGATTGCACACCTTTAGACACGCTGCTCAACCAGATGCCTAGGAACGTCGACACAAAGTGACTACTCAAGAGGTATACAGGAAAAGGGTTGGATTCCGGTAACTGTTCGTGGTGGCATTAATTAGATAAATTGCCATCCAGCATACATCTCTGCAGGGAACGTTATTTTTATTTTTTATTTTTTATTATTTAGGTTTACGGACTTGACTAACAACTGACAGACAACTGCAGATAGAGTAAAATATTCTTTGCTGCAATGCCATCTGTATTAGAGTAATCTAAAAATAGACTTGATATCTTTTGTAGGATCTGACATTGGTTGACACCTAACCACCTAACTGTTTCTGTCCAGGCCGAGCGAATTTAGTTGTACATTATAATCGGTTGTGTCATGCTCAGGTAGGATTCAGTGCGGATTCTAGTTTAGATCACACACACTGTATCTCATGAGTGATGCAAGCACTAGTGGGGAGGAGTTGTTAGTGGACGACCGTAGGACTACTCGTAGAACTGCTCTCAGTCGCCTTTGACTTTCCTAGAGTTTGGTCCAGGAGACGAGAGGAGACTGCGGAGAGAGGCTAAAGAGAGAGCAGTTGCAAGGAGAGCGAGGGACTCCTCGACCAGCGCCAGGTCTAGGACTACAGCTAGTACTTGTACGACCATGGCTACTTCCTCTACCATGTTGCAGGCTTCTTCACAGGTCACTTCGTTGGGAGTTAGTCAAAGTGGTTCTCGAGTTTCCATTAGCCAGAGTGTTGGCTTGCAAGTCAGCCACCAGACTCAACTCACGCTGAAGGATTATGAGATCCTCCAAGCAGAAGAACTTCAGGATGAGTTGCAGCGGCAGTTGGATGAAGCAGCAGAGAGGAGAAGGAGAGCTATAATGAGGAAAGTTAGACTAGGTAGTAGATTGCAGGAGCTAGGCAAGCTAGAAGCACTAGATGAGTCAACACTTGATCCTGCGATGCGAGCACTGCGTAACTCGCTCCTGTGTGTGGTGGAGACGCAGGTAGTTCAACAAGAGGTGTTGGGTGAACTACTGGTAGGCCAAAAACGAATTCTGGCTGCACTACAGGCTCCTCACCCGTTGATGAGGCAACCTCTGTTTGCTGTAGCTCCCCCTTCGGGTGCGGGTCCATCAGTGACATTGCCGCTGGTAGGGCTTTCATTTTCACCTATGTTTGGCATGCCCCCTCTGGGTGGTTACATAGCAACTAGTGGTCTGGTTCATAGAGTCTAAGTACCATCAACGACAGTGGTTACTACAGTCCCACCGTCAACCCAGGCCCAGGTTAGTGTGCAGCAACCTGTTTCGGTGGCTATGCAGTCACTGCAGCAATCCCCTGGGCCCATGCAACCCATGCAGTGGATGCCCAAGATCCCCTTGCCGAGTCCTAAGCCCTTCTCTGGCGACAAGAAGAAGGATGAGGACCTGGACACCTGGGTAAGGATTGTGCCTACCTATGTGAGGCACAAGCTTAGCAGACCAGAGCAGGAAGTCATAGTGGCTGCCTCCTTTCTAGAAGGATCAGCAACACGCTGGTTAAATGGTCTACTGCAGCAACAGGGCTATGGTCAGAATTCGATGACTGGGCCCAATCTCAGACATTGGAACATTTCATACGGACTATGTATGCTAGGTGGCACGACCCGCAAGGTGCTCAAAAGGCCATCAACGCGATCAACATTCTGAGTACCAAAAGGTACCGGATTGTTCGCGAAGTCACATACGTCGTAGAAAGATTGATCATGGTACTGGGTGTGCAGTATAACCCACAGGTACTTCTCACATATTATTTGCGATGTTTACCTACAAACGTCAAGAATAAACTGGTGGATGAGGCCTATATAGACCAGCATGACTTTGCTTCTGATATAGAGGCAAAGCTTGGGTCCGCTCATCAGGGACCAGTAGATGGTTGGGAGGAAGAAGCTTCCCCAAGACTGGAAGAAGAAAGGTCAACTCATGTTTGTTGACCACAATGGTCGAACAACTGAGATTGACGAGTTCCCAGACTTAGGGGAGGAGACAGAGCAAGATGGGGCCAATGAGACTTCGGATGGGGGAGTCGTGGCACCCATAAGAGAAAAGGCTAGGGGGATCGGGAAGAAGAAGGTAGTACGGTCCACGGGCCAGGGCGACCAAGGAATGCCTGCCTGGGTAAAACTTGGTTTAGAGTACGAGGTTTGGTATGACCGAGTTGCTAGGGGTACTTGCATGAACTGTGGCAACTATGGCCACATGTCCAGGACATGCCGAGGCAAAAAAGACACTACGAAGGTGGCATCACCAACTGTGGTAGGCTTATCTTCGAACCTTGGCAGTGCTTCTGCGAGCACTTCGCAGGGAAACACCTCGGGCCAGTAGGAGTTTTAGCCGCTCTTACTCACGCTGAAGTGGTTACGTTGCCTTCTCTACTTCAGGCGTTGGCCAAGGCTAGTGGCCCACACATCGCCTCGCAAACACATTCAGACCCACCGACGCTCTGTTCGAGAGATGTGTCCGAGTCCCTAGAAGAGTTACAATCTGAGTGGTCAGGGAAGGACCCCAGAGATTCTTGGGCGATGATCAGTAGAGGTCCAAAGGGTGAGCATTTCGTGGTAGAGGTTGATGCAGGTGGCCGCAAAGTTGGCGCCTTTGTAGACATAGGCTCTACGCGGAACTTTATCAGTCGTGCTTGTGTGGATAGACTGCGCTTAGGGGACCAAGTGCAGCGGCTTAGCAGAACTGTAGCTTCTACGCTGGCTAACAAGCACCAAATGTTGGTTAAAGACTATGTCAAGGACGTAGTCTGTACCTTCTCCTATGGAGGAGGGGAAGTGAGGCATAAAATCTCATTCCTCGTTAGTGACAACCAATGGTAGATGTGTTAGATTGCAAAAGTTTAAAGCTAGCAGTCTGATAGAAAACTACGGGTGCATGTGTGCATCATCTTTCTATAACTACTATAAGCAAAATCGGGAGGAGGGCATGTATCTAGTCTCTGTCTCTGAAAAAGGGGAGGCCGTTAAAACACCCCCAGAGATAGAATCAGTCATTGCACAATATTCCGACATTTTTTAGGAGCCCACAGGCGTGGTAGAAAGGGAGGTGGTCCATGCGATAGAGGTTGTCCCAGGTAGTAAGGTACCTAGAGGACGAATCTATAGGATGTCTCCTGCGGAGTTGGATGAGCTTCGCTGCCAGCTCAAGGAGCTCACAGAAAAGGGATGGATTCGGCCTAGTACCTCCCCTTACTGTGCGCCAGTTTTATTTGTCCCAAAGAAGGGAGGTACCTTGAGGATGTGCATTGACTATAGGGGCCTCAATATGCCATCACTGTTAGGAACACGGAGCCCCTACCCCGCATCGACGACCTACTGGATAGAGTGTAGGGATGCCGGTGCCTTACTAGATAGATCTAAAGTCTGGATAACATCAAATTGCTATTAGACCTGAGGACCAGCACAGAACCGCATTCAGACCAGGTACGGTCTGTACGAGTTTGTGGTGATGCCCTTCGGCCTATGCAATGCGCCTGGGACATTCCAACACGCAATGAATAGGATCTTTCATGATTACTTAGATAAGTTTATCGTCGTGTACCTTGGCGATATCCTCATCTTTAGTAAGACTGTAGAGGAGCATGCTGAGCACTTGAAAATAGTGCTAGGGCTCCTAAAACAGCACCAGTACAAGGTTGACTTGGAGAAATGCGAGTTTGGTCGCACCGAGATCTTGTACTTGGGCAGAAGGGTTGAGGCGATATTCAAAGGTGGCCAGCATTCGTGACTGGCCCAGACCTCAGACTGTTACTGAGGTCAGATCGTATTTGGGGATGACGGGCTACTACCGTTCGTTTGTGAAGAACTATAGTACTATAGCTTCCCCATTAACAGATCTAACTCGACTTGACACCCCTTGGGAATGGACAAAAGAGTGTGAGGCGGCCTTTAAGAAATTGAAGTATGCTCTAACACACTATGAAGTCCTCAAGCTCCCGGATCCTGATCAGCCCTTTGTCGTGACCAGAGACGCCAACCAATATGCCATAGGCGCCGTCCTTGCGCAAAAGGATGGGAAAAAGTTGAGACCTGTCGAGTATGTGAGTAAAAAGATGCCATCTCAGAAACTAGCCAGGTCCACTTATGAGCGTGAGCTATATGCCCTGTATAGAGCGCTGGTACATTGGAGACACTATCTCCTTGGCAGATTCTTCTATGTGAGATCTGATCATGAGACCTTGCGCTGGATTAAGACACAACCGGTGTCGAGTGTATCGGTCCGGCACCGCACAAGGCAGCCGGGACCCTCCCGGCCGCGTCACGCAGGAGTCGGTCTGATCCTCGTCGCAAATGCATATGGAGCTTCCGCAAGCCGCTCTGCGCCAGCCACACCTCTAGCGAGCCCCTACGACAGGATAGGGCCTACGCGAGGCACGACTTACCTCCACCTTACGGGAGCTGTCACCTCCCTTCGGTGGGCCTATCCCCGCCGAGCTACCAGTCCACAGTACGAAAGCTAATCAATTGCAATCGCAAAGGTGGACCAGCCGAAGGCGTTTCTCGTTCGCTGTAGCATTGGGGGTACGCACGGTATTACGCCGCTATCGAACCCGCACGCGAACCGACATCTTGGGGGGCTGAGGTCCCAAGTGCGACTCGTCGCCGGTCGACTATGACACATCCCACACGCCACACACAGACCACTATAAAGAACATAAAAAATAAAAACACACACACATGCACGTACATATACATATACAGAACGACACTGAACAAACAACGCGACAACACTCTTAGTCCCTTAGTAGCCATCCCATAACTCTCTGATGCGGAAATCGGATAGGCGTCGCGCGCGAGACTTAGTATAAAACCGCGCGGATGCAAGGCTAACTCGTATCGACTCGCAATGCAAGCAAACGCAAGTAGTCACAATGATGGCGTTCTATGTAGTACCCATACTCATGCTGTCCGCGTTAATCTCGAGGGCCGCACTCGATACTCAAGTGTCGGCTGACACGCGCCTTGAGGGATTTATCTCTCGACGCTGGACAACCGCCAAGTGCGATTGAGAACCACACCCTCTTCTGCACCCTGCGAAGAGTGGGTGGTACACAGGTTCACACCTGTGGTGGCAATCGTCTCTAATCGCCCTGGAGACCAGCTTTATCATTCGGAGCCTGGAGAGAAATCAAGGGGTTTGACTCTGACGGCTGCCACAGACTACAACGTCCAACCATATAAATTCTAAAAAGCAAAGGCTAAAAGGGGGAGTCCTTTTTCTCTCGAAAACATAACCTATTTAACCCTTTCGTGCGGTCACAGTTTTGGCCGCACGAAACACTCAAGGCATACGTATTTACATATATAGAGAGGGTTATTAAATAGGATGATCACTTCTCACAGTCACAGTGGGACTCCTCTCAGCCATATATATATGTATGTGAGCGCATGCAGTCAAATCCAAAGTCCGAATCACTAAACATACCTGCAATCACATCAAAGATTCAACCAAAAGTCCATGCACTATTTGTCAATAGAAGGTGGGTAAGATGAAGAACACTCACCGACTCGTTTGACGAGCACCATCATCACCTCCTGATCCAACTTCTTCTTAGTGACCATCGATCAAAAAGCTGGGTAACTCGTACAACAGAAAGATAGAGAAGAGTCAGAGCCAGACTTATGATACAACTTAATCGCTCGCAGTTCGGACTTCTCGTCCTTGAGTTTGACAATTTTATCTTTGAATTTAACTTCTGGGTCGGCTTCCTCATGCCAATCCATACCCAGAATCAAGTCAAAGGGTAAATTCTTCTCTATAAGGAAGGATACCTCGTGTAAAATTTTCTTGCCTTCTTTGGTCCTGTAACACTTGACACGATCGACGTATTGAGAGACAGTGATCGTGCTCTTATCAGCCAGTATAGACGTGATAGGTCTAGGCAAATCCTTCACCTTCATTCCCAGATGCAATTTTCAAATTGCCTTCTCTGAGATATAAGACCACGTCGATCTCGGATCTAACAGAGCACCTACTCGCGAGTGCACAATCTCAACATCCGCGATCATTAACTCACCCTTAGATTTTGCTTTCTTCGCCCACGAACTCCTTAGTGCGATTAGTTCATTACCGAGTTCGTCAAGGGAATCGTCCAGTGAGACAGAACAAAGAATTACGTCAGGGTGGTCTGGGCGACGGGCGGAAGAAGAGCCATCCTCTGCCTTGAGAGTCGAAGGGGTAGAAGGGTTGTAGGCGCCTTACCTTTTTCTTCGTCTTTACCCTTCGACTCAGTAGCATCAGATGCTACTCCTACTGGCTGCTCGCTTTTGGGTTACGGATAAGTGGGCACCAAGCGATGACATGCCCCACGGTGCCACACTTGAGGCACTGACGATTGTCCATCTTGGACTTCCACTCCTCCCTCGTCATGTTCATCTTTTCCCAAGGTCTCCCGAACGCGATGCCGGGATGCTCGGGAAACGAGCGTGGCCTCTTCTTCTTCTTCCATTGGTTTTGGCCTCCCTTGTTGGCCAATACGGCAGTGACATCACCCTTCTCAGATTCACTGCCGCCGTTACCTCCTCCTCCCTCAGTCTCACCAAGAGGTAACTTCTCCACTGTTTCATCATCAAATAACACAAGCATATGATCCTGGCGCTTTTGCCGCCAGAGGACCCGCTTGCCGTACCCACCAACCGGTCCCGTCTTGACAACTGAAGCGTATGGTCATCTGCTCTCGTTGGAGAGCGAGATCGCGAAACTGTCGATAGTTATACTTACCAGACTTAGCTTCGGCCACGAGCTGTCCACGAATGGGCTCGGGCAATGCACGTGAGTAGATGTAAAGAACCTGGTTGTCCTGAAGGTTCAGTCCAGGTACCTGCAAGAGACGATCCACTTCACGAGACAAGGCATCGACAAAAGTCCAACGTTTTTGGCCTATCGTGGTGAGTTCATCGAAAGCCTTATCGGCTGTCGTCTTGTCCAGGAACCTCTCCTTAATCTTCTGGAGGAATTGCTTGAGAGTAAGGGTCTTGGCGCATTCACCAGTATCTTCTAAGCCACCAGCATTGGCCTCTGCCAGCACCCATTCTTTGGCCACTCCTCCCAGACAAGACGTGGAGAAAGCAACATGACTCTCGGGTTCCACGGGTGCGGTACTACAATAAGTCTAGATCTCGGCAATCCACGACAACAAGTTTTCATCTTTCTTGTTGCTGTAGGTGGAAGGCAACTTCATTTTCACCTTTTCTTTCTTCTTGGGGTTTTACGCTTCTTTTGCCGGTTCTTCTTTCAATCCGGTGGGTTCTTCTTTCTTCTCTTCCGGCTTCTCAGATTCTTTCTTAGAACCTTCGGCTTTCTTGGGCGTGACCCGTTTCATTGCATCCTTCATTAATTTTTCTCGGGGTTCTTTCTTATCTTCTCCCCCCTTGGTCACCTCCTCATTCACCACCTTATCTTTCCCTTTCATCATTCTTGTCATGGACTCAATCGCGATGGTGTTGTGGTCAATCTTCTTTTCAAGATGCACGAGGTAGACCATGATAGACTGGAGAATAGATGCAACCTCGCTTCCTGCTTCTTCGTAATGGAATTTTTCCCTCAACATGTCCATCACTCTTTCCTCTTCCTCTTGCTGTTCTTTCAGTCTCCTGTATTCTTCAACTTTTCTTCTCTCCTCTTTCAATGTGTTCTCTAATTGTCTGATATTTTCCTCCATCACATCCAGAGACAATTGTGGTTCTCTTCTTTCAACCATTTCTTCTTTCTTCCCTGTTCTTCCCGCCTGGTCTAATTTTTCAAGGCTCTCGATGACGTACCGATCAAGGACCATTCGTCCTTGTCTTATGAGGTTTTCTACCCTCTTGCCTGTCTCCATCATCTGAACAGCAGTTTCAGCGTCCTGCAGGTCTCCCTCTGCATTACACAGATTGACCTGTCCGTGAACATGCTGTTCAGCCTCCGGACCGGCACCATGTATTTCACCGAGCAGCTGGCGGAGGAGACCCAACAGAGTCTGTCGCCTTCCATCAATCTGACCCCGGGTTTTCAGTTCCACTCCCTCTTCATCGGCAAAGACTGTGAGAGGGATGGAAAAGAAGAAGAGCGGTATGAACCGAGTCAAGATAGAGGCATGCAAACACTTCCAAAGAGAGTTCATTCTGCCAAGCATGCAAATGCCGCACAATAAATAAAATTAAAAGACAAAAATAAATTCCACGGCGCATGCTACACTTACAGCAAGAATTGTTGAAGGCAAATACAAAGAAACAGATATTATCAGTTTTCTAATACTATTTTGCTGTCTGATTTTCCTAATCTAAGTGTGATGACATTCTACCGTATATGTGCAGGTACCGCAGCCACGGCCAGTGTGATCAAGACATCAGCACACAGGTGAGTATGCAAGGACACCACAGAACAGCCAACAGATAAGTAGGAAACCAACACAACAATCACAAACAAATGTCAGCCTCCTCTGTCCATAGCTGTACTGCCTCCAGCTACCAGCACACTCGACAACTCACCCAACACATGCCACGTGTCACCCCTGGCATGCCAACACAGCAGCTCATTGGAGTCTGCCACGTCAGCACATCAAGAACCCGGAGGTATACAAGGGGATGCCACGTCAGCAATGTGTGCTTGTCACACGCATACACTGGCATGCCACATCAATGCCCAATCAGCAGGTAATCACGGCACAGATACATGCCACGTCAGACCATATCCTGCCAAGAAACAATATGCCACATCAGCGGTACCAATGCCATGTCAGCCTGTTGCCAATGCAGCTCTTCAGGCTTCATCATAGCCTTGTCATCATCTTCAAGGGACGGTTACTCGCAACTACCATGTCTAGACTTGCAGTATGACCGCGCGCGTTAATAAACGCGTTTCATATTGGACTTGCGGCAACTCCCACTTACCTGGGTGCCACGTCAGCACCTGACAGCAGACAGCAGATCGCGATGAAGAGATGCTCTGATACCAAATTGCAATGAACCCAGATCGTGAGAACGGTTATCAACAATGCAAGTCCAGATAAATGTCAACAGCTGATGAGTACCAATAATCAAGACCGTGTCTAGACAGAATGAGACGAGATAACATACACAGACGAAGAAGAGAGGAGGGAGATTAGACAAAGGAGAGGAAAATTCAATGCCCACTCCTGCTTCGGGCTCCCTCCTCCAGCACCACTTCAATAATCAACAGTCTGAACGAGTATCTGAAGTAACCTCAAGGTGCCACAGGGCACATCTAATTAGTTCCTCATCAGCTCTGGAGCAATGTCGATATGAAGACAATCAGGTACGTAGTCACGATCCCTCCACAGTCCTGATCTTCCTCTTCTTCGCAACCAGTCACCTCATGTAGACAGCGTGGACAATGCCACGTCAGCAACCAAGACAGGTGGCATATGCCACATCATGAATGAAGACCAATAACAGCGCCACATATACCAGAGGCAGCGCCACGTTAGCATGCCACGGAGACCATAGGCTGCGCCACCTAAACCAGAGGCATCGCAACGTCAGCATGCCACGTAGACCATAGGCAGCGCCACATAAACCAGAGGCAGCGCCACATCAGCATACCACGTAGACCACAGGCAGCGCCACAGATACCAGAGGCAGCGCCATGTCAGCATGCCTGACGTACATTGCCAGCGTCGCCTCTCCCTCGTGTCGTCCGCAGCTCTGATGCACAGCCAGCGTCTAGCCAGCGTCGTACTAGCATAATGCCAGTGTCGAGTCAAAGTAAAGCCAGCGTTGAACCAGCATAGCAAGACTGAATGCTGACCACCTCGAGGCGAGACTTTAAGTAGTGTTTGGCGAGGCTCTCTGGCCTCGAGTCTCCACCCCTCAGTCGTCCAGATTGAGTCACAGCCGAAGGCCTAGATTGTACAGTTGCAGAGTTCCCCCTTGGACTTGATGCTGTCTGGGTACCTGCATACAAACAAGTGTGTGTGCTTGACCCGTGGCCTGGACTGGGTACCTTTGGAATTTGACTGTTGGGTTCGCGACAGTTGACAAAAGTCAACTGTAGCACGCCCAGGCCCTGAATCCCTGTGTGGGGTCCCTTACCTCGTTTTTGGCCTGGCTGAGGGCAGCCAGGTCGGCCCTCAGATTTCCACGAGGCATATGGCATGGGTTATTGCACGCAGCTCCGATACCAACTGATACATGCTCAGTCGAGCAATGTATATGGAGCCAAGGATCCGCAAAGTGATGAAAAGGACTCGTATGGACAATGCAGTGTTAGCAAAGCATCAACCAGCAATGTACCTCTAGAAAATAGCACAAAGTAGCGCAACGGAAGACTCAAAGATATGACCTGACCGATCAGATACTGACACGACCTCCCATCATACATCACACATGTGAGAGTAAAAGGAGGGACCACATACATGGAAGAAAGGTCCCTCCTCGTACACACACATGGGTAAGATACCACGGATGAGAGATGGGGGAGAGGCAGGATGAAGATGGAGGTGAGGAAGAAGACCAAGATCGCGATAGCGAAGTCCAGAAATAGCCTCCCTGCCGAATGTCCAATCAATGTCTGCCACAAAATGTCGAATCAGATCCTGGGCCAATGCCCGATGTAACCTCTGCCTGTAACCTCTCTCTCTCTCTCTCTCTCTCTGAAAGAAGAAGAAGAAGAAGAAGAAGAAGAAGAAGAAGAAGAAGGAGGAGGAGGAGGAGGAGAAAGGAGGGAGAAGAGATGGAGGGCGAGACGAAGAAGAAGAAAGTGTCGTCCTCCTTGCTGTCTCACCTGCAGGTAACTGCCGCCATGTACTAACCGCCGTCGTGGTCCTGTGCAGGTCGCCGGCGTGGAGCACGGCTATGACGCCCAGGTAAGTACCGCCGACGCAGGTATGGCCTCCATCCCTCTTCCTGCCTACACCTCTACCTCTACCCCAGCATAGCGCGGTAGCGCTGTAGTGCTGGTTCAGCAGCATGTCGCTCAAAGAAGTGGGCTACTCCAACTCTCCCGTCTGTCCTGGCCGGGCCCAGCTATAAGTAGTGCTGGGCCTCGTCGGTCTGCCTCCGTGTGCCTCTGGTCCTAGGCCAAAAACGTGGCCTACTGGGTCTGGGTCCCAACCGGACGCCCAGACCCTGCCTGCTGATGCAGCAGGGACGTCCGTAACTGGACGAGCACGAACCTGGCCTCAAAGGGCCCTGCCTCCTGGTGTACCCATCCCAAGGCGCAGCCTTGGAGACTGCAAGTCCGAAATGATGCCTGAACAAACAAAAATAAGACAGCAAACAAATAAATAAATAACTGAATGCCGTAAATCAAATCCTGCCCCTAGGGGCCGCCGTGGGCCTCCAGGGTGCGCGTCAAAAGGGCGTGTGGCCTGGGGGCCCCTTAGCAACCGTCGGGCCCCTGAAATGGGGCCCGTGTGCAGGTGCAGCATGTAACATTTCAGTTCGGGCTCAAAGTTATCTGGATTTCTATGGAGTGCTGCAATCTGGTTTATTGTCATTCACATTGCTCATTTCCATGCATTTCCCTGTTGTCCACTGCACACTCCCAGGCAGTCCGAACCTTTGCCTTCGTGTGCAAACACAACCAGTCATCCTGTGGCTGGTAAGATGCCACCGTTGCCCTATGTTCATGGCTATCCGTGGGTAGATGAGGTGAATATGATATTATTGCTGTATGGGTAGTAATGTTTGCAAGTGGGGGGAGGTGTTGAAGTTGGAGGATTACGCTAACATAATAAGAGTCGCTCCCCACACGTGGTTAACCAGGGGTGTTATTTTCGACGAATTTTGCACCGAATTGCACTGAAACTGTCATGTTGTGCTGATTTTTTGCTTTTTTTCTTGTTTTTCTTTTTGTGTGATATATATGTGCTTTAGGGTATGGGATGTGTGCAGTTTTGACGTGTTTGCATCAATGAAGAAAAAGTTGGGATTTTGTTGAATTCATTGGACGCTTCATTTTGACTCGGACAGTGTCTTTGTGTTAGGGTTTCAGTGTTTTTTTGTTGTTTTTTTTCGTTTTTTTTGGCCTGTTTCCTTTTTTGATGTTTGCACTATGGTCTCATATCATTTGTTTTTAAAATTTTTGATGAAATCCGCACCGCAATTGCCAACGAAAACGGCGTTTACTTCTGGCAGGATTTGAAAGCCACAATAGAGGGGCAAACTTCGAAGCTGCAGCTTGAAGAGGTGAATCGCAGAAAGATGGAACGTGAGCTTGAAGAGGAAAGGAGAGCAACCTTACAACTACGGAACCTGCTCGACAGTGCTGTGGAAGATCAAAAGTCTCTGGAAGAGGACTTGCGGAGAACCATAACAAGGTTGGAGATGGAGAAAGCTTCGGAAGCAGGGAAGGCTTCGTCACTGGAGAAGAATGTGGTGAGACTGAAAAAGCGAAAACGGAGGTTGGAGAAGGAGAACCAGCATCTGGAGATAAAATGCAAAGAGGCAGAGATAGAGAAGGAGCGATTGGATCTTCAACTGTCAACCTTACGTTCTGAAAAGACGACCTTAGAGACCAAGAATAAAAGGCTTAAATTGAGAAAGCAGAAGTGGATCGAAGAGAGGACGTTGCTCATGGAGAGAGTTACTCAGAGGGAGAAGGCTGTAATCATCGAAAGCAAACGAGCAGACGAGGCGGTTTATGAAAAGCAACTCATGGCTAAGAAACTACAGGATGCAGTATGCGAGCTTACAATGAAGGAAGAACGAATCCAAGAGCTTCAGAAGGAGAACAAGAAGCTGCGGAGAGAGTTGCTGAGCTCCAGGGAGAAACACGAGCAGCTTGCGGAAATCGCTAGAGAAGACGCTCCTGGGAAGATGAAAAAGAAGAAGAAGAAGAACAAGAAGAAGAAGCAGCAGCAGCAGAAGCAACAGGAGGAAGAGGAGGAGGACGGGCAAAAGGCAGACCCTGCCTCTATACCAGGAATGGTGAATGAGCAACTGCAACCCATGGACGAACCACAGACAGGCAACAAACCGGCAAAGCTTTCTCGGTGTAATCCTGCCAGTGCAGCCTTACAAGCTCGTTGCGAGGGGAAGAGGAAACGAGACAGCTGCCAGGTTGATGACAATGTATCAGCTGAGGTGAATATGAGGTCAAGGTGCCGGCCTCAGTAGTAACACGGCAGAACCAACTTCCTTTGTTAAGTTACTGCTGGCATGGTACCGTCTTCCCCTGAACACAACTCGTACAAACGGATAGGCTGCTTTCCATTCGAATACAATGAATATGCGTTCTATTCGAACAGCCCTGATTTTAAAATACAACACGCGTGTGTTGTATTCGAATTTCGGAAATTTAAAAAACTCGAATACAACGCATGTGCGTTTTGTTCGAGGGAAGGTGGTAGTCAAGATGTGGACCTCAGTAGCAACACGGCAGAAGCAACGTCCTTCGTTAAGCTAGTTACTCCTGGCATGCTCCCTTCAAGGAAGAGTTGCAATTCCCTCAGCTGTGTTGAAATATTTCCCGTCGCCATTCTTGTAAGAAACAAGTTTCCCTCGACGGCACTGACAAGTTTTGTGTCGCCCGCACAAAGCCCCCTATGATGGGAATGTGCTTGTGCATGCTGCCTTTTTCAAGGGTTGTATGTTCTGGAAATGTGAGAAAGAGGTTTTCACTATTCGCTATTTAGCATTTCCAAGTCAGTGTGACATATGTGAAAGGCATGCCGTCCTGCATTGCCAGGAGATAACGCGACCTTGATGCGGGAAATGCGATCCGTCTGTGCTGGTGAGACATGGTACTTGGGACATGGTAGGTGGTGCGAAAATGCGGATGAAAAGGGAGATGACAAACACACCACGATCTCCCGAAAAATCAGGCCAGCGGCTGCAGACAAAGAGGAAAGAAAACAAATTATGGGCATCGGATCATCAGTCCAACAGTGCAACTGAAAAAGGGTGGGTCTCCTCGTAGCCGGGGTGTTCAAGAAAGATAGCTGCGGTTTAAGGAAGGTAAGGATTTACGAGCATTGATATGATTGTTGAAGGCTGTGTACGGAAAGGGAAGAGGAAGAAGGAAATGGGAAATTGGCAAATTGCAAAGAACACAGGATGTGTGAAAGAGTCAAGAGGCAGTCACAGAGGAAGTTATGGGACAGTTAGCAATGGTGACAATGTCGGGTTGAACTGAGATAAAAAAAAAATGCCGAAAAAGAGATGGAAAAGCTGTATCATATTATCCATATATGTACATCAAGAAGAGCACACATACGTTGCTTATAAGTTCAAAAGTTCAATCGATGGGGCACAGCAGGAATTAAATGAGATTGCGGAAAAAAAACGAAGTATGCCGTCCTTCGGGACATCTGTTAAAATTGGAACGATACAGAGAAGATTAGCATGGCCCCTGCGCAAGGATGACACACATAAATCGAGAAATGGTCCAAAAAAAAAAAACAAAAAAAAAAACGAAGTATGCGCAACAGGTAGTTCTGAATCCTCGCTGCTTGTAGAGCATGGGCGATCATGATAAGGTCTGCAGAAGAAGGGGCAAAACTGTAAACTGATTCACTCAATTTCTTTGTTTTTTCTTTTCTTTTCTTTTCTTTTCTTTTCTTTTCTTTTCTTTTTGTAAGAAAGATGTGTATAAGACTACCAACAAGCTGCAAAAGAATACAGATTGTGAAACAAGCGGAGGTGAAGGCTAAGTAGAGTTTCATGAACAGGTAGACGTGAGCATATGGGAGAGTACACAAAGTGTCGATGCTTTGGAGAGAAAGATGATGATGGATGGTTTCTCAGCATGGAAGGGACTTGGTACTCGGTGTTACTGGGACATGGTACTTGAGTACTGGGATGTGGTACTTGGTGGTACTGGGACATGGTGCTTGGTGGTATTGGGACATGGTACTTGGTGGTACTGGGGCATGGTTCTTGGTGCTACATTGGTGTAGCAGGCACACTGGAGGAGAGTAAGGATGGAACAATGAAACCACTGGATTTGGGTTGGCTGATGTCTGGCGAACCAGATTGACACTTTGCAGAATGGAAGGAGGCATGCAGGACCATAAGGTCGTGGCATTCTCTTTTTCCTTGTCTTCTTTTTTTGCTTTGTTTTTGGAACTTTTTTTGGGTTCCCTGGGGGGAGCTGATGTCAGTGGGAATGGAGCGTGACATGAAACACACAGGGTGAAGGGTAAGATCGTATTGTGGGAGGAAGCGTTTGGTCTGAGGGGTAATGCCAGGGATGAGGATGGGGGCGATTGGAAGTGGGCAAGGGGGAGGAGACATAATCAGGGAAAAATATGGGCAAGAAGAGGTTATGGCGGTGCCGCCGGTGTGCATCATAATACACTGTAGGCCGTGTCAGAGCGGAAGATGTACTAGAAAATGGATCACGGGAGGCACGGAAACCTCATCAGGATGAAAAGCTAGAGCTGGAGGCCGACCGGGTCGAATGGATGTTACTTCAGGTAGTAGTACATATTCAGTTTGGTTAGGTGCAGTTGTTCTTGTGTATTCAACAGAGACCCTTCACTCCTCTTGTTCGTCTTCCTTCGCTGCTTGATCACCTACAGAAGCACGGGCGCTAGAAGCACCAGCGCCATCAGGAAAGCAACGGACTCGACTGACCAGCTGCGACCCTCCCATAGGTATCCCTTTCAAGTCTTTGAGAGAGCACCGAGCATGTTCAACAGAAGACTTGCTTGTAGATATTCTTTGTCTGGATTCTTTGTCCTTGTCTATCTTCAGCTGTTTGTCTGCAAGAGGACCCTACAGGGCACGATAACACAGGCTGCATCGGTGCATGTACGGATGCCCAGGCGTGCATGTCGCAAGACGACAGTTTTGACCCTGTGGCAGGAGGGCTGGATTCGTGAGTGCCGTAGCAAATGTACTTCCTAACTCTACGCAGTTCTTAGCCTTCCCCGCAGCCGTGCAAGCTTTCGCCTTCTCCCTCTTTGGTTCTGTTAGTTTTTCTTACCAAGTTGGAGCCTTCTTTCGACTAGTGTTTTTTTTCAAGTTGGAGTGCTTCACTGAGTCCAAGCATGTGTGTTCTGTAGGATTCTTTTTGACCAGAGGATGGATGATTGTGGACAGGCAGTTGGCCAGGTACATTTACCATAACTGAGGTGCTGAGCTCTGGTATTTGTTTTTTTAGGACTGAGTTACTGAGATCTGCTATGGTTCGCAACAGACGTGGCACTCCAATTTTTTTAATCTGTTGCCCACTGTTACACAACCACTTTAAGGCATACGTACTAAGGACCTTTTTGGGCGAATGTGGCCGTTATTACAGTCCGATACCACCAGAAAACTCCCCAGTGCGAGTATGCCCTTGCTCCTGGCAGCAGGCACCGTGCCATTCACAGAAAATGGGGTGCATGTGTGCTTCATGGGTCTCTTTGTATGTGTGCTTTAACAGCCGTTGGATGTGGTTTGATGCATCTGTCAAATGCTGTTGAACTTTCTTCATGCTGTTTTTTTCCAATTTTGGTGACATATGGTCCATATAAATTTATAAAACACCATTTGCCGACTTTTTTTGCTTCTTGTTTTTTAACACAAACAAGTTCTTTTTTAATTGCTAAAGCTGGAAACCGGTCCAGCGTCCCTCAGATGATTATGGCTGCTCTATGCTTCCCTTCATTATGGCCAAGGCACTCTGAGATAGTGGCATTGATTGCTTCCGGTCTCCAGGAAGGATGCACCACCCCTCACCCCTGATTCCTGTGCATCTGCTATCTTTCTGTTCTGCTCTGAACAGCTCATTTGTATATCGACTTCTTTTTTTTTTTTACTTGTGGTCCTGGCTCCATATCCATTCTGCAGAGCATCAGTCCGGTTCCTGTCCACCGGCAATTCGAGAATTGGAATACATGGTGAATACTCTCACGCTTCCTTCCGTCTGGCCGAAGGAACCCTGACCAGCATTGATTGCTCCTATGTAGGAGGATTGACTGTGAGCTTGCCCTACCGCTTTTCCTCTCAGAATCCATTTTGATTCTGTCATATAGTTCGTGTGCAACAAGAAAAGAGGAGAGTTGTTTGTATTGTTGAGACTATGGTCTCAGTTTGCCCATCATTGGGTCGTCGTCCTTTCTGGAGTTTCACTGTGCCATTTTTTCCAGATCAATCTATTATCTGCCACTGTTGCGATCTTTCCCTGTAGGAAACAGTCTCTCATAAAAGAATGTCTCTTGGTGGCTAGCCTTTCTGGTCTGACTTTCGTTGTTGATGTAACCTCACTCCATCTGCACCGAATCTCAGTTTCTGTCATGCTCAACAGTAGGGCCCACATTTCTTCCCTGAGGTGTATATCGACTTCTTAGGTAGAGTCAGATTGGAAAAAGAGGATGTCTGAGAGAAATTAAGCAAAGCAAGGTGCTGTCCTTCGGGACATCTGTTAAAATTGGAACGATACAGAGAGGATTAGCATGGCCCCTGCGCAAGGATGACACACATAAATCGAGAAATGGTAAAAAAAAAAGGAAAACAAAAAAGCAAAGCAAGGTGCAGTGTAGTGATGGGATGACGGTGGATGACGGTGACGCTAATGCTGATGCTGATGCAGATGCTGATGCTGGCCTTCAGCATTTGGCAGCTATCATGGGTATTGAGTAAAGGATAACAAGGCAAAGAACGTGAATAGGGGTAGATGGGAGTGGAGAAGACTGGAGAAGACTGGAGTAGGTGGGAAAGGAGGGGAAAATGAAGAAAGGAGACGAGCGGAGATATCAAGAGAAAAGGAAAGACGGCGGGTCTGGACCTGCTGGACATGTCAAAGAGTGGTGGTTAGAGTTGACTCACACTAGGCCCTTGTAATCGCAGAATCACAAAATCAGCTGATTTTGTGATTCTGTGATTACAAGGGCGTCACCACACTACGCCCTTGTAATYACAGAATCACAAAATCAGCTGATTTTGTGATTCTGCGATTACAAGGGCCTAGTGTGAGTAAATGTCTTGACTATCACAGTTTCTGGAGTCGTTTGACCTTATTCCTCAGAAATGAGTTGGTAAAGTGAAGCAAACAATGGAAGCTCTGATGGATTGTTGCTGTCAGTTGAGGTAGAGTGATGTGATGGGCGAATAAGGCTGCGTTGACAGCTGGATATGGCACCTATATGACATGATCATATTATTGATATGAGGGGCTCTTTTCTTTGTTACCGGAGCGCAGAGTAATTGGCGTTGGGGTTGTTGGCCAAATGGCATGCCCTGTTGAGGGATGTGTGCCTGAGTCAGCTGCTGAAACATTGTGCAGCACAAGCATACCACATGTAGAGAGGCACAGAGTGAAGTCGACCACTTTTCTAAAGGGTATCACTAACCAGATGCCAGATGGTGACTCTGGTGACAGTGGCGAGTCCTTATCCTTCATCAGTCATGAATTGCATCCTCAGCAGAGTGCTGAGGTTCGATCACCTGATGAATCGGTGAAAGCCTGATGAAACAGTCTCTCATTGTCACCTTTTTCTTGTGGAGCTCTGTTTAACGAACACAGAACACACGCATTATGTTCGCTCTGTAGAGAGGGACCGAAAGTGCAGTGCTTATACGACTGCACACCCAATGCCACAGTGTTCCTGGCATGTGGAAGCCATGCTGCCTCTGACATCTGTCTGCAGCACACAGTTCAAAAGCTTGGCCGAAAACGCCAGTCCTTTGAATCACATGATTAAAACGGCCCTTGGACAGAATCTCGCCGGGAACGACACTCGTCCTTGGCCCAAAATTGTCTATCAGATTGACGGAATTCACAGGGCCACCACTCGTGAATCGATGGGGTTAACCCCCTTCCAATTACAGACCAACAGTATTCCATGTGTCGCTATTCGAGACGCCTCGGCGCCGCTGTGCTAGATGTTTGCAACCACGGCACTGCAACAATGTGGTGAATACCTAGGACTTACCATAAATAAAATAAAATAAAGGTACCGATAGCTTGTCCGTAGGTAAATGTTCTCAAAGGCTCAGGAAGGAGTCCACTATAATATAATGCCAGAAATCTAAGATCAGTTTCTGACAAGTTGCTTATAGAGTTTAGATGGTTAGGTGGAACCAAGGGGCAAAGTCACACTAGCGTCGATGAGAGCCAAGGCCAAACGGTACTTGGAACTGATGGAAAAGGTGGTCCCTAAGCTAGCCCGAAAACAACAAAGGATGACGGAACTGGCCCACGGCAGACAGGTCCGTAGTTATGAGGCTCGGAATGGAAATGCGGGCCCAAGAATTCATTATAAACTAGGGGACCTTGTCCAACTCCGCAAGTGTGCGCGCGATGGTAAGCTGGCTCCAAATTACTCTGGCTGCTTCTGCGTAGTGGAACTTGGCCCTAACGGCGTCAATACTGTACGCATTGCTTTTGAAGTTGGCGGGAACAATAGTTCTCCTTCTATTGTCTGCCATATCTCCTGCCTTCGTTGTTTATCCATCCCGCATCTAAGTCTCCTCTACCCTCTTCTTCGTCGTCTGAGTTGGGTAGTGAAGACGACTGTGATCCCTCCTCTTCTTCCCTGGACACCCTATCTCATCACCCATTGCCATGAGTTTCGCACTTGAGCAAGCAATTTCCGCTCGATTGCTTCAACCACGGCTATCGCTGCAGTTTCAACAGATCCATCATCCTCAGCTCAGTCTCGATCTTCTGCAATTTGCACAGCTCCTCAACACTCAGGCTCGGTAAGCTGCAATGCGGGTATCTGCCTCAGCAACAGGCGGTGAAGCAACAGTGCTGGTGGAAGCTTCAGCCCTTCGTCGGTATTCTTGGCCAAGGGAAAGCGACGTCGCCGTGATCTTCTCATTTACAGGCAATCTGTGCACGGTGTCACAACTGCATCACTTTGACGCTGTGCAAGCGTTCTACAACTAGGGAAATGAACTGGTAACGGACTGGAGGCAGCGGTTAGCCCGACCATATGATTGTCCGGTGGGATCGGAGTGCGTCGACGTTTTCTCATTGCGCACTGATCCGACGGAGCCTCCTGTGGAACGGATTTTCATTCTTCGTGTCTTTCAACCTTCTCGTCACCAATGAATCGTCTCGCCACCTTCTCCTTTTCTCATCATCTCTCGTTGTCTGGAGCGGATCCTTCACTGTCGCTAGAGATCTGACCTCAGCGCATTCCTCCTCTCCCCCTGCATTGGACATATCATAATCAGCCTTGGACCGATAATCTTGTGGCGATTAGCTGCTGTTTCCTCTGTCGTAGTACATAGGGCGCGTGACGAGTCGCAAGGAGACCTCGTCAACAACGACAAGCTTTCTCTCCTCCTCGTTCAGGCGTGGGAGATGGGAACAAAAGGCTTGCTCATCGAGATCGTATTCAGAGAAGTAGTGGACGACGGCCGCTCTAAGCTCGTCAATGATCTTTTCATGTTCCTGGCGCAGATCCTCTACGATGTGCCAATCAACATCATCTCGCAGGAGCCACTCGCCCCAGCGCCCGAAGTTCTGGAGCGGACACTCCATCCCACAATATTGTGGATGTGGTACACAGGGGAAGACAATTTTTCTCACGCTCACAACCCTGCGGAGTGGCATTACCTCGATTTTGGGGGGGGTTAACTTCGAAGATCTGGATTTCTGGGAGACTTATCGACGACACAGAGAGATGCCCTCAGACAACAAATCTGCACCAATAGTGTTGATGGAAGAAGAAGAAGAAGCGGAGTCCACGTCAGAAGAAGAGGAGTGAGCGAGTATTCCGAGGGATCGGACGAGCCAGACAGCACATCCGAATTTGAGTGTCTGGGCGGGGGTAGAACAGGGGGTCCCCACTCTAACCTTAAAGCGGCGTCCTAACCCTGCCCAACCCCTGGTTTACCCCTAGTTAAATGGCGTAGAGCGCCCCCCGTCGAAGAGCACCAGAAGGGGGGGGGCAACCCCGTTTCTGTCACGTGGGAGGTTTGCCCCGGTAGTCGGGGACCCACCTGCGCTGCCTTTTTTTTTTTTTTTTTTTTTCTTCTTTTTTTAACGTGGGGGAACAGATTTGTGGGCCAGCTGACTTAGCGACCCCGGCCTACCCAATAAGTTGTGTGTGTGTGTGTGTGTGTGTGTGTGTGTGTGTGTGTGTGTGTGTGGACATGCCACGACACAAACCACGACGCCAGGCTAGCTCCGACATTTCGTCGACAATCCAAAGGACGAGCAGGGACATCACATTCGACGGAAACTCCTACTAGGTTCGACTAGGGGCGAGAATGACTTGTGAGATTGCTAAGCCGGGTGTACATGGTCCCAGGGAGGAAAAAGGGCTGGGGAAGAGGAAAGGGTTGTGTGTGTGTGTGTGGAGCGAAGACATAAGGGAAGGAAGGCATTGGATGACCAGCAGCAGCAAGTGACATTGGCCGGAGGGCACGGGGGAGGCAGGTGGGCAGATGGGTAGTATGTAGCAAGACCGACATTACGAGGCAGCAAAGCGCATAGGCTGGGGGGCATGGGGAAGGTGGGTGGGCAGGCAAACAGCACAATGTGACAAAGCACATCGGGTGAAAGGTATACGGTAGGAGGATGGGAAGGCAAACAGCATAAGGCAGTGAGGGAAACGACAACAAGCCAACCAACAAGAAGGCCAAAACAGCAACCGGAAAAGGCAGCGAGGGAGACGACAACAAGCCAATTAACAAAAAGGCCAAAACAGCAACCAAAACAATACAAGTACAAAAATGGCAAAGACTGAAAAAAATAAGAAAAACGGGTGATGGCTGGAAGACCGTTGCTGGACTGTGCTACGGCGCACTCGAGGTGGCGGTGAGCCGACTAAAGGAACAATCTGGAAGGATTTGGCTGGGGACGACTTCTGGGCCAGGGTTCTGAGAGCCTGGCGCCAACTCCCTCTTCCTGACAACCCCCCTCCCTCTAGGTGGGAGGAAGTGATGCGCCAACCCCTGTTTGGCAATAGGAGGATCACCGATCGATATAGCAGGGTGTTTTGCAGTTCGGTCACGCCATGGTGTAGCTGGGTTAAAAAAGGTGTTATGCGAATAAAAGACATTTGGAACTTAGAGACGAGGGATTGGAAACAGTGCAGCAACTGAGGGAGACACTAAAATACTGTCATAATATTGAGGGGAACCTTGAAATGTTGACATTCGGAGTTCCCCTGAAATGGGTGCGCATCCTGCGCAAAGGGCCGCGATTGGAGAAGGGCACTGGGTATCTGTACCGGACGACGTAGAAAGTGTTGGAAATGTAGTGGACGTACGGTCGGATGAAACTTTGATTAATCTTTTTCACATAGGCAAGGATAATGTCCTTAGTCGATACGCTCTGGATGTGATGAGATGGGGAAAAAACAAGGATTTACAAAGGATCCGTGTGCTACGGGACAAGGATGTATGGACTGCATATCAGCTAAACACCTCATTGGTTGAACTCCCCTTGGATCCCGAGGCAGTGGTCACATCCACGGAAAAGCAGCTCTCGGGGGAAGACAAAGCTACAGAACCTAACAGTGAAGGTAACGTATCGTCTGTTGCGCCCCAAAGTAAACATTAAGGAAAAGGTAAAGGAAAGATGGAGATCCCAAGTAAATGTAGCCTATTATGTAGGAGCCGAGGTGATCCGTCCCACCAGAGCCAGGCCAGCAAAGATGGCCTCACTGCAGTGGCAGATAGAACATCGTTGCTTACCCACCAACGACCGGTTGATAGATTGGACCCGTCTGGTGCAGAGAGGACAGGCGTTACCCTGGTGCAAAGCGTGCCACACAGTCTTCCCCTCCCGCAGAATCCCGGAAACTATAGAACACATATTCATGCAATGTCCGGGTGCAGTCCTCATATGGCAATGGTAGGATAGAATCTGGTCCCGTCTAGACACTGGGTCAAAATGGCCTTGGGACTGGAAAGCCATACTATGCGAAACATGGTCCTCCCCCACGGATACCTCTTTCGAAAACAACATGTTTAAAACAGGAAGGAGAGCTGCCATGTGGGCCCTCTGGAGGAAACGATGCATACATGCTATAGAGGGTGCCCGTACGGCGGAAGGAGAGGTGACAGATATGATAAAGTAATATGTCCAACAAGAATTAACGGTACAGTTGCAAAGAGTTGAACCAATTGGACTTGTTTCACTCATCCAAGGACATAGCACAAACACTCCAGCAATTCTCAAGGGACTGGTTGGGCAGCCAGAATGGGGGCTGGATTGCCTCCGTCAGATGGGAAGGCAGACCTATCCAAGGTGACCACCAGCGAGAGTTCAGAAGGGCCTACAATATTTGTTTCAAAGACTGGACAGTGGTGTGCCAGGAGTTCCCGCTGCGATCATCCACATAATTTCCCGATCCCTTCCCGCCCCACCAGGTAGCAATGATGGACCTGCAATGGTATGGACCCGACGGTGCATTCTGAATGAGGATAGAGCATACAACGGCCTCATAGAGCATTGTCCAATCAAGAGCTGGTCTCTTTGATGTTCAAGGTTTACATTTAGAGATTGGTAGTTGGGGCTGGGTGGGAAGTGGGACAGGGGGGGAGGGAGGAACTTGTTTGTAGCAGCAGTTATATGGCGCCTGTTTCAAGGCGAAGAGGTTCTCCTTCCTTTTCCAAAACTCCTGCTCAGTCAATCCTCTGGATTCCAGAGTAATCAATGCTGGCAGGAGTCTCCCACTACCTTTTTCTGACGTGCTCCAAAGTTTTTTGTATATGGGACGCTGGACCCGTTTTCCAGCAGGTGCTGCTCCCCACCAATAGATGGAGCCCCTCAGGTGCTCGTGGTGTCTGCTCTTACCAGCACCACTATCAGTGGAAGGATGTTAAAAAAAAAAAAAAAAAAAAAAAAAAAAAAGATTGTTTCGTCGGAGTCACACCGACTCGTCAGGAGGTTGAATGTGTGTGTGTGTGTGTGTGTGTGTGTGTGTGTGTGTGTGTGTGTGAGAGAGAGAGAGAGAGAGAGAGAGAGANGAGAGAGAGAGAGAGAGAGAGAGAGAGAGAGAGAGAGAGAGAGAGAGAGAGGCATTGAGGGATGTAGGGGGTTGTCGGGGAGGGGTGTTGATGGCTGTAGGGGAGGGATTTCGAGGGATTTTTTTTTTTTTGTCGTTTTTGGATCAGAGGGATCGGGCCACGTCATCCGCGCCTTTTTTCGAATGGGGGTTGGAGGGGGGAACAGGGGTAGAACGGGGGTAGAGCGGGGCTAGGGTGGGGTAGAGCGGCGCTCTAACAGGGCCTTACCCAGCTCGTTCTTGCCCGGTCCCTAGATCCGAATCAGCCTCCTCCCTCTTCTATCAACACCACGCCGCCTGTTTTCTTTGAGAAGTCTTTCCCATCCCACAAATGGATGCCCCTGACCCTCCTTCCTTAACATCCTTCTTTTTAGTGTTGCATGGAGGTAGTGCAATCAGATGGAGCTGTATTGCATCATCTCAGGGGTCTTTCCCGCTGTGGATGACTACAAGTCCCTACGTGATGAGACCATGCGCACTATTTCCACCCTTCACGCCAGTTACGTCACCACGCTCCTCGCCCTCGCTTCCCTCATGCTCCTCACATTGTCCACTTTGTTGATATACAAGATGCTGTGCACGATTATTTACCTCTTCCTCGACATTAGCCCTAGTTGCCGTCCTTGCCCATACGCGTTGACTATGATCAAGGGAGCACGCCTGAGCAGACGCATGGAAGGAAGAGGCGACACGACAATCGAGACCATGATCGTCTCTTCTTTCTCCTTTCCTGTCTAGGTTGGCATGGGGATGACTATCTTGGTGTATTGTGGCGATGCAGAGACGACGAAGGATTGAGATCAGAACCCCGAAGACTGTTCATCCTTTGTAGAAGAAACCAAGCTCGACAACTGCCGGTGGATTTTTTATTTTATTTTTTCCCTCTTTTTTGTATTTGTTTAGATGATTGCCGACTCCATGCGACCAGGAGATGGCATAATTTTTGGAACCCCCTTGAGCGTCACATATGTGACGCAAAAGCTCCTATGCATGAACGAGGCTCTAAGCACCTTCGTTGTTTTTAGTGCTCTCTTGGTAAAAGCTCCTATGCATGAACGAGGCTCTAAGCACCTTCGTTGTTTTTAGTGCTCTCTTGGTGATATGTGACGCAAAAGCTCCTATGCATGAACGAGGCTCTAAGCACCTTCGTTGTTCTTAGTGCTCTCTTGGTGACCGTGGTAGATCACATCCAATTCCTCTACCCAGTCCAGAGTGCATTGAGGACAGATGTTGATGTTGGGTTCAAGTCATCTTGGTTCTGGTTCTCCGAACCCTGTTGTTGTTCGCATGACTTGTCCTTGATGGGCCTCGATGTGTGGGACACGTAGGCCAGTCCGGATTCTTCATTTCTACAATTTTTGGAATTTTGTTGTACTTTTACGTAGGATTTACCCGCACCCTAGTGAGCGCACTCAAAATTCTTTTTCTTTCAAGCTTTTTGAATTTTGAAAATTACGGGTGTCTGTTGGGATACTTCACAATGAGTCTTTTTTATGGGTTTGTACATTTCGGAGAAATCCCTACAAGCCCAGTAATTCTTTTGTTGATGGATGGAAGAATAGGAATTGATGTAGGAATTTATGCGCTGCAGAACTCGCACGCGGAAATTTTATTATTTACTTTTTGAATTTCAACTCAGCTTTAGGAATGAGGCGCAACTTTATTGGTATTTCGCATAACTGTTTCAGTGTCTGTTTTGTTTTGCGCGCATGCTTCTTTTTGCGCTGTGTTCTTGTATGCAATCTTTCCTCGCTTCCCCAACCCCTTTTCTTTGCGCCATCATCGGCGAACTGTAACTATCTTCTTCTCCCTCCCTTCATGGTCTTCCATTCTTCTTGCTTCAGGTCTTGCTCTATACAACTTTTCATAATCTCCTTTCCCGCCTTCGTTTACACGTAGGGAGGTCCTATTGACCCCCGAGTAATCGTGGAAGTCGAATGACAGCATGGAAGGAGGCTCTCAACTCCTCACATTGTGATCTGATTAGCTGTGGAATACTCCACGCGGAACAACATGGCCCTCTCCTGCAACTCTACCCCTCTTCATCTCTCCCCTGTTCCATTGTTCATCATTCTCTCACCCTCTTTTTCGCAACTAAAAATCTCGCAAGCGCATCAATTTGTCTCTCACGCAATACATTGGCCAACTCTGTTAGAGTAGTTGCTAGATGAGGTGGTGATCAACGAGGTGGAAAAACCTGACGAGTCGGTTGTAACTTTGCGGGATTGCATGTTGGATCCTTTCCATGGTCTGGAGGATCTGGGCGGATCTGCATACTAGTTGAGAGGATGGGGTGGCGATCGATAGGTATGTGGTGGTCGGGATCACCAATGCTTGAGCAAGGTGAGGTGTGTTGATGGGTGGTTGGATGGCCTGGGCCATGGATCGCAAAATTTTGTTCTCCTTGTCAATCGAGTAAGTGTATATTCTCCTCTCCTTTCTTTCTAATGAATGTATACGTGATTGGATGGTTGTTGTACGTGTGTGACTCGCAATAATTGCATGTGAATGAATGTATCATTGAGCTTCACCTATCGTTTCGCTCTTCTGTTGTCAAGGTCTCACCGGTGAGGATCGTTGAAACGCAAGAGCCAAGGAAGAAAGCTTAATGAAGAATATGTTCCTCTAATTATGGATTTTGTTGGATAAATCCTCGGTGCCCTCAATCGACAAAACCGGCTCGTATCTCGGTACAGTCTTTCACTTGCAACAAAAATGTAATGAAGAGATTCCCCGTGCCTGCACTGATTGCGAACGCGAAGCACTCCAACCGGCTAGCCATCATGACTCTGCCGCCCCCCCCCCCCCCCCCCCCCCCCCCCCCCCCCCTCCTCTCCCCACCGTCTTGTCTTCAATTTGAATGAATGACCCTCTATGATTGATCGAAGGATCATGGAATGGGCACCCCTTGAAGCTGCTCAAGTTGTGAAGATCTTTGCTGTTTTCGTTGAATGTCCATCCCATGCAACAATATGAGTATTTTTGGTTAACGTTACTTGAGACTTGTTTTCGATTTCGTCTTCACTCTTTCTGAAGAACCCGTGATTGTCGGTTAAGAAACTTCTTCGAGAACTCATTAGTTTCCTGGGTAATACCCCTCCACGGAGGAAGATCAGATGCGAATCACATTGTGTTGCCTGAGTTCCTTTGCGAAGGCGACTATCGAAGCTAATGAGACTTAACTGCCTTGTTTTGTGAGCGGCGGATGGGCGTGCATCGGCCATGTTTACCGAGCCAACGGAGCCATCGGGGCACTGATTTCTTGAACATCCCGACACACGACCTTTCCGGTATAACGAAGATAGGACACATGTCTGTGAGTAGGACGTACGAAAAGTTGTAGCCAAGATCGACAACCACTATCATTTCCCTTCCGATACACAATGTTTTGGGTTTGTCAATTTGGGTTTTGTGATTGTTGATACTAAATTTCCTCCCTACTCTTTTTTGCTTCCTTTTAATGAGTTGATTGTCGTCACGTGGCCGACATTTGCTCCCCACTGGCCTCATACGATGTGCAGAGATCGTCGCCGCACGGAGTGTTTTCAAACCCAAGGGTTAAACTATCAAACAAGTGGTGAAGAGGAGTTCAAAGAGAAAGCCGTGAGACTGCGACTCGGATTACAAGTTTTGCGAAAAACATTGTCCCTTGTTCAAAACCGAGATCCAACGTGTGTTCCGCCTCCCTTTTAACCTGGAAAAAGACCCCGCGTTGCGCTCGACAAAGTTCAAAGATACTTTTTGGATTAGATAGTCATTCACAAAATAATTCTTTATTGCTTTTCCGGCTTTGCTTGTCGCTCCATATGTGGGACCACACGGGAGATTTCAGTTATGTTTGTGTCGCCACACTCAATTTCCAAAAATCCTTGGCACACCCTACTTTGCCGCTTTCCAAGCCCCATTCCGTGCTTTAGTCACTCCGATGGGAAAGTTGTGTAGGGCCTGAGGTTGAGCATCACACGGTCGAGAGCTCGACAATCTCGTTTTCTCAATCCCCTTGGACCAGGTGTGCAGAGGGTCATCTGCATGCATCTTTTGGATTTTCCCTTGTCCTTGTTCAAAGTAGTCTCACACGACCGACTAGCGACCGCGCGGGAACTTTAAGAAACGAGTATGAATTTCAGTGGCAACATTTTCAAATTTTCTTTGCATCAGCAAGCACACGTGCTGCCAATTTTGAGTTCTTGCTTGCCACGCAAGCTCGCTTCCCGCTTTGCACGAGCATGCCAACTCCCTTTCTTGTTGTCCTTCGTCTTCGCTCACCTCTTCGTCTTCCTCCAAACCCTTTGTTCGATCCCCTCCTTGATTCTTCGGCGCGGTTGATTGGTTGTCGATTGGGTTGGTCGGATCAAGCCGCAAGGGCGGACTTGCAAGTAGGGCTTGAACGACCATCCCAAGTGAACGAAAATTTTGATAATCTCGCCTTCTTTGATTCTCTGGAACCTACGTCCATCTCTCCTCCTTATCTACGCCCCTCTCTACGTGCATTGCATGTTCCCCGCCTCGTTCCCTGCTATAAATTTGCCCAGCCCCTTCCTCTCCCTCTCTCACATGTGGTTAACCAGGGGTGTTATTATTGCACAAGCTATGCGCGAAGACTGCAGCGCCAAACAGGCTCGACGTGCCTAAGGAACGGGGGGAGTGACGACGTGGGGTGGAATTAGCGTTAGACTTGGGGTACGACAGCCGGCGGTACTGAGCAGTGGTGGAGACGGGAATGCCACCAGCGGCAGGGCCTTGTGGCTATGGCTGGCTCGCGTTCGGTCGGGTTTGGTGGGTGTGCACGCGGACTCCCAACATTGTTGTGCTTTTTGAATAGCTAGGGACTCACTTTTTTTCCATTGTTGCTTCATCTATTGGTTATGTGGGCTAAAGACCAAGTGTGGATACTCAGTCATGTGCATGGCTTTGGCTGCGAGTCTATGGATGCCGAATGCTTCACTATCAGAAAGTCTATGGATGTATGGGTATTGAAGGCGTGGGGTGTCTTCGTCTTGCTTAGCTCATGAGTGGCACCCAGGATATTTGGGGTGATTGGCTGCCTGCCTTAGTGCATGGGTGTGTTGATACCGTCTTTCACCTCCCGACTAATTCCCGATCCTCGTGCTTAGAGCGCGTGCGAGATCGTCGCTGACCTCCTTCCACTCTTCCCTGACTGCGCAATTGCCACGTGTCAACTTCATCGCTCACCCGCGCATGCGCAGGCGACCAGGGACATCAGGTGCGTGGACTTGCTCGTTCCACCTGATCTCTCTGTCGCTCGCTATCGTCAACATGACAACTTTGGTTGGAGTCAACACAATTAGCAGCTCCTGTTTCTCTAGCGGGATTGGGCGCAGTAGGACGAGCTGAGACTTGTATGGAGTCGCGGTTTGCCACCCTGAATGTGAGCATGGGTAACTGCCCATGCTTGGACCCTACATCAATCCGCCATAGCGAACTCCCTCCCTTTCCGATTGCAGACGAGGACAACCTTTACTGAGTGCGAACGTAAGGAGAATGCTATTGCAGACCAACCGGGCTCACATGTATAACCCGTTGAAGGCATGTCATATAGGGGGATCGGGATTCGTGCTGGTAGATTGGTTTGCTTCACCGTCGTTGATTTTGCCATATACTAATCTGACTTTGCTCCCCTGGTCCGCGGCGTATGCCACGTCGAAGCCTCAGTTTAACTGTCAGTGGTGCCAACTAGGAAACTTGTGTTCCTGGTAAAGGTTGGTGCTGGGGTACAAAGTGTCCATCCGGTTCCCAGATCTCTCCCGCAATCGGGGGGGTCTTCTAGTGAACTTCCGGACCTAGGTACCTCCGCCCCTGTCAGCTGACGAGGAATCAAGCCGATCGGAAGGCCCCTGCGGACCTGACTCGGCGTCTTGGGGTGCCCCCTCTCTTCTTGGCCCCCACAAAAAGGCGATGTGAACCTAACTAAGGCAAAAAGCGTTAGATCCATTGTCTTGGTGTATAGTCTTTGCGGTCATATCCTGTGTCGAAAAGAGTTGTGTCTATATCCTTAAACCGCCAGTACATGGCCCCAACCTTGCTGAAAAGAAAACTCGCCGCCTATGAAAATTTTGGAGGCCCAGCGTCGTAAATAAATTGAATCGGCAGCGGCCGGCCTCCGAAAAGGGCCCGCGGCCGATAGCTGGATGTACTGGTGGTGTAAGTGGACGGGCGGAATTTCGCCGATGCCCTTCCCTTCCCTGACTAAATTTTTGGAATTTTAGCGGTTACCCCAGTCAGCCAGAGTTTCCGAGACGACCCTCGACACTGAGGCAAGAACCCCAGTTTCGCCCTGGCGGTTCAACCCCCGCCCAAAATCATCGGCCATGCCCCAGTTACTCTGATCGATGTCCCCACGGGCCGTGTGTACTCCCGTACGAGTATGGGCTGTTCATACGCTCGAACGGCCGTACGAACGGCCGTATGAGCCGAGAAGGAGGCCTTCTGGGGTGGGGGAGGGTGAGGGTTTTGAGGGGGGAGGGGGGGGTGGCGCATGTCGGGGGCTACCCCCCAGGGAAAAGAAAAAAAAAACCTTGTTTTTCTGTGGGGTCAGGAAAAAAAAGATTGATTGATTGATTGAATGATTGAATGATTGGGTAATAGGGGATAAATTCACGTCCAATTTTTTTTTTTTTGATTGATTGATTGATTGGTCAGGTGAGGGTCGCCCCCTTCCCCCAGGTGCGCACACACACACACACACACACACACACACACGTACACACACACACGCACACACAGACACACACACACACACACACACATTCCGGTCTTGCTAGCTCTCTGTCTTGGCAGATTTGAGTGGCTAGGGTCGGGCTCGTACCAGTGAGCTATGCTCTCTTTTTGTGGTTGGATATGTCTTGTTGGTTTTGTTGATTAAACACGGCCTAATTCTTTGCCCTGGTTTAGAGCATGGGCTGTTTGGATGTTTACGGCCGGCCACGAGTTTTCTTTCGGGGGAATGTATATTTTGTGGGCTGGCGTGGAAGGCTTTCCCAGTTTTTTCGGACCCTTAGCAGGGGGGGGTCGGTGTGTTCTTGCTGGAGGAGTCTTCTGTCTTAGGTAAGTTATCTTATCTTTCTTCCTGCTCTTTGGCAGTGAAGCAAGTGTGTAGTTCGAGATGAATGTTAGCGATGCCAATGCTGTTATATTTGTTTGTTTTTCAAAACGAGTTTTTGATTTTGTGGGCCAATGCGGAAGGATCTCCAAGTTTTTTCTGTCCGTTGAGGGGGTCGGGTCAGTGCCTTCTTGCTGGAGTAGTCGTCTGTCTTAGGTAAGTTGCCTTCTGCCCTCCATCCCCTTATGGTTTGACGACATATGTATGCATATGTATATGTGCAAGTGTGCCGCTTTGACAGCAGATGGGCGTGTGCGCCGTGTGGGCACTTGGCGCTGAGCTACACAAACGTGGCCAACCACTTTTTTTTTTTTTTTTTTTTTTTACATAAAAGTCCAGGGTGTTGTAGAGGTCGGTTTCTGGACCCACGACAGGTACCTATCTACAGTCAGCAACTAATTTATGGGACCCAGACCATCCTATCTTGGAGGATCCCCCTCAGACAGCCCCTACTGCAGGTTCCCCAACGATTTCCTCCACCAGAGTCTGTCTACTAACACCCGTTCTACCGGGATCCCTTAAGACAATCCCCTACTGTAGGTTCCCCACCGATACCCTCCAGCAGAGCTTGTCCCAAGCCAACCCTCCCCCCAAACGGGACCCCCATCCCACCTCAGGTCCTTGCCTCCCCCAAAGCAGAGCCTAAGGTAACCAACACACATGAGCAGTCTAACCACACACCCGTACCTGCATCCTCATTAGACTGCTAACTGTATCAGGCAAACCCCTCATAGGCCAGGACCCAACATACAACACCATGGGCAGTCACCTGGGTGGTGCGCAGGCAGTGTCTGTAATAGCTTACCATGGTGTGCGTCCAGCCGTGCGTCATTCTAACGCCTTGCCGGTGTCCATGCATGAGGCTACGGATTTGAACCCGCAACCTCATACCACAATGCGCATTTCCAACCGGTCCTCTAACCACTGAGCTACATCAACTGGACACCAACCACATTTTCTATTATATTGCCTATCTATACTTTTTCTTTATGGATGCCTCGTGATGATTTGTGAAGGCAATACGAGAGAGAATCTGGGGTCTTTTAAAACAACACACACACACACACACACACACACACACACACACACACACACACACACAC
>BFEA01000182.1:360581-378032 GCA_003427395.1 Chara braunii
GCACTCTCTCTCTCTCTCTCTCTCTCTCTCTCTCTCTCTCTCTCTCTCTCTCTCTCTCTCTCTCTCTCTCTCACGCGCGCGCGCGCGCGCACCGAGAGAAAGACAGAGACAGAGGGAGGGTGCATGTTCCCTCCCAATAGCCCGCGTTTTTTTTTGTTTTTGTTTTTTGTTCATCCA
Organism: Chara braunii; assembly: GCA_003427395.1. Lineage (NCBI taxonomy): Eukaryota > Viridiplantae > Streptophyta > Charophyceae > Charales > Characeae > Chara > Chara braunii. The sequence continues at coordinate 360,759 of BFEA01000182.1, forward strand.
ATCAATCAATCAATCAATCAATCAATCAATCAATCAATCAATCAATCGATCAATCAGTCGATCAATCAATCAATCAATCAATCAATCAATCAATCAATCAATCCATCAGTCAACCAGCAAACAAAATACAACGAGTCAATCAAACAATCAATCAACTTTTCTTTTTAGTAAGTTTTTACTCGTTTTAAATGTTATTATTTTTTTTAAATCTAAGAATAGAAAGAAAAAAAAGGGTCGTAGAGCACAAAATGCTCTACAAGACTACAACCCCTTTTTCCCTCCCCTATTTTTCCTATGGTGGGAACATCTGTACAGCTGTCGTACGGACGACCATTCAAACATTTGTACGGCCGTACGACAAAACCCCTGTACGACGTACGGGGCTCGACACAGCCCACGGGTACGGGACGCTGTGTGCGGTGTGAGGTTGCAGATCACAGCCCACCCTAGGGGAAAGAGATTGGGTTGCTGTCCAAGGGGAGCCGGACAAGATAGTCAACTTAGTTGACAGCCATCCACATGGGGAAGTCCTGGTTGCATAAACAGCAAAACAAGTGGCTCACCTGGATAATCCCGGAGGAAGTCCGCTGGTTGAACAAGGCTCAAGTCTATAGGATTCGGGTGCTACGTGACCAAGAGTGCTGCTTAGCGTACACATCAGGGCGACCACTGGACCATTTGGCCTTCGACCCAGCGGCCTGGTCTTGGACCTTCCCCCTGATGAAAGGCAAAACTAGATGAGTGCACTTGCACTCCCTATAAGTCAAGTCAACATACTGAATGCTACGTCCTCAGGTGGATCTGAAGGATAGTGTCATACACAGATGGATGCAGCAGTTGAATGTAGGAAGGGACACACTACACCCTGTCAGATGGTTCACAGGAGCCAAGGCCAAACCAGCCCAAATAGCGTCCCTGCAGTGACAAATAGCCCACCGCTACTTGCCCACAAATAACTGGGTAATACATCAGACGCACTTGCAACAGCGGGGCTAGGCCCTCCCATTGTGCAAACTTCGCTGTGGCGGTTTCCCCTCCCGAAAGATCTTGAAGACTATCTAGCACATTTGCACGCAGTGCCTAGGCTCGATCTGGACTTGGGAGATGGTGGGACCGCATTTGGAGACAGCTGGGCACGGAACAGCGATGGCCATGGGACTGGCGGGCAATCCTGTCTGGGGCCTGGCAGCCAGAGCACGTCTCTCTTTTTGTAAGTAACATGTTCAACATTGGGAGGAAGGTTGTGCTATGGGACCTGGAGACACTGCACTTTCGAAATGGAAGGTGTACACTTGGATGGCCTTATTGAAACAAATGAACAGCATGAACCAACCGAACTTGAAGCACAATGGGAGGCAGCAGACTAAAAAATGGCCTCTTTACATACAAAAGCAGGTATCAAGGCACAGATAAAACAATCCTGTAACAGTTGGCTTGGGGGGGACAAGTGGGGCTGGATGGCAGAGGTGGTGTGGCAATGGGGGCAGGGAGATGGTCAGAGCCTCTCTCATCAGAGACTTCAAATTATCCTTCCACAAGTGGACGACCCCCTTTTTCTCTGGCAGAACTGCAATGGTATGGGGGGCGGTATTTGAATGGTTGGTTTTGGTTTTGGATGGTAAAGGCGATTGCTTGTTTTAGTCAGAACATCAGGTGAGCCCCATCAGGGCTGAAGAGGCAGTCTGACCCCTTGGTACCCCCTGGGCAATTTGTGCTGTTGGGTTGAAGCTTGAGGCATTTCTTCAAAAAGCTTCTTTGGGTTCTTGAATGTTCTCAAGCCAAAGCCGGGTAACGGCCCCGGTATCCTCTTTTTGATCTTTACATTGCCATAAGGGACACTGGGCCTGGTTCCCAGTGCGTGCTGGTCCCAACAAACAGATTGGTGCTTTCTTCAAAAATAAAAAAGAAAACAAAAAAGGGTCTGGGATGGAGTCTTATGTTGATCCCCGGGTCTTATCTCTATCTGGTGGTACCCAGACTTCAGACAGTTGTGGGTGCTTTCCTTTGTCCAGCAGGTTTCGGTCACCTATCTTTGTTTTTATGTCCTGCAGCTGTGGGCGCTTTCCTCTCCCGGCAGCTATAGGGTCACTTCTCTTTCAAGAAAATGGAAATTGTTTTGGAGGAATGTTACGAGGCGCTGATCAACCAGGCACGTGTAGTTGTCATTGAGAAAAGGGAATCTTCTTCCACAAGGAGCATGCAATCGTCTGGTTGCGGACAGGTGGCGGATGCATCTGAAAAAGAAACAGCAGAACCAGGGTGTCTTTACTGACCCATTTAAAGATGCATTCGGGCCTGCACCTATGGAGGTAGATTCTCAACAAGTTCCAGACGACATAGCAATGGTTGATTCTGCCTCCAACACTCAGGGGGAAGATCAATCACAGATCCCGCTGGAACAAGAAGTTATTCAATTTACTGATTGGCTACTCCAACAGTTAAAGATTAAATTTGGAGAAGTCACAGTTGAACCACCAGTACCTTTCCCATGCGTCGGCCGCGGGTACTGCGCACTGGCCCGAAAGTCAAGACTGGCCTGCCGATTCGATTTATCGGCGGCCACCCTTCCGTTTCAGGCCAGCGCGTTACCCAGCGCCCCTCTGAAAAAATAGCTGGGAAAGGTACTGGTGGTTTGAGTTCTGGGACGAAACCTACGTGCATGTAATCAATTTATTAAATGGGAGTGAAAGCCTGAAAACTTGAAAAGAGTTCTTAACACATTGGCCGGTGGTTAGTCAGAGGATGCTACAGGTGGTGGAAAAACTTTTTCACCCCCCAAGTCCACAACAGTCGGAGGAGGTGTCCGAGGAGCAAGCTATTTCCTCTGAGCTGGTTCCATTTATTCAACCCTCCCCACCTCCTCACTACAAGAGTTAACTGGCCCGTCTGGGATGACGCAGGCTTCGGTAAGCACGGGAATTGTAGAAAATGTTATTAGTTTGGAGCCTGTTGATATCCCTTTGACCACAAAGAATGTTGATGGTATTGACGACAATGAGCAGGCAACGGAGGAGGAGAAGGAACTACAGGAGTTTGCAATGACGGGGGAAGTACCTGCATCCACTGGGACTGAAGTATTGTTGGTCCTGCACGAAACACAAGTAACACAGTCTCAGCAGCAGCAAGGACTTCAGCTACAGCAGATGTCTCGGCTGCCGCAGGCTGGACAACAGCGAGCTCAGGGGTTGCAGTATCAGGATCTGTTTCTACCACAAGAACACTTACATCAGCAAAGTCAACAGTTGTACTCTGATTGGTTGTTGCGCCAGCAGGCAGCAGCTGTGGGGGCCGGATTACCAGTGGAGGCAACACCAATGCAGGATATTCCGCTTCAGCAGCTACTGAAGCCTTAGTATCTTTTCCTCCCCCAGTATCACACGGAATGGGTAAAAGGTTGAAACTCAAACAGATATTGGAAAAAGGACAGGTGGTAAAACCACAGAACTATAGGGAATTTAATTATCCCGGTTGGCAAGAATGGGGTGCAATGGGAAATGCCGGCAAATGGGAAATTGGTTTGTCCCCAATGGAACATGACCAATATGGGGGAGTCATGTTGAGGGGCGGGTCAACATATGTGGAATATCCAAGTGTTGGAGATAGGACTTCAAAAGGGATCTCCATGATTTCCTGCCCAAACACTTTGACCTAGCCCAGCAAGCGACTCTTACGGAATCGGGGGATAGGGCTCATATGGTCGAAAAATATATCTTTGTTCGGTTTGAAGAAAACAAAGAAGCTGGTCTTAAATGGTTTTCACACCATTCTTTATTGGAATTACAGAATTTGAAAATAAAAGTCAATGCTGTCTGGTCAGTCTAAGATGTGGTGGCCTTTTTATGTTCGCTGCTGCGCCGCGGGGTCCTTCAATCCCTTTCAGTATTGGAAAGCGGTAATTGGGACAAACCAGATGGGGGCTATAGGGGTATTAGGGGCTATGAATAATTAGTGATGGTCCTGATGGAGGACATACAAGCGCAGTATGGGAAGAATCCCAATTGGCATCGGGTTATTAAAGAGACTGAGCTGGACCTAAGATCAATTAATGTGAACGGATTGGCCACGACGAATGTGGAAAAGAGAAGGGCCTTGATGGAACAATTCAAAGGGGTGGGGGGGAGAAGCTGGCCGGATCTGATATGTAATCAAGAGACCCATCTTACCAATTCACCTGCTCAACCCATGCAGTCAGCGGTACCGGTCCAGTCAGTCCCAGTCCAGTCCAGCAAGTACCATGCGGGACTGTGTGCACCATGGGCCGATGGAAAACGGCAGACCAGCGAGTTACAGAGGTATAAGTCAAGAGGCGGCGCCCAGCCATTCATTCATTCCTGCGTAAGCCATGCGGAAGCGCTGCCACAGCGACTTGTGCGAGGTGGTCTGCAGTGAGCCCGAAGACGAAGTGGGCGAGAAGGAAGCTAGCCATAGCGATAGGGTAGCAGCGGCCATAGCCGCCATAGCTGATAGGAGGGAGAGTAGCGTGTATGAGTGTGTGAGTGTACAATGTGTTGCGTGTGGGATATCCAGGGTGATCCTGTGTGTGAACAACAGTGTTGAGTAAGTGACGAACAGAGAGTTGTGCAGGCGATGTGCCGCCATAGCCGATTAAAGTGAACTTGTATCTGAGCTGCGTTCTTGGTTACTACATCTCTGAGTTCTGAGTGGGTGCTTGACGCCAGCTTACTGCGCAACCTGTTGGCATGCATGTGCAGTGTGAATGAAAGCGAGTCTGATACGAGTGTCAGTTCGTCTCCATTTGGAGCACCTGTTCTATTTGTCCCAAAGAAGGAGGGAAAGCTTAGAATGTGCATCGACTATAGGGGTCTTAATGTTATCACAGTGAAGAATGCGGAGCCACTGCCCCGTATAGATGATCTTTTAGATCGGGTGCAGGGTTGCAAGTATTTTTCGAAGATAGATCTGAAGTCTGGATATCATCAGATAGAGGTCCATTATGATGATCAGTATAAGACCGCGTTCCGGACTAGATATGGGCACTACGAGTTTGTAGTTATGCCCTTTGGACTAACCAACGCGCCAACAACTTTTCATCGCGGTGGTTATATAGGTTTGTAGTAGTTTATTTAGATGACATTCTAGTGTTCAGTAGGACCCTCCAGGAGCATGGGGGTCATCTGAGGCAGGTCTTGAAAAAGCTGAGAGATGTCAACTTCAAGATCAACGCAAAGAAGTGCGAATGGGCAAAGACCCAAGTTTTGTATTTAGGCCATGTCTTAGACGGAGACGGTATTAAGCCAGAAGATAGCAAGATCACAGCAATTAAAGATTGGCCTACACCCCGCATGTTGACAAAATTGTGGTAGTTCTTAGGCCTAGCAAATTACTATAGGAAGTTTGTACGCAACGTTTCCACCATCGCTGCACCCCTTCGCAAGTTGCTGAAGAAAGAAGCAATTAAGAAGTGGGACAAGGACTGCACGTCTGCCATGAAAAAGTTGAAGCAGGCGTAGCTGATCCCCTTTAAAGCACGTCTGCACCCCTTCGCAGGTTGCTGAAGAAAGAAGCAATCTGGAAGTGGGACAAGGACTGCACGTCTGCCATGTAGTTGCTCTAGTGGGTGATTTCAATGTTGTTGGACAGATGGAAGATTACCTCTCCTTGCCCACCTTACATTAAGGAAGATGAGAGGGTAATCCAATCCCTATGCTCTTATGAACATCTGTCTGATACGTTTTGTCGTTTGTTTCTCCAGGAATGTCTGTTCACTTGCATTCGTAATAGTCAAAGCTCGTGGTCGAGTGTGAATCATAAGATGTGTGTTATCCTTTTGTCATTCAGAAAAAAAATGACTAAGGGAAATGGTTTTGTAAACTAAATACCTCTCTACTCTCTCAATATCAATTTCGTAAATATGTCCAGGATGTTTGGGACTATTGGCGTACAACAAAGGAAAAACTTGATTCTCTGGTGACTTGGTTTGACAATGGTTTAGAGTTCTTAGCCAAAAATTGTAATGAATATTTCAAATTATTGGCCAAAAATAAATTCCTTTAAAAAACTGAATATAGAAGAACAAATTCTTAATTACGAACTAAATGATCATCTAGATGATCTGAACCCAGTAGACCTTCTGGATCTCAGGAAACAACTTCTTACGTTTACTCAACAACGTTGGCAAGGGGAGTAAGCTAACAGCTGCTAACTAAATTCCAGACTGAAGGTCAAATGAATTTTGTATTTTGTACTTTAGCAAAAACACGCTCTACGCACACATGCATTGAATGGTTCTTGGATCCAATGGATGTCTGCATTGAACAGTTGTTGGATCCAATGGATGCTTTGGGAGTCGTCTTGTCTTCATATTTAGGAGGGAGTTTGAAAATAGGATACACATTTTTCAAAAATTTATTTACTTCTTAAAAAAACCCGGTAAATCAAAAGGAGGACAATCAAGCAATTGACAATTTTTTAATTCCTTGAACACAAACACTTACTAACACTCAAAAGGAACATTCGGAGATACCTCTAACAAAGGAAGAGATTTGAACAATATTGCTCTAAATGGAGGGAGGCAGAACCCCAGGTATTGATGGTCACCCAAAATGATTTTGGGAAACATTTTGGTTCACTCTATCTGCTCACTTGATGATTTTTTTTGTTTCGTCTACGAATCCGGCCAGATGGGAGAATTGGTGGGGCAAAGGATTCTTACTTTGCTATACAAGAAGAGTCACAAAACCAATATAAAAAATTATTGACCGATCACCTTATGAACAGTGTTGTACAAGTTCATGGTCAAGGTTTTGGCCAATTGTCTAATTCCTATTATGGCTGATATAATACACACTTATCAGACCGGGCTCATTAAACGACCAGTACTTGGCCCATACATCGGCTGTGGGCGCTTCCCGTTAACGCGCTGTGACCGATGGGTTTCAGGGTACCAGAACATAATGGTAGGAGGCGCAAGCCAAAATTGAAACAAAACTTAACGCCTTCGGTTCGACAAAACTTGGCGCGTAGGGCGTTTCTCGGCTTGGCATCAATAGATGGTCCAAGTACTGGTGGTTTAAGGAGAGACATATTCAAGATAATCTTCTATTAATCGATGAAATGGTTAAACTCACACGTCATGCAACCTTTGTATTTATAGATTTTGAAAAGGCATATGATCATGGGGATTGGCGTTTTCTAGATGCTTGCCTTCAAAAAGTGAATTTGGTCCTAGCTTAAGACGATGGGTTGAGTTCAGTTGTTGTAGCTCAGTGGTTATAACACTGGTTGGAAATGCGCATTGTGGTATGAGGTTGCGGGTTCAATACTTTGCAGTCTTTCGGATGGACACTGACGGGGTGTTAGAATGATGCACGGCTGGACACACACCCCCTTGGGCTGACGCATGGTAAGCTATTACAGACACTGCCTGCGCACCACCCAAGGATTGTCGAGGGTGCTATATGTCGGGTCTTGATACTGCATGGGTTTCTTGTCACTGTTACTCGTGGTTGTTTTGTTCATCTCCTCAGTTTGGTGTATCACACACAAGTGTCGTTTGCGATTGTTGCTCAAATGGTAGAGTCTTCACGTCACATGTCATAGATCATGGGTTCAAGTCTGACTTGGGACTTTGGGGGGGGTCTTGTTCAACTTGACCTATCATCTCTTCAACGAACAAATAGTTCCCTCTACATAGTACTGTACATATATGGCGTCAGGGTATACATATCCTGCTATACAGTTACACAAAACACATATAGCCTACGAGAAAACATAAACATGGCTCGTGAACATATACACATAGCCTACGAGTTTATATACACGTACATAGGCTCTGGGCACACACATATACACAACTATGATACCGGGCTGGAGTGGTCTATCAGGTACATGACGGGTTTACTCACACATAGCTCAGTTCTAGGGTAGGGTCCCTATAAGTCGCTCCGACTAGTCTGATGTCCGGATAGTCTTGGGTAAGTTAGGGAAAGGATGGTAGGATGTGTTCGTGGGCGCCGACTTGCCTTGCTTAGGTACTCCTGGTAGGTAGACTCTCTGAATTGGACCTCTTTAAGATTGCATGAATCTGGCGTCCGAAGTTCCTATGCGACAAGGTTCGTCCGCTTCTGCTTTCCCTAGGGCTGGGGGGTTAGCCCAACCTTGGTGCTCGTCACTGCTGTCTGGTCCAAGTTGCCCTCGATACTAGCGGGGTGATGGTCTTGAGTGCTGGTCACACTGAGGTAGGATAATAGGGACAGGGGGTACACCGGGAGTGTTAACGTGGGGATGCGTAGGGTAGGTGGCCTATCCTGTTAGGACAACCTGACTGCCACTGCCAGGAATATCTGCGGGTCTGGTCCTTGACCTCTACAACACCATGGACTTCCATTCCAATGCCACTACATGAGTACATGTCAATGTTCTTCTGTCCACATAACTCTGGTTCTAAAGGTCAGTTAGACAAGGAGATCATTTAGCATCATTTCTCTTTTTAATCATCACAGAAGCATTAGGTACAAATCTTAGAATAACTTTAAAGATTACATATGTTCGACATTCCGGAGGACGCTATACTTATTAGTTTAATGTTCGCAGACAATCACTATCATGATGGAGGAAATTAAATTCTTTATGAATAGGTTTTATTTTGTGTCGGATATGGTAACCACCACTCCCCCCACTGTCCTAAATTGGGGGGGACCGATAGGACAGGTTCATGAGGACTACCGGTAGCACCGTGGGAAGAACTGACCGAGTGGCAGAAATGGCAAATGCGTTGAGTTGCCGCCGCAGTTAATTTTGCAATCGAAATATTTTATTATTATTATTTTTTTCTTGACAGATCACAATAAAATCCATAGACTCTCCAATTTTCAGGGCTTTTCATTAATTATTTTGAGCGCAAAAAATCGCAGAAGTCGGGTTAGTTTTTCCCTTGGGCCACAACTGGTCGAGTGACAAAAATGGAAAATGCAACAAATCGACGTGATACTTTTTTCGTCGTTTAAACTTTTTTTTTCGTACTATTTTTCCTAGATAGGTCATAACCTAATGTACACGATCTCGAATTTTCTGATTTTTTCGTCAATTTTTTTTAGCGTGAAACATTGCCAAAGTCAGCGCTTGAAAATTGCGAGACTGGACCCGCATGTGCCTACCAAGCCCCGCCCCCCCGCAAATCGCCAGTACCTTGCCCATAGTTTTTTTCTCACCTCCGAGCATGCCGGGAGATGCCTTTGGCATAGATTCGGGAATCCAAAAGAAAAGAAAAGGGGGAAAAAAAAGGAAAAGAAAGAAAGAAGGTCGTGGGGCATAGAAGAAACAGCCTGATTCCCGACTTACAATCATTGCTTGTAGGAAAATAAGAGAAAAAGGTATCGACAGGAAGGAAAAAACAAACAAACAATAACGACCCTATTTTCATTATCTAGCGGAAAATTCATTTCATTTTGGTGAGTACTCGAGTGGGGGCCCCTTACAGGTCTGCCGAAAGTGACGGCTGCTGCCGACCTAGTCTGACAAACTTGTATCACGTGCCTCACTACACAAACGACAACATGGAGAAAAAAAAAGGTGGTGTACCGTTTCCTGTTCAAGGGGAAGATTCATTTTCATTTTGTACAATTAGTGAGTACAACATCGATGTCCCCTGACAAGTGTGCCGAAAATTACTGTTGTTGCCAACTGTAAAGTCACTTTAAAACTTGGGGCCTCGTTACACTTCACCAAATATGGAAAGTGAGAATGCTTCTTTCGCTGGAACATCGAAAAATACACTGTCATTTTATTTTTTTCGCCTTTTGCTCTTATGGTGAGTGTTGGGGTGAAGGCTGTGAGGCCCTCGTTCTTCTTTTCCCTTTTTTTTCTTGTCTTCTAAATAGAATATTTCAATACTCGTTGTTTTCGTTTGTATGCTCCTAACAGCTCGCAGTCCTTTTTTTCTTTTCTCTTTTTTCTTCTGACGCAGCCGTAGCTCGTTTTTGGCCTTGTCTCCCACAGAATCAGACGCTGGTCGTGGACCAGTTTGGTATGGATAGCTCAAAAGTACTGGCGGTTTAAATACTGGGTCCCTATGGCCAAGCACGAGTCCGCACGAGACGCACGAGCATTGAGGGTTTTATGGACCCTTTTGTTTCCTCTGATTCTTTTTTATCCTCCTCGTTTGAAAACCGTTCATAATGTTTTCAAAAACTTTTTCATATTCTCCAAAATGCCAAATAGACAGACGTAAGAGGATCAAGCTATGAATTTTTTTCTGGCCCCATTGTCCAAAACTCTTACTCTAGTCCAAAAGGAACAAATGGAGATGAAATTTGGACTGCTTACTACAAATGGATGAGGCAAACACTTTAAGCATTGATGATTTACCCAAGGAATTTAGGAACACTATGTGGCCTACTTTTTTTTTCCTGATCTAATGTCTTTTTTTGATTTTATTTACGAGTCTGGTACAAATGGGTGAACTAGCCTTGTATTTGACTTCCTCGGTCTATTACTATATCTGAGAACGGGAAAAATTTATCCATCAATGATCGGATCTCCTTCATGTTTGATTCAAAGACCTCTAACATTATAGTTAGGTCGTTTGCAAACATCGAAGTAATGGGTATAGCTTATTCTAGAATGCCAGAGATTTGTGACTTTTGAAGATTACAATTGAACCGAAGATTAACCCTTAGTGGCTCAATAATGATTAAAAACAAAGAGGGGGGTCAAGGGGTCTCCCTGTCTAACTGAACATTGGAGATATATTTATGGAGATGAAATATTATTCATTTGTACTCTTGTTGTGCCGTTGGAGTGTAAGATACTTACCCAACAATGGATGTTTGGACGAAAGTTCATTTGTAGTAAAACAAACATTCGAAAAAGTCGAATCCACATAATCATAGAACTTTTCAAAGTCTATGAACACAAAAACCGGAGACCCCCCGAGTTAGTTGGTACCACTCAATGCACCAATCTGGCTCCTTGAAATATCACAAACAGCACAAGGAAAACCGGACAATAATGATCATTTTATTTCTAATTCGACACTAAGTAAGATGAACTAGTGAAAGAGACAATATACCTCATTGTTTGGGAGGGTATTGGTTATTAACAATGTGGTTTCGCCCTCCATTTGATATAAATTTGTTCTATGGTCAATTAGCAAAGCACGTACAAAACTCCTACGCAGACAAGTTTCAACTTTGTTATGGAAATGGGAACATGGACAAGAGAAGGTTATTCAAAGGGTAGCCCGACTCTCTTTCATCCAACCCAAAGCAAGAGGAGGGTTGAGAATCTTAGACCCTACACTTCAAAGTAAAGCACTCTCTTTACAGTAGGTAAAAAACTTGATGCTCTCCATAGACTAACCTTGGACAATGTTGCGCCTGAAGTAAATTAAAAGGTTTTTCCCCCCATGTACAGATGACATGCATCCTCTCAAATAGATTGAAGACAGGTACTGAAGTACACCTAGAGGGCAAACTCTGTCCACGGTTGAAGGGATAAGAGAGGCAACTAGAGATTATCTGTTTTTTTAGTGTCATTATTGAAAACTTAGTTGCAACTTCCTTTGTCTTATAGACCTTTTCCCTCTAGATATAAGGAGGTGTTGCGTCAACCGCTCTTTGGGAATAGATGGATTACAAATATTTATGGATATGTATTGAATAGTTCAACCCCACCATGGTCGCTTTGGGTTTAACGGGGGGTGAAGAGGATTAAGGAGTTATAAGATTCGTCCAAGAAAAATTGAAAAACAACTGACCAATTGAGAAAAACTCTTTACTACGCCCATTAACTTGCAGATTGTCTAAAACAAGTAATTTTTTTAATCCCTATGGCGTGGGTACAAATCTTAAGGAAGGAAATTGTTTTTCGGGAAGCAGATTGGGTGGTTGTTTTCTTCCCCAATGAGCAGTCTATGACAAGACAGATTGTTCACCTGCTCCTGGATGGAGCCCTGGTAAGTATGTTTATGCTTAATACCCACCACACATCTTTTGATAGGATTGAGTGTTTTTTTTTTTTTTTTTAAATAAGAATATGTACAAGATAAGAGTGTTGTATATCTCCTTCGTTCATGGGTGGAAAGTGTACCACCCCGAGATATTAATTGCAAACCTTCCTCTTGACACGAAATAATGGATCTAGTAGACCAACAAGAGGGGAAATCGAAGAAACTTGAAGTTACAATCCATGTCAGTCAAGGCATCGTACCGTCTTCTCCCTCCAAGAACGGATGTTACAACAATACTGCATGATCAATAGGTTAGAAAACTGAATATAGATATCAATCTGATCAAACACGTTAATTTTTTTAAGATAATCAAACAAAGTCCAACTATTTGCCTTTTTACCATGATAAATAGCTCACTGGCGCCTGCAAATAAATGATTGGTTGATAAATCATTCGATATTGGAACAAAAAGGGCTAGCATTACCTTGGTGCAAGTTGTGTGTGTCTGTTTTTCGTAGTAGGAAAATTAGAGAAACTATTAAACATATTTTTTATAATGTTCATGTTCAATACTATTATGAAGAAGATGAGATTGCATCTGGAGGTCTTTGAGAGGAATGGACTGGCCCTGGGATTGGAGAGTCATTCTTCTAGAGCATTAGGAAAGTTTAGGTTTTTAAGCGTCCAATTTCAAAGTCGATCTTTTTTTCTATAGGACGCAAGGTAATTCTCTGGACCCTTTGGCACAAACGCTGCGTCAAAGAAAGAAGAGGGGTAAAATTGGAAGGAGTGAAGTTAACAAAATTAATAGTCGGGTTTGTACAAACTTAAATTTCTTCATAATGGAAAGGTCTTACTAATAAATTATATAAATTTCGGCATAAAAGATATCAAACGGCTAATTAAACAATCAAGACTGTTCAAGGAGCTCTGCATGTGGGGGACTAGGGGAAGTGGTGTGGTCATGGGAGGAAGAGTCAACGACATCCTTTAAGAAGGATTTTCAGCTCATCTTAAGGGATCGGTTCAAACTTCAGTTAGAAGCCTCACTCAGATCTCTTGAATCTTTCTTTGATCCATTCTCTCCTTCTAAGTTAGCCATGGTGGAATTGCAGTGGTTTGGTCAAGAGGAGGAAAGCTAAGTTTTAAATTCGGGAATGGTCTAGGGGAAGTTTTAATGGTTAGGGAGTGAGTCAGATAGCTATGTCAAGCTTTATAAGGCAACCGCTATGAGGTTGAAGAGGCATATCGCACTTTGGTGCTCACATATTTAACATTATATGAGGGACGTTGGACCCGTTTCCAACAGGTGCAACTCCCCACCAATAGATTGGAGCTGCATTGCAAGAAGTGCAAACCTTATTATGAAGCCCTGATATTAAAAGAGCTTCCAGGTACTGGATGCTCCCCATCTCTCACGGGAGGGAGTAGAAAAAACAGCCAAGATACATCTTCCGGAAAAAGAAAAAGAAAACAATAGGGAAAAGAGACAAGCTCTGAATTTGATTGCCCTCAGATTCATCCACCGCTGCTCAGAAGTGAAGCCAGATACATTTTGGAAATTGTTGACGTTAATGTGAAGCCCTGACATTCCTCGTCTCTCATCGGGAGTAGATGCACAAACAAACGAGATATCCTCCACACGAAGGAAAAAAAAAAAAAAAAAAAAAAAGGGGAAAAAGGATACCAAACTTTGAACGTGATTGCCCTCGGATTCATCCCCTGCTGCCCAGAAGTGCAGCCAACTACATTCAGGAAAGTGTTAATGTTATAGTGAAGCCCTGGAGTCCAAAGGGCTGGCAGACACTCCTCACAAATGATTCCGAAAAGGGGTAACTACGTGAGAGTCAGAAAAATAAGTTATAATTGAATAATGCGCGAAGATACAGTTTGCAATTGCACGTCTGGGCACCCTACCTGGCCAGAAAGTTGGGTTGTATACATTGGACGAACTGCATTCGCAAACTGCATATTGGCCCATACTGCATTATAACTCATTTTTGTGACTCTTACGTAGTTCCTCTTTCCAAAAAAAAAAAAAAAAAAAACATTCCCATTGCTTTTGTTTATTCCTCTTTTTCCCCTCACTTTCTCAGCTTCACACGCTTCCACATGCACAACAAACCAATAGGACATCTTGCAGTCCACTTACCCCTTTTCCTGGACCCACATGCTTCCTCCCCCATCGTGTGACAAGCGTAATACCAAACCCCGTTGTCGAGCGCATCGGTCCCACAGGGGACTCTCCCAGCTACGTCACGCACGGTTTTTTTAGAACTTTTTATTGCAGTTGAGTTTTCGTCGCTCCGGCCGAGTGCGCCAGCCGCACCTCTTGCGACCCCCTACGACGGGATAGGGGTCAAGCGAGGCACAACTTACCTCTGCCCAAGGGGCTTTCACAACCCTTGGACAAGAGTATCCCCGCCGAGTTACTAAACCATGTGCGAAAGTTCCCCGAGTGCAATCGCACAGCTAGCCCAACCAAGGGTGTTTTCTCGGTCGTTGTAGCATAAGGGGGTAAGTGTCGTCGAACGCCTTAATTGGACCCGTACTCGAGCCGACGCTCTGGGGTTTTGATTTCCCAAGCGCGGCTGTGTGTTGGTCGATTAGGACGGTTCATCTAACCACGCGATACACTTCACAAAAATAAAACAGAATCTCGTACTAAAATCGCATCTAGTCTCTTTTTTACTTACGAAAAGTGTAAAGTATATCTCGCATATAGAGAAAGAGAAGTCAATCAATAAATAAAAAAACAAACATCTCAACATTCACGTAAAATGGAAAGGGTAAAAGATACGCTCATCAGGTATGTAAATTGTACGACATACGGTTGTCATTCTCATTGCCCCTAAGGTGTAGCTTGTATATTAACTCTTAAACATTAACCTGCATAAAATATACGCACACGCAAAAACTGCATCGCCAGACACCCATATGGTCAACTTTACCATTCCGAAGAACTCACACCCAGTCTTACACACTCAAGCCTCAACCATTGTCAAACTTTCTATAAACGCACTCAGTTCTTTAAAATGATCATTGGAAGAAGTGTGGGTAAAACCCTTAAAGAAACACATAAGAATCATGATGCTAAGGTCTTAAGTTGAGGTACAAGTATAAGTAAAGTTGTGTCGTGAACTGACCTGTTATCAAAAGATAATGGAAGGCGATCCTTATAGATACAGGTTGAAACATGCGTAGCAAGCGCTTCCATTATAATCGTTCTATTATCAATTTCTATTTTTAAATAAAACTTTGATCCCTATTGACAGTGTGGGGTGGCCAAACATGCCCCTCCTTTCCGAAAATCAAACTGCAAAATTGAAAAAAAATGGGGTTACCCCATAACTCAACACTGTGAGCACATATGTGTGCATGTCCATTTTTTTTTTTTTTTTATAAATACTCCAATCTATTCGTCCAGTCTCATTTTTGAATGACCCCTACGTATTAACAAGGACCCCTCGTGGAGCAGAGATGGACATTAGACTTCTAGTCTGTCTGCGTGGGTCGAGAATATATAGTCCGAATTTGAATTCAAGTCTTTGTATTACACTGATCACAGTTATGGGTCACTAATTCTCTGTTTTGTGGTTTTTATTTTGTTTCTAGTTTTTCTTTTGTTTTCTCGTTTTTCTTTTGTTTTCCTAGGCTACCAGAGTGGCCCGGTGTCACTTGCCCGACTGGGCCAAAAATATTAAAATAAAATAATATTTTTAAAATTTATTTATTATTTCAAATCTGGTAAAGAATTTCGATGTGACCCTGGGGCAAAAGTTGTTTAGTTTATTTTTCTGCATAACATAGCTTGTTTTTTGATTTTTTTGATTTGTTTTTTTTTTTTTTTTTTTTTGTCGGGACCTTCCGTGATCCTTGCACCAGCTGACCACCTGGGACCCATGCGGCCCGGCTGGTAGCCTTGTTGTTTTCTCAATTTTTTTTTTGTTTTCTCGTTTTTATTTTCTTAGGAATACTTGCAGTGGCCTTAAGGGCCTCTACTCACGACAGGCACAAAATACAACATATAGCAACGTATTATTTAACGTTTTAACATAAGATTTGTTCTAATTCTACACATTTGCAGTGACCCTAACGGCCTCCACTCACCACATGCACAAAAGACAAAACATATGGCGGTGTATTATTCCACGTTCTAGCAGAAAATCCTTTTTTTTTTTTTTTGAAAGTCAAGGGKGTTGCAGAGGCCAAGGACCAGAACCTTGATGATTGTTGGTAGGAGCAACCAATGGTTGTCCTGACAGGATATATCACCTACCCTACCCATCCCCACGTTAATACTCCCAGCACACCGCCTGTCCCTACTATCGTACCTCAGTGTAACCAGCACTCAGGACCATCACCCTACTAGTATTGAGGGCAACTTGGACTAGATAGCAGTGACAAGCACCATGGCCTGGCCAACGTCCCAACGCTAATGGAAGCGGAAGCGGACGAACCTTGTCGTACGAGAACTTTGGACACCAGGCTCATGCAATCTTCTACAGGCCCAATTAAGGGAGTCTACCCAGCAGGAGTACCTAAGCCAGCACCCGCGGACACATCCTACCATCCTTCCCCTAGCTTACCCAACGCTGGGCGAAACTCAGACTAACCGGAGTGAAGTATATCTCTGCCCTACCCTATAGCTAAGTCATGCATGCGTAGACCCCGTCATGCACATTTGGTGAGTACTGCAGACAAACCCTGGAAAATCTGTCCCCACATCCCCAACCCCCACCCCCCCAAACCTGCCCCCACATCCCCCATCTCCCATCCCCCAACCCCCACCGCTCTCAGTTGTGTATTTTTTGTGTGTTTGTGTGTGTGTGAGTGTTTATGTGTGTTTGTGTGTGTGTTTATGTGTTTGTGTGCGTTGTGTGTCTGCCTGATTGTGCGTTTGTGTCTATGTGTGTGTGTTTATGTATTTGTGTGCGTTGTGTGTCTGCCTGATTGTGTGTCTGTGTCTGTGTGTCTGTGTTTATGTGTTTATGTGTTTATGTGTGTTTATGTGTTTGTGTGCGCGCGTATGTCTTTTTTTCCCAATTTTTCTTTTTGTTATGGTTTTGATTTTTTCTTTAAATACATGAAGTTAATAAAAAAATAAAAAAACAAATGTTGTTGTATATCTTTGAAAGATCTGCAACCCTGTATTATTTATTCGTTTTTCTGTTTTTGTTTTAGCTCGTAAAAAATCTCTGTGAAACCCCAAAAGGAAACAATCATTTCATTTTTTATTTTTATTTTTTTCATTGTGTTTATGTTTTTGATTTTTTTAAAAATATACTAAAACATCAAAAAATAAAAATAAAAATATAGGGTTGTAGTCCTCGAAAAGACCTACAACCCTTTTTTTTTTTTTTTTT
>BFEA01000182.1:388955-401502 GCA_003427395.1 Chara braunii
GGGATACTGGGTACTTGAACTTGGACATCAGGGGCGTGGGGGTTGGGCGGGGGTTGGGTGGGGGTTGGGTGGGGCCTGGATGGGGGTGCGTATGGCAGAGCAGAGGCAGTCATCAATTTCATTCGTGAGGCTGGTGAAATAACACATTGATTAGCATATCATCCATATTTCGCATACCAAATTTAGAACACATTCACAATGAGGGCAACCATAACATGCACGTGTGTGGCATCAGACAAAGATACAATTTGCAACATTGCGACAACAATTTCCGCTCTGTCCGGGACATTTAAGACAACAAACCACTCACCGAACAACAGCGACTCACATGCAAAACCGAGTGTGGAAGAGGAGCATGTAGAACAACAAGACAATGATAAAAAAAACTCCACTCCAAATGCATATGTACGTGTCTGAAGCCAAAAACCGGACCCGTCAACGTCAACCAAACCGTGACACACGGTACCTCACAAGAAAAACTAAGGCGATCGTACCATCCGTCCCTGTGGAAACTACCCTATCAAAACAGCGTCATGTACAAAACAATGATAGAACCTCGAGCAACAACATCAACATGACTATGAAACTACCCTGTCAAAACGACAACCTGTAAGAAAAAATAAAAAATAAATAAATAAAAAGGTGCAGTGATGCGCCGCAAATCCTGGCTCCTTGGACTGCAGGCAAGCTCCCTTTTTCATGGCACTCTGCGCCCAGGCTACAATCACCCAATTACTCTATCCCAACTAGGATTGACAAAGTAACTTGTTGTTAGCAGCAACATCCACTAAGGTGCATGTAGCTTTGCAATCAAGGAATACAATCAGTTTTGAAGGAAAACACAATCCGTTGCATGTGTGCCCCGGTTCTTAAAAGGACGGGCGGACCGCCTCAAATGTACGACATCAATACCCATAGAATCAATCCTTGCTATGTCGGGGTGTGCCAGTCCGGCCAGCGCGAGCTTGAGGACGACGACTTTGACCACCAGAAATAAGCTTCACGATTACTGCGGCGAGCAAGTCAACACGCAGCGCTAAGTGAACATGAGAACTATGATTCCAACAACCAGGATAGCTGGGACCATAGGCAAGAACCAGTAGCAAATCAGCTCGAGTACGAAGAAAAAGACCACAAGCTTGAAAATAACGCAGCCGCTCTGCTCCTCCATTCACTAAACGTGCAAAAAGAGGATTAACCTCCCTCGAGAACATGGGAAGGTACATCCGTAGTAAGTGTCCGCTCCCTTTCTCTCTGTGTATGAATATATGCGTGCTTCTCCCTAGTCTTCCCCCGTTTTCTACCCTTATTGGAACTCACGTTCTATTTTGCTAATCAATTTAGCAGCCCCGCAAAGTACAAAAGCATCACTGCGGAGCAGAAAGACGTCACGGTGACCATGAGCTATGGCTCAACCACGATTATATGCACAGTTATTCTACCACCACGTCCCAAGCAGAGGGAGTCTGACGAGGGCATTCATCACACCGCTTGAGTGCAACTGAAGTGCGTTCACCAGAACAAGCGCCATCAGAACATGGCCAGCGACTACGATAAATGCGGAGAGCCTGATGATTTCGAGCAGAACGACGCCCACGGTTCCGACTGTGGGGACGATCAACGAAAACATAAACAGCGTTACCACCGTCGGGGTCCCGATGTTGAGAACGAGCCAGATCTCCTTGTCGGGTACAGCGTTGATGACCACTACGAGCACCCCGGGGATGACGAAGGTGACCACCACATAGACAACATGGCACAGTAGCTCGACTTTTGGTTCATCCCGCATTTCTCATGTTTCCGCCCATGCTCCATGTCTTTCCTCCAATGAACCTGGCCGACCCCTCGTCAAGGTGAACTCGTCATTGCAACCAATCTAGACGGTCAGACACTGTGCGAATGAACCCCCGGACAACATCTGCCAGGAAGGTATCCTAATCCTATGCTATCGCCCTTCCGCTAGCTTTCACACGCATCAGATTATTCAACAATCTAACGTGTGCACCCCTTGAGCAGCCTGCCAACATAGTACAAAATGAGAAAGAATTTTCCACAAGAACATAGGAAGATACATTGCGACGAACAAATGTATTGAAAAGAAATCCCGATGTGAGTATGGACTAAGGAGCGGTCAAATGCGAATATCGCCACGCATACGAAAGAGAGACTACTTCCATCGATAGGAAAGTCGGAATGAATCTTCCGCTAAAACATGGAAAGGTACAGGAGCGTGATTCCCCTGGTGCTCTCGTCTTACCCCTGCAGAAAGGGAATGGATGTTCTCTAGGACACGGGAAGATACACTCGAAGTGAAGTCCTCGCCCGTCTATGATCATGCAAATTACGATCGAACCTTCCCCTAGATCGACGGGAAGTACATCGAGAGGCAACTCATCAAGCCGCGCGATGACTACCACATCAGTTAGGTGAGTACCTCTTTCTCTCTCTCTCTCTCTCTCGTGCTCTCGGCTCCAACTAACTTACTGCCTGGCTTCGACGTCGTCTGGTGTGAAGGATGAATCTTCTTTGAGATCATGGGAAGACGCACGCCTATTTCAGGACTCTCTCGTTGACGCAGCCTCGTCCACGCATATCAGCAAAACTGCCGGCCAGATCCAAAATCTAGCGTGGCCAATCGACTCGAAATGGTAAAACCCCCCAATTTAACATTTTATTTCACTGAAATTCGTAGAGATATGAGAGAGATATGCACCTTTTTACTCCGTAGTTTTCCTTTCTCGACGTCTCCTCGCACCGTATTTTCCTACTAACTCCTGGTCTAGTAATCTAACACCAAAGTTGACCGTTCCCTCGTAGTCGCCTCTCCTAGAAACCCCCGTCTACGACTTTTCCCCGTCTGTTTTTGTTAAGAAACGAGCGGGGTATTGCAGTTTAATCCCGCCATATCTCCTTTACACGATGTGCTCTCCGTCCTTACCTCCAGATGTATCTGATGCGAAACTGCGCCCAGGTGCATCTGCCTCTTTCCGGCCTGTTAAACGAAACGGGTTGCACGCTACTATCGCTGCGCGCTTCCAACAGTGCCGCCTCCTCTGGTCTTGCTCTACTTCGGGCAATGGCTCATCGTCTCTCCGATCCCCATTAGCACGCTCACACCCAAGGCTCTCAGAACGGTGGGACGCCGTATTCGGTAGTCGTGCCCCGCCTCAACTCTGGGTATCTCAAGGAAAACTTCAGATAGAACCAACTGGTAGACGGTTCGATTAGTCTTCCGCCATTATACCCAAGTCTGAGGGGTAAGTAGCACGTTAGTATCACCACGAGCCTCCATCAGAGTTTCCTCTAGTCTCACCCATCTCAGGCATCGTTCACCATTTGTGGTTCCCAAAGGCATGCTCACACTCAAACCGCAAACAACAGATTGTGGCAGATCGTGGTCAGCGGATGGTGCCCCCAACTCCGACAAACGATTTGCACGTCAGTATCGCTGTGAACCTCCACCAAAGATTCCTCTGGGCCCACCAGTGCCAAACTGCGTGCTAACCCAGACACCACAGAGGGTGTAGCTCGATACAGACAACAGGACAGTGGTCATAGAAGTCGTTATCCGCTAAGAAGTGTGTAACACTCACCTGCCAAATCAGTCGGCCTCAGAGAGTGTGGCGCGGAGGGGCGCGGCCTATGCTATGCTCGGCCATTGCTGCGACCTCCACACCACGACGAGTAGGGGCTTGCTGTGAAGCTTGCTGCGCGAGCCCAGTTGAAGCGAGTCCCGGTGCAGATCTTGGTGGTAGTAGGAAATATTCAAATGAGAGCTTTGTGACCGAAGTAGAACGGGTTCCATAGGACCAGTTGCGCACAGTCTGCGCCCTCCGCCACTGTGCCCTGAGCCGCTCCGCCACTGTGCCCTGGCCGTTCCGCCCAGGCACAGTTCGCCATCTCTCAGGTCCCAACCGGCATGTTCACCGTCAAACCTCTCAGGCTCTCACAACAGATCGTAGGTGGCGGGTGGTGCTCCCACCACGGGCCCCCGCCACTGAGGCTTTCTCCGCCTAGTGGGCCAAACACCCACAGGCTTGCATGTGCATTGACCTTCTCGGTCCATGTTTCAACAGTTCATGGGTGTATCAACTAAGCTAGGCCCGCTGGTTCCCGCAAACAACCCTAGTACCAACATTGGTGCCGCGTCCCAGAAACGGGACCGGCAACAAAAAGAAAAAAGAAAAAAAGTAAGAATTAAAATACGGACGTCGGAAACCGGTGCTTTGAGGTGGGGAGGCCGTCGACGCTCTCAGTTTCGTCGACCAGGTCCACGGATGGGATTCAATAACAAAAACCAATGGGGATATCCTTGTCGGGCCCTCAACCCCTTGATATCTTCAACTGGTCTAATGCTCCACCGCCGCCGGTTGTCGTCCTCAATCCCTGTACCTTCCCTTTGAAAAGTCCAATGCCGTAGCCAATAGTGCTATGCCCAAGGCTAGTATTGGCACTAGTGGAAGCCCATAGAAATGGCTCCCGCCCGCAGACACACCCCAAGCCAACGCCTAGCTCTACTCACGTCGAACTTGCGGGTGCTGAACCCTAGCACCCATTACGCGACTCCAAATCCCTCTAACTAATAATTTAAAATAGCCACCCCAGAAGAATGTCACGACGCTGACGGTCAAACCCGGCCTCGGCTACGATAAACCGCCTTCCGTGCACGTGTGCGCGCCACAGACAGATGTCTCAATCAAAGATAAAACTATAGTTTTGGTCCTAATTAACTCAAAATCAAAATTCGACCGCCAATTATGTCGGTTCTACAATATCAACAAGAAAAGATCACTCGTGCCTCAAACTTGCACGCCCACAGACTCTCTACTCCCTTCAAACAATCTCTCGCTTTTAGTCACAGAAAGACAACCGGCTGCGGCTTGCGCAACGTCCCCAACTTTCAAACTAAAAACCCTTTTCTGTCACTTGCAAAAACTAGGGTGGATACCCTTGTAAGGGTATTCACGCCGACACCGCACCTGTGACATCAACATCAGGTGAGGTTGCGTCGAACGTGGCTTGCAAAAAACACGCCAAACACCCTTGTAAGCAGGGTTGCCGCCGTTTGGGACGAGCCGAACACCCGAACCCAAACGCCCGAACGTTTGGGACCCCCTCTCGACGCGTTCGGACGTTCGGCCAAACGCGGAACCCAAAAAAAAAAAAAAAAAAAAAAAAAAGTGTTTCCAAAAATTCTGAAAACAACATATGTCATGCAAAAGAATAAACTAAACAACATTTGCCTCAACAATACATCCAAATTCCGTACCAAATTTGAAATAAAAATCAAATACAAAAATAAATAATATTAATGAAAATAAGAAAAAATAAAACGAGAATGAAATTATTGCATGGGCGAGCAAGTTTTTGACACTGCCATCTTTGGCGATTTTTCTTTTTTTTTTGGCTTCGTCAAATGCCATGAAATTTTATACATATGTATCTTACATAATAGAGAACCTACAAATAAAGTTAAAAAAAATAATAATTTTTTTCAGGCCCCGAAATAAAGGGAAAACAAAAAGTGAAAAGAGAAAAAACACAAATTAGTAAGTGGGAAAGCAAGTTTTGACACCACCATCTTTGCCGATTTGTCATTATTGCTTGGCTTCACAGAATAACTTCAAAATTGAGAGACAGGTAGCTTACATAACAGAGAACTCACAAAAAACAAATCAGAAAAACATAAGAATGTTTAGGTACCAATATATGTTTTTGTGGGGTCCGAATCCCTTCGAGTTCGGGTCCCGTACGGGGACCCGAACGCTCAAAGGTTCGGGGGTCAGCTTAGGGGCCTACGTACGTTCGGGGGTCAGCTTAGGGGCCTACGTACGTTCGGCTTGGCAACTCTGCTTGTAAGGGTATTTGGTACGATGGTCTTTCTGGACCATATTAAGCGACGTCCCCGTCGCATCGAATGACCAATCCAAACATCATTTAACATGGTTTCAAGAAAAAACTTAAAATAAATTTCCTAACATAGCTAACTTGACTAAACAAACGTAAAGTTATATTAACTTCTAGTCTTAAATTGTCAAAACAATAGGAAATGTCAAATGTCAGATATATGTGTGTCCTAACAACGGGCAACGAACGAAATTAGACGCCGTTGTACTTGTTAAATAACCTTCGGAGCGTCTGTCGAATCCCGTTTAACGGAAAAACGCGTGTCTCCCGTTGAATATGGAAAAACGGACTGGGGGTGTTGGGCCTCGGACACATGGCCCTACGTGCCCAAATAGTAAAGTAGAAAAAAACAAAAAGATTGACCCTCCCTACGAGTCCCAAAACCTACCCAGAAACCCTTTGAATCACTACGAGCCCAAAATCCTTCTTCCCCCGTCCGCCCCATCCTGTCGTCCCCAAACCTACCCGGAAGTATGTGTGTGTGTGTGCACGTGATTGTTGGTGTGTGTATGTGTGTGTATGTGTGTGTGTGTGTGTGTGTGTGTGTGTGTCTATTTATCTATTGTATGTCTGTGTGTGTGTATGCGTGTGTTTTTTTTTTCATTTTTTTTTTTCCAGTATTTTTATGTTTTTTTTTTTNAAAAAAAAAAAAAAAAAAAGTTGTACATCTTTGAGAGATCTACAACCCTATATTTTTTATTTGTTTTTTGCCTTTGTTTCAAACCTAAAAAAATCTTTGTGAAAAAAAAAAAAACTCATTTCATCTTTTGTTGTTTTGTTTTTTCATTGTGTTTAAGTTTTTATTTTTTTTAAATATAGCGGCTATTATAGCCAAAGCTAAAAAAAATCAAAATAAAAACATGAGCTTGCAGACCTCAAACATATCTACTACCCCATATCCTTTTTTATTTTCTGATTATTTTTGGCCCACGAAAAAAATATTCGCAGACCCCGTTGTAATCCGTCTAATGAGTTTTTCAATGGGGATTCAACGTCATTTCAACGACGTTGAATTTTTCAACGCGGAACCCAAGTTGAATCAATTTTCGGACACAAAGTCAGATACATTATCCAAGTTCTAACTAGAGTACTGGGTAGCACCCCGTACGCGAACACAGTGCGTACGTGTACGTATTCCGCCGTACGTAAAAAAAAAAAAAAAAAAAAAAAAAAATTATGTTGTGCATAATGATGATACAAACAACATTTGCCTGGAAGTCATACCCGAATTCCAAACCGAGCTCGATTGAAAAATCAAAAACCCTAACAAATAAAAAAAATAGTTTTAAATAGTTTTTTAATTATTATGATAATATTACCTTTTTTTTAGTTTTTAATTTCTTATTCGAGTTTGGTTGGGAATTCGGGGATGAATCCCAGACAAAAGTTGTTTGTACCATGTTTCTGCATAACATATATTTGTTATAGAAGTTTGTTTTTATTTTTGTATGTTTTTTTCCTAGTTTTTTTTTCAATTATGTATCATGTTTCTGCATAACATATATTTGTTATAGAAGTTTGCTTTTATTTTTGTATGTTTTTTTCCTAGTTTTTTTTTAATTATTTTAATTTATTTGTTTTTTGTGTCTTTGTTTTTTAACTCGAGTTTGGTACAGAATTTCGAGATGAGTCTTGGGCAAAAGTTTTTTGAAATATCATTTTGCATAATATACTTGTTTTTCAGATTTTTTCGATGACGTTTTTTTTTTTTTTTTTACGTATTCCCATGTACGGGAGTACGAGTACGCGCGAACGTGTCGCGTACAGGAATACGTGTACGCGTGTACGCGCGAACGTGTCGCGTACAGGAATACGTGTACGCATGTACGCGCACCCCGCGTACACGTATACCGTGCTACCCAGCTAGAGTAGACTTTACAATAGTCGAATCATTGGCTAAGCATCGACACGTTCCCGCCCCTGATCGTTTCGGATTGTTAATCCCACAATATTATGGTTTACCAAAAGTTAGCCTGATCAACCTCATCGTGTAGGTCAAAGATGTATCTCATGGGTTGGCCTCCATTAAGCCCAACCTCACAAATCATTATTCTCATACACAAGCCACATCCATTTTAGTTACACAAAAACTAATGGGCAGGGGTATTCATTAAACATTCAAAATAAATAAAATTCACCTCTTTGCCTGCGAATCCTACTGTTGTACGTAGGATTTTTCACTTGTGTAACAAACTCTATCAATTCCATCCACAAACTCTTATATTTTTTTTCACAAATAGAAATCACTCCTTTCACTTCTTAAAATTTCACAATCGTTGATAAGGCTACTTTCAGCCAAAACAAAGTAAAGTGAAAGGTCCCAGAGATGACACCTTCACCGGTTATTAGTCAAAGCTTACTTTCCACGATCATCGAAACCACTGCCGCATACTAGACCGCTTGCAACTCATAACAAGTTAAGTGAAGGGTTCGAGAATTAGGCGGGTTTCCCTTTCACAGATGACATCTCCACCGAGTGTCATTTGACAAGGTTACGTGGGGATGTTGATTCAAGGCGGTGCTTTCCTTACCCTCTACCTTATATAAAACCACTGGTGACTCACAACCACAGACCAAGTGAGGGGTCCGAGAATCAGGTGGGTTTCTGTGCTGCAGACAACCCCCCCACCGACAGCTAAGAACTAAACAGAGTGGAGTTGCAGATTCAAGGCGGAGGATAAATCTCTTAGTAAATCTCTTTTCCAAAAACTAACCACTTAGGCCGCCCTCAGGCATGATCTCTCCCTCATTTATAACCCAATATAATCTGAGGACTTTTTAGTCCCCCCCCTTTGAAAATGTCTCACTGATAATCACACTTTTTCCACTTCATGGAACCCTTTGGGTTGTGAGACACTTTATTCACGATTTGCCACTTTTTCTTTCACACCTTTAACTCTTTTCTTTCTCGTGTGTCAATTAGAATAAAACATGGAGAAAACCGCAAGACCACAATAATGAGAATGCTAATGACAACTAGAATGCGCATAAATCTGCAATCAGAGGACATTAAAACCCATACAAAGACGACTCCAAAAAAAAATCAAGATTATCTCGAGTCTCAAATCATCACAAGTCTCAACTCAACAATAATCAAATTCTCAATTGAAATAAATGACTCTGTACATCTTACCATACCGCTCATAATAGACTGACATACACAAAGTGATCCCAAGTATTCTCTTGGAGGTGATTGTGCATCAAACATACGGACAACCTAACAAAAAGGTCATTTTTTTTAAATGCGCACTAAGGTCCGCTTGCATGACTGTTAAAAAAAGGTTGATTGAGAATGAGTTGGAATGAGTAATATGAATGAAAAAGGCCGATTGAACAGTCATTGAAATAGCCACGAGCAAAGATAAAAGAGATGGGTGTGAATGTAAAAGGTCAGTGGGTCGGTCATTGAAATAGCCACGAGAAAAGTTGAAAGAGATGGGTGTGAATGGAAAACGCCGGTGGGTCGGTCATTGAAATAACCATAAGAAAGGTTGACCGAGATGAATGTGAATGGAAAAGACCGAGGGGTCGGTTATTGCTAAAACTTGAAAAAGAGAAGGATTGAGAAGGGAAAGATCGACACATTGGACAAAAAAAGCCGGCATTAGAATGAGAAGGATGATGACTGTAAAGACCGTAGGGACTGTCATGATAAATGACTTATGGGAACGGATTAAGAATTCAGTTTAGACCGATCGGTAGGTCATGAGAAGTCGCCTATTGAAAAGAGACCACTGAGTCCGCCGTGAGAAACCGCCTTATTAAAAAGTGGTTGCCGGATCAGCCATGAGAATCGGTCTTGATAAAAAATTTGAAAAAGGATTGGATTGAGCGTTTGCTTGAGAATTGGAAATTGCATTGCATAATCAGGGGACCCTAGGCAAATTGAAAAGAGGTCGCTGAATGAACCATAGAAATAGCAAGAGATTGAACCTTCCTCCTTCTAGTCTCAGACCTTATCATGAGGGGGATATTGGTGTCTCCACTACGACCTTGGGACCTCTATCCCACAGAGAAATGTCCAAGCGCGACCTGTAGCTCATAAGTAGGACATCAGGTTAAAGGATCAAGGTATCAGATACGATACTCGACATCCAGAACCAGCTTCGGCAACGAGCTCTATCCGGAGGGTTCGAATTGTGCCCCACGTTGAGTTCCTAAAATGTCAAGGGCGCCCAGATGGACCGATAGTTTGCTCTTCTAAGTCTTTATGACCCTCTCCAACCACACGCCAGACCGTTGAGGGGCGGCCTGACCGTTTGGGATGGACCTAGGCTGCTCGCATTAAGTCAAGCGGCACCGTCCAATGAGAAGGTCAGGGCGAGGTACCGGGAGGTCGCCAGACTCTCCACCACCACAGGGCATTGACACCACCCTGCCAGAATATTACAACCATTCCGAGGACTAACCACGATGTCTTCGTAACTGCACTCGCAAACTAATAGAGAGCCCCAACTCTCTTAAGAAGGAAGAGGCTGAATCCATAAAACTTACCACTCGGGAGGAACGATTCGCGAGGAAGCCACTCACGGTATAATGGGGTCCTAGGAGGCATGGACTGGATGTGCCTGTCGTATGCGATGAGATACCTCAATGACGACGCCCGTCTTCGAAGGAGTGGCCGCCGGACTAAGTGAAGGATGAGGTGAGTTATCAGCAGGGGGAGGGGCTGATGGGCCGGTGTCTGGCCACTTAGTTGACATACAAGGTCTGTGTACCTCTAAGTGAGAACCAATTGCGTGATGGGAACATCGTGATTGAGAAGGGGGAAGGCGTGTCTACTCGATGACAAAACATGCAAAAGGAACAACAGACAAAAAAATAT
This sequence comes from Chara braunii, assembly GCA_003427395.1. Classification (NCBI taxonomy): domain Eukaryota; kingdom Viridiplantae; phylum Streptophyta; class Charophyceae; order Charales; family Characeae; genus Chara; species Chara braunii. Next base: position 399,688 of record BFEA01000182.1, read on the forward strand.
GAAATGATCGAGTCTGGGCTTGAGAAAGGCCTAGCAAGATGCTAAAGAAAAATGGATGAGCTGGGCTTGAGAAAGGCCTGACAAGACGCCAGAGAGAAATGTATGTGAGAATGGATTGAGCCTGGGCTTGAGAAACGTCTGGCAAGACGCCAGAGAAAAATGTATGTGAAATGGATTGAGCTTCGACTTGAGAAAGGTCTGACAAGACTCCAGAAAGAAATGTATATGAAATTGATTGAGTTTGGGCGTGAGAAAGGTCTGGCAAGATGTCGATGAAGAAACATATGAAAAAATTGATTGACCTCGGACTTGAAAAAATGTCTGACAATTTTTTTTAAGAATTGTCTGGAAAACATACGAAGGGAAGCTTGTCGAAATGATAAAGAAGACTTGTATACATAACTGCTTAAGAAAGGATTGAGGAAGTTAGCAGGCCAGACCGAAGAAAATGCAAGAAACAACTTGAGAAAGACTCGAGAGACCTAGCAAAATGGTTATAAAAAACACAGGAAGAGACTGCATGAGAATGAGTATGGAAGCCTAAGAAGAGGCTGAGGGCATTGGATGAGACCAAATACGAAAGGGCCATCAAAAAACAAAAAGAATAGACGAGCTAAGGATGAGACCAAAGAGAGTGACAAATCAAACTTGAAATCCCAAGCAGACACAAGGACGGGCAAGAGGCATCGCATTTGAGTGGGGGGGGGGGGATGGCTTAATACAAGGAACGCATGGGCCAAAAAACCAATTATATGATGCATTAAGAATTGTCAGAAAACATCGATTGCACGGATTAAAAAAGTTGATTGATGGGATGACTCAAGCTTGGGAAAGAAGCACGGTATGCAAAAGCCAGAGCGCGGAAAACCTAGGGAAGACATAACGAGGAGATTAAGGAAAAAAAAACAGCAAGCTAACTTCCTATTGTATCTCACCCCTACGCCCTTCTCTATCTTCCCCCAAACTGTTTCTCCCATTAACTATTGACTGATGCGCAATGAGGACATCACGAATGAGTGGGGCAATGTGTCGGTCCCGAGACAAGTCATGACCCCTGAGAGATGGTATATAGCAGAATTGTGCACAACAGAAAAAAACAAAGGCAAGAGAGATAGAAAGTATGGAGGGCTAAGGCATAAGTGCCGACGCCTAGGGGCCTGGAGAATGCCCTGGGTTGCCGGAACTAGTAGACGAGGAAGAAATGAGTATGGTAGTAAGCGGCAAAGGGTCGCAAGAGAACGATTAAGGCAACCCCTCTCCCAGAAGAAGAAGAACCGCCGGAAAAAGTAAGGTCCTAGGCTGCGTGTCGTAGGAATAAAGGAGTCAAGCAGGTCAAGAAAATAACGTTGGGGCACCGACACATGAGAACGAAGCTCGGACCAAGAGGGCCAGCGGGATGCGGCATAGGAAGAACCAAAGGGTCGTTTGTCAAGTGAAGGGCCGCGACCTGAAAGACCGGCGCGCACGGGACACAAAAAAAAAACTTGAAATAAGGCGGCCTTGGGGAACAAAGTTCTAAGAGAGACCAGGTTACCGCAAGGAAAAGTGTCGGGCTATATTGCACGCCCGGTCAGAGCCGGGGCCGAAAACTCGGCTACGGCCGCGGCCATTGACCGAATCGGCCGGGTTCGGCCACGGCCGACCAGCCGAGTTTGGTGTAACTTTTTTTTTCCTATATTTTAGCGCACAAAAAAAAAAAAAAAAAAACGGGAGTGTAGGGATTTTTGAACCCTACACGCCCATATTTTTTTGGGGGGCATTGTTGTTTTCTATTGCATAAAAAAAAAAAAAAAACGCTTCAAAACCCTACACAAG
>BFEA01000182.1:402048-434366 GCA_003427395.1 Chara braunii
AAAAAAAAAAAAAAAAAAAAAAAAACTGAAAAAAATCGTTTTCGGGTCCAAAATTATCCGCCCCCCCTCAAAAGCTCCCCAGATTCCGTCCCCCCATTTTTTAAGTTTTTATGTTCTTTTTTTTGCGAGGGGGTAGGGGAGCCCCCCCCAACTTGAAACCCACCCCCCGCTCCCAAAACCCTCTCCCCGATCAACTACGGCCGCGGCCGAAAGTTTTCGGCCGACCGGGGGGGTCCCGTCCACGGCCGGCGACCGCGGCTACGACCGAACTCGGCCGCGGCCAGGGGGGAACATAGGTGTCGGGGACCATAGGGAACTAAGTAAAAATAATAACATTTTGGGACCAAGTACCAGTGGGACCACCAGCGGGACCACCATCGGGACAAGGATCGGGGACTTGCGCGAGACAAGTGGCGGGGATTTGTGATGTCCCAAGACAAAGTTATGAAGGGCCATAAGGGAAGGATGCCTAACGCAAAAAGTACCATCAAGATCAAAATTTAGACGACCAAGAATATTAGCACCACTAGTGCAAGCACTAGTAGAGGCAAACGGGAGGGCCGAAACAAAAAGGAAAGCAAAAGAAAAGCAAGGGAAGAGGTATGGCAGCAATCCGAAATATCCCGGATTAGCTACCTTGAGGAAAATGAAGCCTGGAGGAACTCCATGTGAAAAATAGGCTTCCGGGAGAAAATTGGAGCAAAGGGGGTCACAGTTTGGAAGGAAGGGAGACAAAAGGAGGCTCCTATGGACATGGGGGAACCTCAATTGCAGTCCGAGATATAACAGACTACACCTTTGGCATAGGAAGGGTCAAAACTAAAAGGAAGAACCTCGAAAAAACCTTAACGACTAGTTTGACAGGTGACATGCTAGAAAAAGAAAGAAAAAGAAAACAAAAGGGTGGAAGAGTAAGACAAAAGAAGTGAGAGGGAGTGAGTGAGTTGGCCATCAATAGGGACTGACACGAGTAGAGATTGGCAGTTCCCTACTGTTCGAAAATGCAAGAGAAAAAAAAAAAAAAAAAAAAAAAAAAAAAAAAAAAAAAAAAAAAAAAAAAAAAAAAAAAAAAAAGCCTTAATGCTAAAAAACGGCCACTTGGGAGGTACATCCGTGACCAGATATATTCTGGGATGTGGCGGTGTCGCACTTTTTCCAGTCGGGCCTCTTTAGGTGACCGGAAAGCCAACAGGTTGTCACGCAGGATTTTGTCGCTGATTGCAATATATAAAATAAATCAAATAATGCAGATCATTTCCTGTTGTGTGCGTCCGGCTTTGAGCGAGACCCTTCAATTGCAGTCTTCGCTGGTCCCCGGTCTTAGGAATCTTTTTTTTTATTCGGAACAGTGGAGAATCATGCAAATAATAATCACGAAATTATGTGCTATGCATACATCAATTTATGTCAATCTGATTTTGATAACTGCGATAGGATCATCCACGAAAGCAATCATCAAGCAAGAACAATGTAAGAAGCAAGACTGACGAACTCGAGCAATGACGAAGTCAAATAAATGAGGGAAGAATGAGAGTTCATAATAGTCTCAGGAAGTACATATGTATGAGAGCATGACCAACACCAATCAAGAGTCCTCACTCATCTCTCTGAACTTCACACTGAATCTCTCATTTTGCTGTCTTTCGTTTGGGTTTTTTGCCATGTTTCCGTACTCTCTGAGGTTTTGGTCTCTGTATGTAAAGTCACCTGAAGCCTGCACGCTCTGAACATTTTCATCCAAGGTACATGACCCGGAAGTTAATCATGGAACAAAACTCTTCCCATAATGTAGGCAGATAGGGTCTGGAGAAAATCCCTCGTATGCGATGTTGAAACTCTGAGGGCTCTGTCACCGCCTCGTAATCGATCACCGCAGGCGAAATGTACCTCTTTGCCAGATCAATCAGGTCTCCCCAGTGAGAGCCGTCTGTGAGGGTGAAAGGTGCCGGAAGCTTGGGATAGCTGGTGTAGAGTTTCGGCCCAAAGTTGCGGATCAGTTTGGCACCGCTCTCATCTAGCTCTTTCTCTCTCTCCTCAAGGTACCTGACTGACGCAGTCCAGACCGAGTCAAAGTGCTCATGGCTCTCTCTTCCTTTCTTCACATAGGGTCTCAGGTCGTGAGTGGTACCTTCAGCGAACACGGTGTGAACCACATAGACGGATAGGTCCTCCTGTTTAAAACCGGTTGCACTGACATACCGATACTGAAAGGCATCCTTGGAAGAAATTTTGTTGAGACTGATCAGAGAAATCTGCACCGTACTTATGAGATGAATGCTGAAAAGTTCAAAAGTTCAAGTAGGGAACACTTCTGGTTGATTCTGATTGAGAACTGAGTGTTGCTGAGATTTTGCTGACTGAAATCGAGTACAGCTGAGTGAAGGTTGCTTGAGATCTGCTGGAGTTGAAAGTCACTATGCAATGGTCACTTAAAGACTGGATGCAACTTCTGAGTAGCGGTGGAATATTGATTGAACACTGACATTATGCTGATCGATCATTGCCCACCTGATAGCAACGCGGAGTGCTGCTCACTTGACAACAGCGTCGAGTACTGGTTGCCCGACAACAACTCTGAGCATAGGCCACTGATAACAGCGCTGGACGCAAGCCACTGGTAACGACGCTGAGCACATATCACTGATAACTACACGGAGCAATGTTGACTGATAACATGACTGAACACCAAGAGTCGTGTGTTACTTACTGATTAAACATGCTGGCAAGTCCTCGGAATTTTTCCCACCAAATTTGTCCTCCCTGCTATCTTCTGCATGCTGTTTACGAGATGTCCCCTCTCATTCTCACTGTTGACCGTTCACAGTCTTTCTCGCACAATCAATAGTCTCGCTGATGGAAAGCGTGCTATGCAGCTGCCTATCTAACCCGTAGAAATAGAAAGTGTACGTGATGTGCTTCTGACCCTTTGCCAGATCCAGTGCACTCGCTCTCATTAGATCAAGGAAGCGTTGAGCATCCTGGATTGCCTTTTCTTCCCAACCGTCCCTTCTGTCCCGACTGAAAGCACATGTCATTCTCACATTATCTTCGTCCCCCATGATTACCTCGTCATACCTGACTCGTCGCTAACTCTTGGCCTAGTCGAATAATGCAGGGGAGTTTCGGTACCGCCTACTCTGTTACCCTCAGGAGTATGATTGGGGATTTTTTTATACTGTGATTCTCTGTCACAGTATCATCATTTGAGACGAAATCCACATAGCAAGATGACTGTGGATAATAAGTCTATCCTGCAAGCTCATACGTTGTATAGGCGAGTTGAGTGACATCCGAGATGTCATTAGTGAAAGGTGATCAGGGCATTGATTGTCACTGAGGCCATAGGGATTGAAAGTGCTTGTCAGAGTCGTCCCAATTAATTTTTAGGCCGAGCTGTGTATTTGCCCATGCAGTCCGTCACTAGTCATCAGCCACCCGGAGCCGTCCTCACAATAGACCCCCTTCAAGTGAGTTTTTCCGAGAACTCAGAAAACGAGTTCATCTCTCGAATCTGGTAAGTTGGTGGGCAAGACTCGTACATAGTTGCCAAAAATGGGCAGTTTTACTCTGATGAGACTAAATCCTTGAGAAACAACGGTCACGGACTCGGGACAGGCTCGTGTGCTTCTCGGCGGGGTCAGTTGCAAGACCTATCCGTGCTAAACACTGCAGACATGAATGCACAGTTGAGCCGGGGTCTGCTAGATTACTCTGAATACAGACGTGTTTACTCTCTTTCACATTAGGAACACAGACTCCACTAACTTAGCAAGGGTATTCACGTAGCGCATAATTTAATCGTACGTCCCATGATCAGGGGCTCGTACGGCCCCTGCCTGCAACCAAAGCCAAGTACCACTTTGTGCTGTGGGACCCGGACACACTTTGCGGCACAGATCAGACTAGTTAGATGGAGGTTATCAGCAATTAACTAAACACGTAAAAGGAAGGGGATAGATATCAGATAAGTTCAAGACCTTGGTTTTGTACGAAGGATAAATCGTGGTGCAGCTTAACTTAGGCCAGGTCTCAGTTTTGAGTGGACCCCGGCCCACGTCAACCTCACGTTTTAAGTCTCTTCCTTACAATGCTTGCTCAGTTTTCACTCAGAGTTTTTCGAGATTCGATAATCGTCTAGTAACTCATGATTATTCTCTTTCGGCGTTCTTAAGTCTCTCCCTTACAATGCTTGCTCAATTTTCACTCAGAGCTTTTTGGGATTCAGTACTCGTCTAGTAACTCATGATTGTTCTCTTTCGGCATTCTTAAGTCTCTCCCTTACAATGCTTGCTCAATTTTCACTCAGAGCTTTTCGGGATTCAGTACTCGTCTAGTAACTCATGATTATTCTCTTTCGGCGTTCACTGGAATAGGATCAGCAGAGCCTTCAATTCTCACGAGACTTTAATTTTGACCCACTCTGGGAAGGTTTAGGATTAGTGTTGACAGACGACACCTTTCTTATGACCAGTCCAGTTATCAGAGGACGACGCTAATCCCCATCAATCAAAAACTTTGCGAGCAAGTATGCAACTCTCCTAAGTACCACATGCTTCTTTCCCATCAGGTAAGCATGAGATCTTCACTCCTTTCCGGCGGGGAAAATATACGCTGACTGACAGGTTAGAACCACTTTGATGGACCCCAGAGTTCGATATCAGACGTGAAGCTCGTCAGGTTTGGGCGTCAGTCTCTTCCTATGACGTTTCTTCTGGCGAAGAGTGCAACAGTAACTCTTGGTGACATTCAAAAGATAAGGTCAAACGAAGAGGAACTACTCGAATATCAACCAAGCAATCCTTAACACCAAATGAGCACTGGCATCACGTCGGAAGTCACTCAACAGTCAACACACGTGCGAAGATAACTCCAGAGTGAATTAAGAAGCGATCTTGGGCGAAGGCAAGATGGTAGCCCACCCAAACTCTTCTTTATTTGACCTCCAATTATTTCTCAACTTTTCACAAGGTTTAATCATCGATCCCGTAAACCCTCTCATATTTTCATCCCTCGTCTTCCCCTTATTAATAGTGGTTTTAGAAATCAGCAAGAGAATAAAGCATGACCGCACCCGCGTCACCACCATCGACCAGCATAATGGTAGTCGGATCACGTCCGTTTGTCGTGCAAACAACTGCATCAACTCAACAAGCACCCGTCTCCCGGACGAAAGAAAGGAAAAGGTAGCACTAAAGGGTAAAAGTTACCTGCCGGTAGCAATCAATCACGGAATACAGAAACGCTTGGGATGGTAACTTTGAGTATCAAGATTAATTCCTAATTAAGACTGCGCCACAAAAAAAGAGATAAAGTGCAAGAAGCGATCTCGTTCCAAGAGGATAACGCGACAACAGAGATCAACAATTCATAGAACTCTCCCCTCACATTAGTGACGGGAGCCTTTGATTTCCCTCTCCCCTATGCATCTCATACACATCCCAGTTTTGTTATCGTCTAATCCTTATTAGTCGCTTCATTGCCACGTGACTCCATCCAGTAGTATCGATCTCTCCACCTCTGTTTTCGAGTCCCAGCAATCACCTTCACGAGACGTAGCCAGTACAGCAGACCCATGCATGTGAGTGTCCACGAGCGATTGCCAACAAACACAAGGACAATTCACACTAAAAGAACTCGCATGCCTCGCTTCACAAGTTTCCCGTGCACGTCACTCACTACCGCCTATAAACACTTTTCGTCCTTAGACGAGTCATTATCCTCTCTACCTCCTCTTCGCAGTGCCACAAATGAAGATCGTAGCGAGGGATTGACATCAACAGCAACCTCCTCCTATTTGTCGTAACTTTTCCTCTCCATCATCCAAAAGAATGTATGACTCTCCCACCTTCTCGCCGGCTCACACACATGCTGCGTAGTTAGCCTCCAACGTGTAACCACCTCATGACTCTGGCCCTGCGTCCGTTCACACTGGTCCCCGAGACACCCTTCGCGAGTTAAACTCTCACGCTCTTCAGTCTAGCTGCGCTGATCTCTTCGTCGCCTCAAGTTGACTTCCGGATCGCTCTCAACAGGTTTCGCAGGCTCAAAGGCATCAGGTGTGAACGCTGAGGCAACAGTTGATGTCAACAACACCTCTCAGGTTCGCGCATCCCTCCCTGCGACTCGCCTGCACGTGTTGACCTCTCTCTCTCTCTCTCTCTCTCTCTCTCTCTCTCTCGCCGAGACACTTATATCTCACTGCCTTTTTTTATCACACATACACTCTTCCCTTTTCTCCCACTTTTCTTGTCCCACGCCTTCTGGGACTCCGCTGCCGCGAACTGGCATCGGGCCCACCTTCCACAGGTTGTGCTAGAAGGTGGTTCTTGCGAACCTAGTTTGGCCTGTTCCAGGACTAAAGGTCGGTTTCCCGGCCTTCGGCCTCACTCATCTCACTCTCATCGTCTGAGTCCCTGTCCAGGTGGGCCTGTTCCCGGTCTATCGTGTCCGTTGAGGTCTCGGTCTCATGATACGCGACCGTTACTTGCATCCTCGCCGTCACCCCGTCTCTTCTGCAGCGTCGCTCGGCCTGATCCTTGGCTTCGGTAATGGCATCCTGCAGCTTTGGGTTAGTCCTCATTTCCTCCTTTTTAGCCCCTTCCACATTAATCTTCAATCTCAGTTCGTCTCCCCCATAGTAACTGAGCATCACCGTAATCCGAGGCCCTTCCCCAGACATGGGCTTCCAGCGCGTTTGGAGATACCAGTAGCCTGGTCTATAGCCGTGCAGTGCCATAGCCAGACTTTTCTCAGCAGACCTTGCACCAGCTCAGTCCACCGTCCCAAAGTAGTCAGGGCCAAAACTGCTCAGCGTGCAAAGCAAACGCACACTGGCAATCTCCCGTTCACCCGCTAAGGCCGCCTAGCCTTCTATCTGCAATAAGTTAGTACTCAGCATAGCGTGGTTACTCAAGACTAGCTTGCTAATGCCAGCCTCGTTTTCCTCTTATAAAATTTTTCGTTTGCTGTGATCCCTGTGTTCTAAACAAGGGATCAAATCAATAAAGTCAATTAATAAGAAAAAAATATATATATTTTATTAGGAGGAAAAAGTTAAAATCAACAGACAACAGGGAAATTCAAAAGCAGTACGCCAACGGTCGTAGGCCAGCCTTTGCGCGATAATACTGCTATGCTTAGCGCGGTGGTCCCATAACGGGACACTGACCGACGCTCCCTTACCTTTAAAATGAACCATCGGCCTATCTCTTGCGGGTACCCGTGTCCAATGGCAAGGGGGGGGTTCATGACCTTCCATAGGGGGTGATGAGCTTCCTACCGATGCGACCATGGGTCGCCCCTCTTTTGCGGCCCTATTTCGCAAAGCCTAGTCGGACAGGCCTAACACAGGGAATCAGCGACGAATTGAGCTAGTTTGAACCATCAGGCGATGATCGCACTCCAGAATTGAACCGCTGCCACCTTGAGATGACAGCCAGAAAGAAACCTGGGTCTGACAATTCGTGCAGGAAAGAAAATCAAATAATAATAAAAATAACGGAAAAAAAAAGAAAAGAAAACTCAGCGATACAGTGACCAGCTGTCGCTAGATTACTTCGAATTAAAACAAAGGCCTTGATCAACGCGCTCACTCTGACGCTTAATTTTCTCTTCACTTTTACATTCTTGTTTTCTTTCGTTTTCTTTTGTTTAACCCGTTTTCTTTTTAACGATGATCTGTTTCGTGTACCTATCCCATAACTTAATGGAGGGGCACTCGGCGCGCAGCAGAAAAGACCGCGCCTGTCCTTCTGATCTCGCGTCCCTGGGCGAGCCCGACGGCTACCACGGCCACAGGCCGGTAGTGCTCTGCTGTATAGCAAGGCGCCGAGCCTGCGTGGACCAATGGAAAACCTAGTGGCGCACCCCTTTTGCTGAGGGCAAGAATCAATCAGGACTGGTCCATTGCATGATATACAGGTTAGAGGACTACCCGACGAGCCGCGGGCATCGGAGCTGGGACTAGTACTGAGCAGAAGCCTGGTACACAGGAGGGTCGGGACACCGCACCCTCCCACAACGGTTGCAAAAGACCTTGATTTTTTCTTCATTTTGCAGAGAAAAACAATAAAAGTAAGGACCCCATGCAACTGAGATACAATGGATTGCATGAGGGAGAGGAAACAAATGTTTTAGATGCATCCGGAACCAATATTGAGTCCTGATGCACTTGGGAGCAGACTGTTACATTTTGTTTCAGTTTGAGGCATGTTGTGGGGCCATGACGCGAGGAAAAAAACCATTTTGGCAGTCCGAGAAATAACGGATTGCATGGGGGGCCCTAGGCCAAAAGGAAAAGGACCTTGGTTCACCCAAGACACTAGAAAATAGTGTCTTTGGCTTGGGCAAATAAAGATGGTAAATGGGGGCTGCAAGATGGTGGATCTCGTGACCTAGAATATTCGCGGCACTTGAGGCCCATGAGAAGAGGGGATTGGGGTTGTCGGGAACAAGAAAGGCCCAAATACAAATGAGACGTCGTCGGGAATGATGCTCGGGACTAGGTGGACCCAAATAAAAATAGTGAAATTTGGGACATGCGTCGGCGGGACCACCATCGGGACTAAAAAATGGAGCTGGCATGGAGAATGACGGGGACTTGAGTAGTCCCAAGAGAATGATGAACTAACAAAAGAGGAGGACTTTGCAAGCAAGTAATACCGTCAAGATCAAGATTTTGACGGTTAAAAATATTAACCACTGAGAGTACAGAAGTAAGAGAGCCTAGGGAGAGGGCACTAGAAGGTAAAAATGAGAGAACAGGAGTAAAGGAGGGGCTGCCCAACAGTCCGAGATATCTCGGACTAGCAAGGCACAAGAAAATAGAGCCTCAATGGACTCTATGCAGAAAATAAGCTGCCAAGGAAAAATTGGAGCACAAGGGGGCTCAAAATTAGAAAAACGGAGGCAAACGGGAACCCCCATGAGCATGGGGGCTTCATCATTGCAATCCGAGTTGCAACGATCAACTGCTGGTCATGAGTGAGGTTTGAAGGCCTAGAAAGAGAGTTTAGAGCAGCTTGACACTTGACACAACAAAAATAAAAGAAAAATGAGAGAAAAAGGAGGGTGAATGAGACAAAAAGGGAGAAAAGGGTGGAGGAGAATGTGTCGGTCAATTGGGACTGACACAGTAGGGATTGGCAGCTCCCTATTGTGACTTAATCCCTCCAGATTTTGTGGAGGGAAATCCAGATTGCAGAGATGTGCCCTTGGGGTATTATCTAAGGAATATCCGAATTTTAAAGGGCAAAAATGAGTAAAAAAACAAAAAGGAGTTGACCGTTTTTTTATGAGTCATGAATCTGAGATCAGATCTCATGGTTGAGAGCATATGACCGTTTTTTGTGGGGCCAGCTTACACGACCAAACTCGGGAATGAGTTGGCAACCCGAAATGGAAAGAAACAAAATAAGGAAAATACCGAAACTGTGCATTTCACCCAAAAGGAAGGTCGGATGCACTAGAAACTGAAAAAGTGAGCATAGGGGCTTAAAATTGAAGCAAGGATCACTTGGGGGTAGCTCGGGATTATGCTGGCATTGGATCTCAGCCAAATCCAAGGCTGAGATTGATCCGAGACATGAAAAAATATCTCGTCCTACCCCAAATGGGGTAGGAAAAACAAAAATCGAGAAAAAAAGCCAATAAGGCACTTTTCTTTCAAGTGAGGCTGCCCCTTGAACATTTGGACACAAGGGGGCAGCTTTTAAAAAAGGAAAGGAGGCTTGAGGAGGCCAAGAGGCAGTCCGAGTTGGTATCATCCACTCGGACAGCATGTACTTGCCCAAAACAAGGTCGAGGTGCCCCCAGATGGCCTAGTGGTGGAATTTGGCCTTGGGGGTACCTCGGTTCACTTGGAGGCACATGGAGAGGCCCATGGGCTGACCGATACTCCGGTTTCAGCCTACATAAGTTGAGGGAGCAGTCCACCACACTCACATTTGCATGAGGAGTGCCTATGCTGCCCAAGTGAGCTCATATGAACACTCTACTCACTCGGAGTGAGAGAAGGGGAACTGCTGCCTGTTGGGAGCCTTGGAGGAGGCTGTGAGCTAGTAGGAGTTGCCATTGGAGATAGTGTGAGTAGTGGAGACTCAAAGGGGTAGTCCGCCATAGCCCCAGGCTGTGGGAGAGAGAGAGAGGCTTGAAGGAGCTCATTCAACCCTCCTAGAGGGGAGGACTCTATGGCCTTGGGAGTGGGAGCTTGCCATAGTCAGTGAGAGACTTAGAAAGGAAGGAGATGAGGGCTTGAGGAAGAAGAGAGCAATATCTAAGTGAGGAGGGGGGAGCTTCATCAAGATTGGTCTTCAACACCAAGGGAAGAAAGGAGAGGTGAGTGAGAAGAAGGAGGAAAAACTACTTCTTCTTCTTCTTCGTCGTCGTCGTCGTCATCGTTTTCTTCTTCCTCTTCTTTCTCCTCTTCTTCTTCTTCTTCTTCTTCTTCTTTCCTTTTTTCCTTTAATACTTACTCTTCATCCCCTCTTTCACTAGTCCTTCTTCCTTATCATCTTTGGAACCTTCTTCATGGGAGGTAGAAAGTAGTTCCTCCATTGACAGTGTCTCCATGATGGTAATTTCCTTCACTCCCTGACAAATCGTCACTTTGGGCTGTGACTTTCTTGGCTAGAGGGAAAATTTTGCTCACTCTCACCTCAAGATTTATCTCTCCCCCCACTTGGCGAGTAAATCGTTACTTTCATTTTCACTCATGGAGACACTTTGGTGATCCTAGTTTCCCACATTGTTCATTTCTCCTCCTTGTAATGATCCGATTCAATGCTGGATGCTTCCATGAGTACTGTGCAGGTGTTTGAGCAAGTCTCACTCACATGCAGATCTCTCTCTTATCTGTGATGTACCGGTGCTTTCCTAGTTGCTCCATAGTTCATGTATGAGTGTGTTGTAGCCTCATTGGTGCACGTTCAGTCTTTCTCTCACTTTGTGATGTGCCAGTGCGTTCCTAGTTTCTCCATAGCTCATGTATGAATGTGTTGTAGCCCCATTGGTGCAAGTTCAGTCTTTTCGAACTTGGTGATGTGGAGGTCCCTTCCTAGTTGCTTCCATAGCTTCACACATTCACATGCTCTAGTCTAAGTTGTGCAGTTCAGTTTTTCCTTCACTTGGTGATGTACTGGTTCTTCCTAGCTGCTTCCCTAGCTTCACACATTGTATGCTCTAGTCTAAGTTGCGCAGTTCAGTTCTCCCTTCACTTAGTGATGTGTCAATTCTTTCTAGCTGCGTCTATAGCTTTACACATGTGCATGCCCTAGTTTAAGTGGTGCAATCCGGTTCTTTCTTCACTTGGTGATCTATCGGTTCTTCCTAGTTGCTTCCCTAACTTCACACATGTGAATGCTCTAGTCGAAGTTATGCAGTTCAGTTCTTCCTTCACTTGGTGATTTGCCGGTTCTTCCTAGTTGTTTGCATAGCTTCACACATGTGCATGCTCTAGTCTAAGTTCTGCAGTTCAGTTCTTCCTTCACTTAGTTATGTGTCGATTCTTCCTAGTTGCTTTCATAGCTTCACACATGTGCATCCTCTAGTCTAAGTGGTGCAGTTCGGTTCTTCTTTCACTTGGTGATGTGTCGGTTCCTCCTAGTTGCTAGCTTCATACATGTGTATGTTCAAGTCTAAGTTATGCAGTTCAGTTCTTCCTTCACTTGGTGATGTATCACACAAGTGGTTAACGGGGACCCCCACTTTTCGGCCCTGTAAGAAGTGCACTCTATAGATTGGTGTGAAGTTTGTTTGGGATGGCCTTATGGTTTTCTTATAAATTGAGGTGAAAAATGGGGGGTCGGTTAACCTTTTCTCGTTTTTCCTAGTTGCTTCCATAGCTGCACACATGTGCATGGTCTAGTCTAAGTTGTGCAATTCAGTTCTTCCTTCACTTGGTGATGTGCCGGTTCTTCGTAATTGCTTTCATAACTTCCCTCATGTGCATGCTCTAAGTTGTGCAGTTCAGTTCTTCCGTGTCAGTTCTTCCTAGTTTTTGCCCTAGCTTCACACATTTGCATGCTCTAGTCTAAGTTGTGCAGTTCAATTCTTCCTTCACTTGGTGATGTCCCGGTTCTTCCTAGTTGCTTTTATAGCTTCACATATTTGCATGTTCTAGTCTAAGTTGTGCAGTTCAGTTCTTCCTTCACTTGGTGATGTGCTGGTTCTTCTTAGTTGTTTCCCTGCCTTCACACATGTGTATGCTCTGGTCTAAGTTGTGAAGTTCGGTTCTTCCTTCACTAAGCATGCTCTAGCCTAAGTTGTGCAGTTCTGTTTTTCCTTCACTTGGTGATGTGCTGGTTCTTCCTAGTTGATTCCATAGCTTCACACATGTGCATGCTCTAATCTAAGTGGTGCAGTTCAATTATTCCTTCACTTGGTGATGTGTCGGTTCTTCCTAGTTGCTTCCCTAGCTTCACACATGTGTATGCTCTAGTCAAAGTTTTGCAGTTCAGTTCTCCCTTAACTTGGTGATGTGTCAGTTCTTCCTTGTTGCTTCTATAGCTTCACACATGTGCATGCTCTAGTTTAAGTGGTGCAATCCGGTTCTTCCTTCACTTGGTGATGTGTCGGTTCTTCCTAGTTGCTTCCCTAGTTTCACACATGTGTATGCTCTGGTTGAAGTTGTGCAGTTCAGTTGTTCCTTCACTCAGGATTGTGCTGCTTCTTCCTAGTTGTGTCCCTAGCGTCACACATGTGTATGCTCTAGTCTAACTTCTGCAGTTCAGTTCTTCCTTCACCTGGTGATGTGTCGGTTCTTCCTAGTTGCTTCCATAACTTAGCTACATATGTACGCTAGTTACATTTGTGTTGTTCAGTTTTTCTCTCACTCAATGATGTACCGGGTCAGATCTTGAACAGGGGACGGTAGGCCAAGTAAGGGTAAGGCTTGATTAGGATTAGGGACTCTTCTTTCTCTCTCTCTCTATATATATATATTTTATATATATATATATATATATATATATATATATATATATATATATATATCGCCCCCCTCTACCTCTCCCATAATCTAAGTCTAAACCTTTTTCCGTTACCACTTGGCATACAACTAACCTCTCCCCTCTCACTTGTTACATTGCCAGGGGACGAACGATGAAAAAAAGTTAACCTGACTTGGTGGAGAAAGAGGGCAAGGGAAGGACTGCTAGTCCCTTATGCCACCAAGAAGGAAAATAAAGAGAATATGTGAGAGCGGTGAGCGCAAAAACGTTGGGAAATTGGAAATCGGATTAGTCCAAAGGGGACTGGAGGGAGAGATTGTTGACTAAGAGAGAGGTCAGTTGACTCAACCACAACCCGGACTGCATGAATGTGAGAAGAGGATGGATTGCCTGAGCATGGTAAAAGGAACGGGAAGTAAGCCAAGAGTAAAGAAAAAAAAAGATAGGCATGTGGGAAGGGCTATGTGTTGACCCCAATGAGGGATTGTATCGAGTTTTGCTTTGTGTTGATTGTGCAGGTGAGTAGCTTTGGGGTGACTTGAGCGGGATGTGGGTCAGGGATATGCGACAAAGGAAAGAGGAATGAATGAACGAAAGGCTATGGGCCTTAGTGTAAACTCTATCTGTGAATGAAGCTTTGATGTTTGAAGCTTTGAGTATGGGTCGAGCACGGAACGAAGTCTTGATTGATGGAAACGGGAAGTAGCTTTCTATGCGGATGAAGGCCCTGGAAAGACTAAGAGGGCAGACACCAATGACGATGGATGTAATGATTGGAGCATAAAGGAGTGTAGGGGCAAAGGCGGAAGATGACACCGTCGCGCCCCGATGATGCCACATGACTATAACTTTAGGGAAATGGTGTGTGGCCTAAGGATGACACTTAGTCTACACACGAAAGAAGAGAAGATCTCAAAGAAGCCCTGGATTGCATGAGTATTGGAAGGAGCAATTACCTGCGAACACAATCAAGAATCAAGAAAATTACGCTTGCGAGAAGTTCAACGAGACTACCACCCAACATGAGGGTTGAGCTACATTCCAATGTCAAAGCTCTCTCGCTCGATGACCCACCCCCATCCATGTCAAAGCACTAGGTGGGGGTGGCCCCGTGACGAATGACCCGCACCTTGAGCATGAGCGTGGGCGGGCTGAGCCAACTAGGACCCGCAGTGGGGTCGACACAACCTCGAAAGTCTAACGGGGTTTGACCCTACATCGTGCTTTACTCAAACTGCGCCCGAAAGTCGGTGATCCTCAGTCAAACAACAACATGTGTAGCGACAAAACGCAGTTCAATGAGTAATACACGCATATAGCAAGCACAATGTTCATAACAGAGGCGCAGCAGACGCGTGCTAGGTGTGCTATAAACTCATGGTGAATGTACAACGAAATATAGCCATACACAACAACGCGTAGTTAGCGCAGCAAAACACAGTAATGCCTAGCGGATGCCATACAGACACAACAACTCAGTGACCACGTTCAACAACGTAACAGTTACATACACAACAACTCAATCAAAGCGCTGCGTACACAACAGTGCATGACAACCCATAGCAGCAGACTTATATGTAGCACGGTCCAAATTTCGTAGCAGCAAGGGGAACACCAGTAGCAGTTCTCGATGTAGTCGTATCAAGTGAATAAGTACATAGCAGTCTGTCCGCTGATCACAACAGCAACACTCTCCTGTGTAACCTCAGACACAATCAGTGTTGGTAGCAGTGTTGTTCTCAATTTATAGGAGATTATCAATAACAGTCGTGTGAAGCAATAATGATTCATAATTCAAACAGCACAACAATAATATTCGCTTTTGACTAATCAAAGGTTGTGTTAAGTCTGAGACTAGTCGCAACATTAATCCAACGTAGTAATGTAGGGGTCACATTTTGATATAGCAACAGTAAATTGTCATAGTACCTCACAGCCTTTGCTCAATGAGCTTACAGTTGACAACTCATTGGCAAGAATACCAACTACAAACAAAACAATATTGAGTCATTGGAGCAAAAGTCGAAACTAATCGTCGTTGTTACTTCAACAGCAACGTCCGAGACAGACACCATCGAATCGAATCAATCAACCACTTGACATGGGTGGACCTGCAGCTATTTGCCCCGCAAAGCGACTCGGCATCCCCCCCCTCGCACAGTTAGAATATATCCCCCAGTCCGTCAATCCTTCTTGTGTCCACAAGCCTGAGCCTTCATCTACTCACAGGGTCGTCCAAATAAAACACATCACCATATCAACAGCAACACACTTCGCTGCTTAGTAGCACCTTAATCATTTAACAATAACACCCGTCTGAAATCCCTAGTTGTCCCGAGAGCAGCAACCTACGAAAACTAAGAGTAGTGACTCAGACTGTGCGCCTTCGAAAAAGGTAAGGTTGTGAGCAGCGTACGAAAATGAGCATTATATCTTAAATCAAACCATCGCTCTGAGCCGAGGGTAATGACATCTGGTTGAAGGCGCAGTAGGATTGCAGAACTCAGCGGCATTGCTCACACTGCTCCTTATCTCTCCCTTCACATCTTGGGGGTAAGTGCCCTTCTTCACTTATTTTCCTTACCCTCTCGTACTACACATGAATACACCCGACCGTTAGCCTGACCAGGTTCATTCAAAACTTATGGAGAGGAGACCACAAGAGAAACGAACAAGGGTCAGCGAAAAGTTATTCATGATCAGAGTGCACAATAACGACCGAGGTAAAAAACCACGACAATCAGAAACATGACGACCACGAGGATCGATACAAACTAGCGAATCGGGGAGCGCGGTAATGACCACAATCTCGATAACAACTATGCAACACAACGATTCAATACAAACTCGATTATTGGCCGCTAAATCTATAAAATGAGAATGAATCTTCTTTTAGAGTTGAGGAAGATACATTATGATGGAATCGCCTTCTCTCTCTCTCTTTATCTACTTATTTGTACATAGCTGAGATAGCGGGTAGATTCACACACTCCCGAAAAAAACGACACATGTATCAGCTCTTCTAACGACACTTTGATGATAGTTTCAGCAGTAATTCGAACCGCAGTCACAACGATCCAACGACACTGATGCTGTATGCACTAGTGATATGTGTCAGGACGATGTCCACGAGGACGATGGCCGTAAAGACAGTTGTCAAGATCAAGATAAAAACTAAGTGAAGATTCATAGTTACGACCTTACTCCACTATTTGCTAAATGCTCAAGATGGGAATGAGCCTTCCCTTAGAATCGGGGAAGATACATTCATTGTTATTAGTCGTACTTGTCGATGTACAAAGAGGGAACGGATCTTTCCCTAGGACACGGTAGGTACATGTCCACACTCTTTCCTACTCCTCTTCTCTTCGTAAAAATGCCTTACTCTCTCTCTCTCTCTCTCTCTCTCTCTCTCTCTCTCTCTCTCTCTCTCTCTCGTGCCCTCACACTCCTGTTTTATTGTGCGCCCACTGAAGATGGATGATGGACACGACTATCACTCACACCTAACTCCTTACCTACTGCGCTAAACTATAATGAATCTTTCGCTAGAACACGAAAAATTACATTTCCCCCCCGCAACACGCATCGTGACAAGTACAGTAGTGATTCCGGCGAATAGGCGAGTTCGTTTTTACACTACTCACGGATCATGCATAGGCAAGGATGACTCTGCCTTTAGAATATGGGCAGATTCACGGAAAACTCTTCTGCAATTGAGTCTCGTTATTTCCAACACCGCAACTCGACCTGTGGTTCATCCCATATTCGCAGTTCTCCGCGGTAAGTGCTCGCCTTCTCTCCTTCTCTTCCTTTCTTCCTCACTTGTCAACTTCCTCACCACTCCCTTCTTCCTCTCCAACTCACCTTCTCCTACTAACACCCCTCCCCTTCTTAGTTTCGTCTAGGCAGGAGTCATCCCTTGTCTTGCAGACACATCTGGCCTGCGAGAACATCAGGTTCGATCCAAGAAGATGACTAATCCACCGACGCCGAACCCCCAAAAGTGATGAACCCCGAGCGTGATGCCTTGCCAAGATGGGTCTTCCCTCCTATCTCTGTCTTCTCTTTATCGTCAATCCCCGCACTCTTTCCTTTTCTCCATCAACTCTTTCGCCTCCGTTATATCCCTCTCCTTCGACTTTGTTCCAAGAATAGTGCAACGCATTCTGACCGGCGCTATGTACTTCAAAAAGCCCAACAACATCCACGAGAGTGTGCGCCTCTTGTCTTAAGCAGGCTGCCTTCTGCTCCCAACGAATGCAGCTGACCTGCCCCTGCACATAGGTTCATTCGGGGATGTCTACGACAGTGTAGAGCAGTTGGCGCTATGCTAGCCTTCTCTGTATCGTTCCAATTTCAGGGGATGTCCCGAACGACTCAACACTGGGATTTGGCCGCGGGATTTCGTCTTCGAGTTGACCGGTGTAGGGCCGTACCCTATTAGACTTTCGAGCCTATGTCGATCCCACTAGGGGTCCCAGTTGGCTCTGCTCCGCCCACACTCATGCTCAGGGCACGGAGCGTTCGTCACAGGGACATCCCCACCTAGTGCTTTGAGATGGATGAGGATGGACCATTTGCGAGAGAGTTTTGACATTGGGGATGTACCTCCGCTCTTTGGCTGGATGGTAGACTCGCCAAACTTTTCGTCAATCGCGATTTCTTGATACTTTCAAGTGTTACCATGCAATAACTTTGTCCAATACTCAAGCAGTCCAGGGGGTTTATTAAAAATATTTCTTCTTTTATGCGTAGGTCAAGCGCCATCCTCGGGCCACGCATCCATTTACTAAGCGGGAAACTCCTTAAGACCTTGTCGAGCCAACGGCCGCGCTTCGGCTTGGGTCCGCGGACCATATCTCATGGCACCCCCCCTACGCTTTCGGGGCAAAAACCCTGACAAGGGTATTTGCCGATGTTTTTTAACGTCGGACGTTGTCCGACTCTTGCGTTGAATTGAAGGACTTGATGAGACTAACATTGCCAAACGTTTATTCAGACCAGCGCTATGATTGAGAGACCTAAACCTTTTTAGAACCTGACGTCGTCAACGCAAAATGACATCGACGTCCGCGCGGGATAGCGGGAGTCAGCACTGTCATCCGCGGGTTTTTTCGACAAGGACGCAGTAGTGTGCAGTCATGGAAAGACTAAAATTAGACCTATTCTATCTAAAAATAATGTCGCTCGGCTGCTAAGCCACGCGATTCAGGGCCTAAGTGGCTAAGGAGAGAGTTGCGTCGGGGTATGGGGCCACGACGCAGGAGGTGTATGAAGTTTTTGTTTTCTCTAGGGCCGCGGGGTCTGATTTCGAGCTTGGGGGCCGATAGGCAAATGCCAAGGCTTACCCGGTTCGATGCCCGACCAAGCCGCGGTCACTCGGCTAATCGGTATGGGTAGGCCACGAGCAGGAATGCCAGCAGGCCACAGGCAGGACATACCTGCTAGGCCACGGCCGGGGCAGGCCTGCTAAGCCACATACAGGCGGAGCCTGCAAGGCTGCAGGTAGGGGAATCATCTGGGCTAGCTCTTCATATTGAAGAGCTGCTCTTATTTAGTGTGAAACAGAAGCTAGCCCAGTAGGTTACGTCACCTGACTATTACCCAACAGATACCGAGATCAAATCTAAGAGACTGTAACTACCAGGCTAGCTCCTTTTGGAGCAGCCCAGCCTTTTGGGCACGGCCGATCTCGGTCGTCCAATCAAGAAGATCTCACGGCTGCGATTGGTCGCGCGGTGGTAGCATGGCCCTGCGCAAGGATGACACGCATAAATCGAGAAATGGTCAGAACTTTTTTCTCGATTCCCCCCAGGGAATCGAACTCGGGTCTGTGGTTGGCATAAGCCAACGACCTGAATATGGCGGCGCCAGATGGCGCCCAGGAAACGAAGGCTGAGGACTATAGTCCTCAGCTGTTTCAGAGGACGCCCGTTTTTCGGGCACCCGTTTCGTCTCAGGAAGGTTAGTTTTTTTTATTTTTATTGTTTTAAGATTTTTCTTTTAATCCTAGTTTTTTTTTCTTAGATTTGGTTAAGATTTTTTTTTTTTTTTTTTTTTGTCTTCTTTTTCTCTTTTTTTTTAAGTTTGTTGGGCACCCGTTCGTTTTGAACAAACGGGTAACTCTGTGCCAGACTGTTTCGTCGGAATCTCACCGACTCATCAGGAGGCTGAACCCCGACAATCTCCTCCAATGCCTGTACCTAGCGCCAATAGCGTCCAAGTACAGACACCGGAAGAGAGAGAGAGAGAGAGAGAAGGGGGGGATAGGGGTTGTGCTAGGCTGTTTCGTCGGAGTTGCACCGACTCATCAGGAGGTTGGACCTCGACAGTCCAACGTTGCGCCTGAACCTGGCGCCGGAGGCAGCCAGGTGCAGAGAAAGAAAGCCTACCTACCTACCTACCGACCTCCTACCTACCTACCTACCTACGTGGCTTTGGACAACGCCACGCCCATCCATAAGGATGAGCCAAAAACGAATGAATCTACCCCCAGGTCATGAGGGTATACAGACGCCAATTCAAGGCGTTAGCAAAAACTGCAGGTAACGTTTTTTTTTATATATTCTTTTTTTTTTTGTTTCGTTTTTCTTTTTATTGCGGTTTCCCCCGTTCGTGAGCCGTTGAGGCTCGACCAAACTGGGAAAACAAAGGAGGCTGAAACTAGAAAACTAAAAAGAGTGGGAAAAGAAAAAAAAAAAAAAAAGTAAAACAAACGAGGCAATTGCCTCGTGAAAGAAAGAACAGTCATGTTGGACTGTGTGGGAGCACGAAGGCTCCCACTTCAGTTTTGAAAAAAACCATTGTGGCCACGAGATCTCAGATCTCGTAGCCCACAGCGCGCGCGTGGAGATGGGACTGAGGGAGTAGAGGAGAGGGAGTGAGAGAGAAAAACGGGCTAGTTGGGAGGAGGAGGTCCTACTCCTCCCAACCTGCCAACTGGCTTCCCCGTTTTCAGGGGAAGACAGCAGAGGAAAGGAAGGGGGTTGTTGCATACAACAGCATGCACCTGGCCAAGGTAAAAGCCAGGTGCAGTAGAAATTAGAAAGTCAGTTTTTTTCTTTTCTTCTTCTTTACTTAGTGAGAGAACACTTGTCCTCACGTGGTGCTACTTCTGGCAGAAGCTGCCAGAGGTAACTGTTAGGCTCCCGTTTTTGCTGGGAGCCTGCAAATTTAAGGGCCACTAAGGAAAAGGCTAGATGCAACCTTTTCCCCGACGTACCTGCCCTGGAAAAAGGATCCAGATGCATCAAACTGAAAAGGGTTGTATCTTTTCAACCCTTTATCAGAAAAATAAAAGAAAAACAGATTTGGAAATGGCAGGAGCCCATCTATCTTGCCAGATTCCGAGATAGCTGGGGGAAAGAAAAATAAAATAAAATAGGGTAGTTAAAGAAATTGCCCCACACTAAGGCTGTGGTTGTGGTGCGACCACAATCTACCCTGGATCTTGGCAGATCTAGGGCTCACAGTGAGCCCGCTCAGCCAATATAAAAAAGGCAGCTGCCCCCTCATCCAATATAAAAAAGGCAGCTGCCCCCCAGCTGCCACACAATTGCACTCGTGCTGCCAGTGTGTGACGAGCACACTTGAGTGCTGGCTACTGGAGTTGCTGCCTGAGGCAACGAGAGGAGAGGCTGGAGGACTGCAGAGGAGCGCAAGGAGGAGGACTGGGCAGCCATAGCCAAGGCAGGGAGCACTCTGCTCCCCTCACCTCTAGCTGGTGCTAGTCCCACGGGACAGACCCAGTAGTACTGCGGGACTGCGGCAGTGCGGCGCTGTGGGATTTGGGCCTAGGGCCCAAATTTTACTAATTTTGGCTTGCAATTTTCCCACTATAGTAGGGAAGTGTTGCCGAAATTTTACAGCGGCAGCCCCGGGTTTTACTGCGGTAGTACGGAAGTGCTGCCGAAATTCTGGAGCGGCGGCCCGGGTTTTTACTGCGGTAGTACGGAAGTGCTGTCGAAATTCTGCAGCGCGATACTGTTTTTTTCAGCGGTGGTGCGGAAGCGCTGCCGGATTGTTGCGGCAGCAGTTCTGTTTTTTTCAGCGGTGGTGCGGAAGCGCTGCCAGATTGTTGCGGCGACGGTTCTGGGTTTTTTCAGCGGTGATGCGGAAGCGCTGCCGGATTACGGCGGCAACTCCGGTTTTTTACGACGGTAGTGCGGGAGCCCTGCTGGATTTTTTTTGCGGCGTCAGTAACATATTCTTGCAGTGACGGCGCTATTTTACGACGGTAACGGCAGTATCAGTGCACTAGGTGGAGGAGGGACGTTGACGCAGAGGGGGTGCGTCAAAGCGGTGTTTCCATTTTGAAGCGACGTGAGGGTGACACCGCAGAGACACCATACTTTGGACGCAAGTGGTCGTAACTAGAAAACGCCACCTGGATTAGTTGAAAGTGATTGAGTGTTGAGAGGGTGCTGTGGGAGGCGTCGTCACAAGGGAGTGGTGTCGATTACTTTGGTGACGACTGGGTACGCCAACCTTCTCGTCACGAGAGCGTAAAATTTATACGGTCTTCTTGAGTGTACCGTTAAAACTTCACTAAAGGTCCGTTAAATTGACTCAGTTCCCTTCACACCTGAGTGAACTCACACTTGCTTTGACCTGTTTCACTGAATGTTCATTGAAAAAGGGGAAGAGGATGTGTGTTCTTGCATGTATGACTGGGAGTCTGACAATGGTAAAGGAATGCATGGTGGTCTGTGTGTCGTTGGGTTTTGACTGCAGGTACGGCAAATGGATTGAAATGGACGAGGATAATGACGGTGAAAGAATGGTTGACTTTTCATCTTTGTGCTTGTGTTTTATGTATAAATAAAAGAAAAAGAAGACGACGAGAAACGAAGCGAGCATAAGGAAGAGAAGTTCAACTTGGTTTAGACTTATTCCTGAGGTTACCCATTCTTTCCCGAAAAACCCTCTTCCATCTATGCCTGTCTGTCTGAATGATTCTATCTTTCTACGATTCCTCTTTCTTCGTCTAAGTTTACTTTGACGCTAGGCAGCAAGACTTTACTTGTCTGCCGTGTAGGTGTTTTCCCTTTTTCTAGGAGGCATCTGGGGCGGGGGTTCGTTGCCTTAGGGGCCGGCCCTGTTATCGACTCAGAGTGGACCGCTTTGCGGGGGGGTACTATGCCGATTCGGTGGAGATGGCCCGGCTTCTGAGATCCGAGTTTTGTACTCGCGCGAGGAGAAGGAGTATCCCAGACTGCCTCTTAGGGTAATAGAAAAGGCATCTACACGGAAGAAAATTATTTCTTGACGCCTTGTGAAAAAGGAAAATTGCCTTAGCAATCCTGTTTTAAGTGGTCATCCTAGGTACCACTACCGTATGGAGAGTTGGCGCCACAAGCAGGCCTACTCATGTCCTACTAGCTGAACGGAGTACAGTTAGATACTCCTGACGTGGTTGGTCGTGTCATAAGAAACACGGGCCGTAAGGAAGACAAAACCCGAATAATACTCAAGGGCAAAAGTTTAACTCAAAACACATTTTTCTTCTTTTTCTTTCAGATGGCTATGGAAACCACGAAACTATTCCTTTTCAACAATTGTGATGTGGCAGCGGAGAGAGTTGAACTCCAAAGGCGTAATGGAGTGAGGGTAGAAAGGGTAGGCCGACCTTATTTATAATCCGCCAGAATTATATTCTGAGGAGGAAGTTCCGCGATTTTGGGGTGGTAGTGCGCAAGGACCCCCCAGACGACTTGTTTTCAAGAGTGATAACGGCCTGTATATTCTTCATTACGAGTTCGCACCGCCATTGCCTGAGCGTCACTTTGTCAATATGAACCTCGTGGTGTTGCAGCCCTATGAGATCAACACATGAGTGGACGAAATCCCTGAAATAAGGTTGATGTTCGTCCGTTACGTGCTTTGGCTGAACGAGCGACAAGGCTCATTTTTTTGGCATATACTACGCGGAGTGGATACGTGCCAATAGGTACGCAATCATAGGGGCTGAAGCGTTATATGATGATGAATTGGAAAATGAAGCGGAAGAACTCGAGGAGTTTTTACGTGACTGATTTGGATTCGTTCTGATACGCAGATGCCTGGAGCGCGACGAGACTTGACGATCCCGAGGTATCTGTTGGTTCATGATACACACGAGGAGGATTTCATCAGGAGTGCGGCGCGACTTTTACGAGTTTGAGATGGATCTCCTATCGACTGGTTCGGCTTCATTGGACTGCTTCGAAATGGCGAGGGATTTTTCCCTAATACTCACGTGGATTTTAGAGCCAACACGGCTCAAACTTCCGATGAGCTTTACGATTATACTTTGTATTTCCACCGCGCGAGTAACCTCCAATGTCTCTCTCAAGTCATTGTGAGTATCCTGTCGTAGGGGACCGTGGGATGTATAGCTGGCGCACTCGGTTAGAGCGGCGAAGGAGCGAAGCAACCGTGTCCGTCTTGGCGGTTCACGGAACAGTATGCGTCGTTCCCGAGTTGTCTCTGTTTTAAGTAAACTCCTGCGTGACATGGCCGGGAGGGCCCTCGTTTTCACGCGAGGGCCGATGCGCTCGACAGGTGGCGCCGTTGCCGGGGATAACGACAAACTACCGTTGTTCCTAGCGGAACGACACTTGGGTGATTTATGGAGTAAGAAGTTATTTTCTTTTTCTAATTTGACCTAAAAAAAAGTCTGTGATTTGATCCCAAAATCATGAGATATTATTTATGCAGAAGGATTGAATGATTTCTGTTAAAATATTGTTGTTTTTCTTCACTTAAGATGGCTGGTAACAACGACAATCAGGATGGGAGAAGCAATGACATTCAGGAGCTTGCAAAAATTATTCAGCAGTCATAGAAGGATCAAATCCCGAAGGTTGACGTTCCATTGTTTGATGGTAACAACGCATCGGGATGGGCAGAAAAGTTCGAGCAATTGGAAAGTTGTTGCGAATGGTCGAATGAAAAGATGCTGCGAATGGTGAAGAGATACTGCAAGATCCAGTACAAGGAAGAGGTGGAGGAGTTGGTACAAGATTCGCTGGATTGGGCAGAATTCAAAAGGAAGCTGCTAGAAAAGTACCTGTTGAGCGATCAATTGTTGGACTTGACCGATTTGAGGAAGGTTAGTCGGAAAAGCTTTGGTACAACAAAGCAGTTCCTTACAGAATTCGAGCGGGTGGAGAAATTAGTTCCTGACCTTCCAGATAACGATCGTTGCCTCATCTTCCTGGATAATTTCACGGAGGTCGAACAGCTAAAGTTGGTGAAAGGCATGTAAGAAAGGTATGATTGGCCAAAAATTTGAGAGAATTTATTGGCCGGGGACTTCGACCAGATCCTCTATCGGCTGCTGAAACAGCAGAAAGAAAATCGGAAGAGGTTACAGGTGGGGACGGACAAGGACAAGGGTGTCTACAAAACCTTATCTGACATGAGAGAAATGATGAGCAGTATGAAGGAGAGACGGTTAAAACTTCAAGTGATGATGACCAAGGCGAAAACTGGGAAGAGAAAAGGGAAGGAGCCTGTCACTGAAGAGAGTAGCAGTGAGAGTGAGAGCGAGGAGGAACGGGGACCCCCTCGTAAGTTGACCAAGGCTGAGAGGAAAGCCTTGAACCAGATACGAGGAGGGCAAGGTACTTCTTGTAAACAAGGAGAAAGCAGCAAGAACGGAGGAAATGGAAGCGGGAAGCGACAGGTTGACCAAGGACAACAGAATCAAGGTCAACAGACTCAACCACAGGGTGGTCGAGGCCGTGGTAGAGGCCGCGGAAACGGAGGCAGACGTGGGAACTGGCAGGAATACGTCTGCAAATATTGCGATATGAAGGGACATGTTATTCATTTTTGCCAGATTCTCGCCAAGGACGAGAAGGACCATGTCGTCTTCACGATGATTCGAGGATAAGACTTTTACTTCGAGGGAAATCTCATCGATGAGGATATTGAAGGAGGAATGAGAAAGGAGACTTTTCGACGGATGGGCCGTCCTCTTCCGGCTACATTTCGGTTAGCTTCTACTGAAGAAGCAATCCTTTTTGAGTTAGAAGAAACAATGGCTTCTCTGGAGATTGGTGGGTGTGACGAAAAAGAATTGGAGGAAAGGAAAAAAAACATTGCTCATCGGGCGCGAGAAGTGACCAAGAAACTGGGCAAATGTCGAGATTCCATTGTTTAATTATGTGTTGACATGAAAGAAGTCTGGCCGAATCTTCCTAATGTGTTGTTCCCTTCGATGAAGGAGAATGTTGAAGCCAGGCGTGTACGACCGAGCAAGGGTAAGGAAGGGGCAAGGAGCCAGAGCGTGCGGATGACCTTGTCTTTGGATGACGAGACGCCTACGACACCAATACAGGTCGAGGCGACTAAGTCCGCAAGGGGATCTACCTCTGACAAAGGATGGACAGAGAATTGAAGGAGAGGAAGTCATGCTTTCCTCGCGCAAGCGTGGAGCCCAGAAGTTTACTATGAAGGGCACCTTGGACGATATTGATGCAGTGGAGCCTCTTAGACGCGCGCTTAGGCAACCAATGCAGTGCATGATACTTGAGTACTTGGCGGCTTCGAGACCCACGCGAGATGAGCTATAGATGATCAGGTGCAAGACGCGCATTCTCCTGGGAGACGAAGTCCAAATGACTTCCAAACCAGAGGTACCCTCTGTGGCAGTATCAGGAGTGTGCGCAAATGCAGAACACGCAACGACAGTGCATTTGGATAGAATGGAAGGCGTGCCTCCTGACAAGTTTTACATTTTAGGGAGTGGTACAGTGGAGACCATTCTCAATGACGAGGTAGTCCTCCATGGGGTGATTGACAATGGCAGCGAAGCTGTCATCATAGACGAGGAACGCGCCGTGCGATTAGGACTGGACCTCGACAGGTCTTACTTGTTCGAGATAGAGACAGCCAATGGAAGAAAGCAGAAGATCTTCGGGGTCTGTCACAACGTGGCCATTGAGGTTGAAGGGCTGCGCGTGTTGATGCCTGTTTTCGCAGTCAGGAACTGCAGTTCGGATTTACTACTAGGGCGGACGTGGTTAAGCCATGTTCATGCTGTTACTGTAGAGCGATCGGACGGGAGCCAGATGCTTTCTATTAAGCATCCGGATGGTGGACAAATCATGATAGAGACAGTCGAGCCTCGTGATCCAAGGAACAGAGCGGCCCTAGCAGATGGTGGTGGCCGCAAGCCGGTCACGCTCGCGAGTCGCTCTTTGCGATTCTGCGAAAAGAAGTATGGGGCATTGCTCACAGAAGAAGAAGGACGCATAGTGGAAATCGAGGACTTAGGTAATCGCGTCCTTGTGGGAGAAAACTCCTACCTCAAGGATGAAGACGAGGAATTTCTCCGTGTCTTTTTCAAAGGCGCAGCCCCCTACGGGGGGCGACCAAAGAAGCACAAGGCAGTAACTCAGAAAGTCAAGCTGGTGGCGGTAGCCCGAGAGTAATCCGCACTAGATGGGATATCTAAGGAGGAGATCGCGATAAAGATTAAAGAAAGGAAGAAGAGGGAGCCGCAACGGTTGACAGAAAAAAAGATAGGGGAGATGAACATAGGAGATGGGAATTTAACAGAACAAGAGAAGGAGCGCGTGCTAAAAGTTCTTAAGACTTGCGATAAGGCCATAGCCTTTAGCCATGCGGAAAGAGGAAGAATCGACCCTAGATATGGCAAACATGCTAGGATCTACACTATTCCGCATACTCCATGAAATGATGTTGGGTGAAAGTTTGCACAGAAAGAGAAGGAAGAGGTAATCGCATTTCTAAAGGAGAAGATGGCGTCGCATGTGGCGGAGCCGTCTGATAGTGCTTATGCGAACAGGTGGTTCTTTTTACGGAAGCCTAACGGGAAAATTAGATGGATTCAAGATCTTCAAAAGGTTAGCGCGGTTACAATTCGGGATATGGGTTCCATACCGCACGCTGATCTATTGGCAAAGGGAGCGGCAGGTAGATCTATCTACTATGTCTGCGATCTATTTTCAGGTTACGACGAGATACCCCTAGATCCTAGAGATAGACATCTCACTGCCATGCACACGCCACTCAGATTAGTGCAGATGATGGTTGTGCCTATGGGATGGACCAATGGGGTTGCGGTCTTCCAGAGAGCTATAGTTGTTGTTTTGAAAGACTTCATACCTGACAAGGTTGAAGTCTTTTCGGACGACTTTCCAATAAAAGAGTCCGTGTTGAAAGATGAGACGGAGGTTGCTCCTGGCGTCAGGAGATTCGTAGAGCAGCATCTAACGGACATCTACGTGGTCTTGGAACAGCTAGATCAAGCTAATCTAACGGTCAGTGGGACGAAGAGCCGATGGACAGTCTCGACGATCAAGATTTTAGGGTTTATATGTGATTCGAGAGGTCGCCAAGCGGACCCGACAAAGTTGGATAAACTCCTGAACTCGCCAACTCCGTTGCATAGCGCTACCGAAGTCCGGCAACTCTTAGGAGTTGTAGGCCACTGGAGGATCTTCATACGTGGATACGCGGAGAAGGTAGACCCTCTGCGGACTCTCCTTAGGAAAACTGAGCGATTCCACTGGGATTCTCCTCAGGAGCTTGCGATATTCACCCTCAAGGAAGAATTTAAAGAAGGGGGACGAATCCTAGGTGTGCCGTTTTTCGAGGACGAAACCAACAGACCCTTCATAGTGTCTACCGATGCTGGACCATGTTCGGTTGGAGGACTGCTTTTACAGAAGGACGCTGATGGCAAGGAGAGACCGCTGAGATTTGAGAGTCGAACTCTTAACACTGCAAAATGCAACTACAATCAATTTGAAAAGGAGGTGTTAGCTGTCCTACTGTGTTTAAACGCTTTTAGACACTACATTTACGAGAGGCAATTCATTTTACGGGTAGATCCTACGGCAGTAGCGTTAGTTTTACAGAAAGACTTCAGTCTGACTGATCGCACTATCGCGCGATGGCTGATTAGGATTCGGCTCTACGATTATACTGTGGAGAGAATTTCGGGTACAAAAAATGTAGTAGCTGATGGGCTCTCGCGAATTCCGATTGAGACCGAGCGACCAATAGCGGCAGTCGCACTGACTATGACTGAGCCTAGACGGACTGATCGATTCCTAGTAAACCTCTATGAAGGTAAGTATCGGACCATCGGGCTGCATCTATCTGGAGAGGAGAGTTCGGATTTCGAGAGCCGGAGACAAGCAGGTCAGTATTGCCTTAGATCTGAACATTTGTTCCGCAGGCTCGCGGGGTCAGAGATGCCTCTGCGAGTGGTCTGTGACCCGGAGGAGAAGCAGTCCATAGTGGCGGAACTACATGACGGTGTGGTCGGTGGACATAGAGGAGTACAAGGGACATATGAGAAGGTCCGAAGACTATACTGGTGGGAAGGTTAGTACAAAGACGTCGAAAAATATTATATGACCTGTGAGGAGTGTCATAAGAGATCGCTTGTTAGATACAAGGAGCCGCTTCATCCATCGTATCCTACTCGATCGGGCGAGAACGTGCACATCGATCTAGTTAAGATGCCAAAGGGCGTAGGCAATATGAACTACGTCGTAAACATCAGAGATGACTTCACTGGGTTTGTTGACGGAAAACCTATTAGAACCAGGGCAGCTAGAGAAGTAAAGAACTTTGTTCTTGACTACCTGTCTAGATACGGGTGTG
Source organism: Chara braunii (assembly GCA_003427395.1). Classification (NCBI taxonomy): domain Eukaryota; kingdom Viridiplantae; phylum Streptophyta; class Charophyceae; order Charales; family Characeae; genus Chara; species Chara braunii. The sequence goes on from BFEA01000182.1 coordinate 430,626, forward strand.
TCAGTAATATTGTGATGGACAGAGGAGCGGAATTCCTAGCAGACGAGGTGCAAAATGTGTTCAAGAAAGCTAGAGCTAGAGTATCAATAGCTACTGCCTATCACCCTTAATCCAATGCACCGGTAGAGCGAGGACATCAATCCTTGATAACGTCCCTATCCAAGTGGTGTAAAGGTAAGGATAGCGATTGACCGAAATACTTCCGATATGCGATATGGGCGGATAATGTCACAGTTCGATCTAGCACAGGGTACCCGCCTTACACTCTATGGTTCGGGAGGCACTGCCTTCTGCCCATAGAGTTTCATGTCGATAATTGGACTACAGTTGACTGGGCGGATAGTATGTCGCGAGAGGAGCTTCTAGTCGCTAGAACTAGACAAATAGCCTACAGATTAGAGGACAATCTCATGACCGCGACCGATCGATTGGCGGTGGAGAGAGGCAAAGGCAAAGAAAGATGGGATAAGGATGTCAGGGTTAGAAAGGAGAATATAATTGTGGGTGATGTGGTACTTCTCTACGATGCAGCACTAGAAAGGACGTGGTCAGGAAAGTTGGCAAACAGATGGATGAGACCTTACCTCGTAGTCGGCACGCTCAGTTAGGAAGCATATATGATTGCTGAGTTAGATGGGTCTAAGTGGAAGGATCTTGTGACAGGGGCTAGACTGACGTTGTTTAGGGCAAGGAATACCCCTACTCATGCTCTGACACTGTCAGACCTTAAGGCAAAGGGGAAAGCGAAGGTGACGAATGAAGGACCGTCGAGGCAGTTCGAGCTAGGTGAGAGTTCGAAAAAAAGGAAGAGAGTAGAGACCAGGAAAGTGAAGGGCTTGACTCCGGGAAAGAAAAGGGAATGTTTTTTGTGCTATGAAGGCCTAAGCGCCGAGTCCACATAAGACGAGGTGGCGCATTTGCTGCACTGTCACCCCCACGAAGAAAAAAACAGAGAAATATCCCTATATCTAAGTCCAAACGAGCGCGACATAAGAGAGTGAAGAAACACCCTCTTAGTCCTAGGGTTCCAGAAAAACCCAAGCGCCAGACAGATAAGCACAAGCATAAGAGCCGCGCTCGCGTGATCAGTCCAAATCTTATACGATTCGTCTGAATATGGCGGTGCGGGCTCGACGGGGGCGTCGAGAGGAGGTCCGGGCTTGTTTGTCGGGCGGCCGAAGGCCAGTCGGCCACCCGAAATCCGACGAATTAACCCTTAGATTATCTGCCTAAAGAGGGATTGACAGGGACTTTCGTCCGAGTCGTCTGGAGAAATTAGGGGTCGAAGAGAGACCCCTAATATTCTCCATGTCAAGTACTGACACTAACCCTTGAAATCAATGAGAGGAACGGCTGCGCCTGCTGCGCCTAGTGCCTATCATTTTGTCCGTTCCGAGGTTGTTCCCGAAGCGGTTGGCCGCAGTACGGAGGCATGGTGGTAGGCCTCGACGCATCGCTTTCACACTCAACAATTGACGAGGAATTGAACCCCCAGTTTTTATTAATTTTCATATGAAAAGTAAAATTGAGAAAGAGGATTAAAAATAATAAAAGGGAAACAAATAATGGAATATTTGCTATTTAATTAAATTCCATCGGAATCTATTTCTGATGAAATTGCCCTTCATTTTCTTTATTTCCGATAATATAATTAAGAGTGAGAAAAATAATTAAAAATAATAAAAGAAAAGAACACCAATGATTATTTAATATTTGATTAAATTTTATTTGAATCATTCACGATGGGATTTAGCCCTGGATTATTTATTTATCCTGATTCTAACGATTTTCTCTATTTCCTGATAATTGCTATCCCTAATGTGACTTACCTGATATGCCTGATTCCAGCCTCGCCGCAACCTGTGTGTTATGAGTGAGTGCGAGTTGGATGAACGGCATGGTGTTGCCCCGTGTTACCTCGGTTGTGCAGCTCGGCTTCATTGTTTCGGTGTGATCGCTTGTTCGGTTTGGATACGTGGTTGGGGGCGGTTCGAAACTATTTCTGCGCTGCGGCATTGTACGTCATTCGACATGTTTCAGGCTCGGATTTGGTTCGCCAGGTTCGGCATTGGCACGATACAGGTTACATCGACTCTGAATGATCATTTCAGATTCGGCACTTGTGTGGTGACACTAGGTTGCCATGACTACAGATTCGGCATTCTTGGCGCTGGTACTGGTACAACATACTATTCCCTGATTCGGATATTTGGTACAGTCGCAGCTGACGCTCATGACGGTCCGTGCCTATTAATTTTTCTTGGAATGGTTCGGTACAGGTTTGGCACTGTGACGGTATGCTGCAGCATATCCTGATTCTTTTCGAGGTTCGGGACAGATACAGTACTGGCACGATGTTTGCTGCGTTGTACGGTATTCGGCATTAGACAGGTACAGTTCCGCGGTTCCGTGCAGTAATTTCTCGTGTAGATACTGGTCCGGTACTGGTACGGTGCACGTGCTGCTTGGTACGGTATCCGACTGGGTCTGGGACCGCCGCAGTTCAGCCTGGTTCATTGTCCTTATTCTGATACAGTTTCAGACTTACGATGACCTTGTCGCGACGACACAACCACTGGCTCGACACTGTGTCAGTACACTGCGTGGTTGCCGCCGTTGTATCGGCACGATTGGAGGTTCGGTACTGGTCGCTGGCATGGTATTGAGTCTACTTCGGGTTACCGTGGTTGGGATGAATCTGGCCGCACAGCAGTCTGTCGGTTGCGGATGATTCACTGGGGGTGTACATTTTCATTTCATGGCATGGACATTGGTGGCCGTTCCTATGGTTACTCACTATTATTTTGGTATGGTGGCTGTTTTGGTCGCAGTACCGTCTACAACATTTGGCTGACTGGAATCAAGCCCACGGAGGGTCTGGCTAGTGGCGGTACGAATTACTGCAGTTCGCTACGAGCTTCTCGGGTGCAGTTACTGGTTCGGCGCAAACACGGTACCGGCACATTTTGACACGGATATTTCTTGGCACTTCACAGTAGTCCGGTTCGGGCTTGTCGCTAGGCACTCGGATCCGATGCTTTTGTTGCGGTACAAACTAGCTCCACGACAGCTTGGTCGCGGTGGTATGGTTACTGGTCCGCCACCGAAGTGGTACGGGACACTGCTAAATGATACCCTCATTCTTTGGTACAGCCCTTGCTGCGGGGAAGCACGTTCACCCTGAGGGTGGATAATGCTCGATTCATGGTGCTTGGGTCCACGGCAGTCGGTCCGGAACTACCAGGCCAAACCATTGGCATGAACGATGGGACCCGGATCTGAGGGCCTGCAACCGCTGGTACCACCTCTATTACCTGTTCCGAGGGGCGCCAAGTACTGGAGAGGTGCGGGGTGGCCAAGGGCGGTCACCTGTTTGGGGATCCTCATAGTAGAGTCCGTGAGTGTGGAATATAGGTGGGGTGGACCAAAGGAGAGGGGACACTTTTTCAGATGCGTGCCAGGCGTATTGACTTACCGTCAGGACACGGGTGCGCAGCCCGTAGGTCGTTTGTTTATGTGGTTCGGGAAGGGTAAGGTAGTGAATCTGTTGTATGTATGTTTTGTCATGTTCGCTATACACAACTCGAAGAGAGTGTGTGTGTGGGGTCCCGGTTGATGCCTTATTCACGATGTTCACGGGACGCTTGACCCAGTTTCCAGCAGGTGGCGCTCCCCATCAATAGACAAGAGAATGTATGTGCATGTGTATGTGAGTGTGTGTGTGTGTGTGTGTGCGTGTGT
>BFEA01000182.1:444416-489076 GCA_003427395.1 Chara braunii
ATATGTTTTTAATTTTTTTTTTTCGGTTTTCTTTTTTACAATAAGGTAGTAAGAAGTGCACTCTATAGATTGGTGTGAAATATGGTTAAAATGGCCCTTTGGTTTTCTTATAAATGGGGGTGAAAATTTGGGGGTCGGTTAACCTTCTGTCCCTCCACCACCTTCACCCGTCCACCATAGCCAAGTACCTTTGCACCTTCTTCAACCTTCACCTCCTTCACCCATCCACCATAGCCAAGCGCCTTCACACCTTCTTTCACCTCCACCTCCTTCACCCGCTCACCATAGTCAACCACCTTCACACTTTCTTCCACTTTCACCTCCGTCACCCATCCACCATAGCCAAGTACCTTCACACCTTCTTCCACCCCCACCTCCTTCACCATCCGCTATAGCCAAGTACCTTCACGTCTTATTCCTCCTCCACCCCCTTCACCAACCACTACCATGGTCCAAGGTATATAGGGCAGCAAATCATTAAGAGAGTCATAGGTAGGATGGTAGGACGAGCATAGGGTCAGTTGGATTAGGCTTAGGGGGTCTCTCTCTCTCTCTCTCTCTCTCTCTCTCTCTCCCTCTCCTCTTGTTTTTCTTGATCGCCAACCTCTCTCATCCTCCTCTCTTAAACCCCAAGGTCAACCCTCACCCTCTCTCCCCTTTCCTCTTGGCATGCAACTAACCCTTCCCCCACTCACTTGTTACCTTGCCAGGGTACGAACGGTGACTCTGATCTCACTTGGTGGAAGAAGAGGGCAAGGGGGGGGCTGCTAGTCCCTTGCGCCACCGAGAAGAAAAAAAGAAAGCGCTTGAAGGGCTTGAAGGTTGACAAGTCCAAGAGGGACTAGAGAGAATTGCCAAGTAAGAGAAACGTCTGAAAGGTTAGTTGACTCAACCAGAACTCCGACTGCATAACTAAGAGTAGAAGAGTGTTTAGATGAAGGAAGGGAATGAGAACTAATGAACCTAAGGACAAGAAAATTAGGCATGCGGGAGGGCTATGTGTTGACCTCAAATGAGGATTGTATCTATCTGCATTGTGTTGGGTGTGTAGGTGAGTAGCCTTTAAGATGCCTTGAGTTGGACAATGCCCGGATAAGTTGGGTGGCAAAGGGAAAGAGGGACAGGAGCTAAGCGGGTTGTGAACGTAACCCTTGCCTATGAATGAGAACCTTTGTGCATACGGTTCCAAGTGTGGATGAAAAGAAAAAGTAGGGACTGTATAGTTGAAGTTCATAAATGTGTCAGACTATCGAAGATGGTCACCAAGTCAAGTGAGTATGCGGTCGGGAACGCCGAAAAGACTAAGGGGTGCATAGGGATGGAACAAAACATGATGCACGAGGTTTGAGGCAAAAAAGGCTAGTGCGTAGACCGGCTAAGAGAAAAAGGGGCGTCCCTACCTTGATGAAGTCATAGAACCATTGCGTTAGTGAATGGATGTGTGGCTCAAGTAAGACGTTTGACCTGCACATAAAAGAAGAGGAGTTTCTCAAAGGAACCCTGAACTGCTTGAGTATTGGAAAGAGCAATTGTCTGCGAACATAACAAAAGTATCGAGGAAGGGATGCTTGCGAGAGATCAGCAAACTACCCCCCCCAAGCGAGAAAGTTGAGCTACATCCCCAATGTAAAGGCTCTCTCGCTCATTGGCCCACCCCCATCCATCTCAATGCACCAGGCAGTGGTGACCCTGTGACAAATGGCTCCACACCTAGAGCATGAGTGTGGGTGGAGACTAGCCAGCTGGGACTTGAAGATGGGTCGACTCAGGCTCGAAAGTCTAACAAGGTGGGGCCCTGTAATGTGTCCCCTTCCGATTTGCCCGCCCCTGCATTCGCCGGATCCACTGTCTCACTTTTTGGGCTACGACCATCCACGTGGCGCCATAAGTTGTCGATGGATCTCGCCTCTCCTAAAATGAATAGCGGACGAAAGTGTCACGTCACGTCGCCACCGTCGCGGAGAGATTGGTGATCGCTTGCCTACGAACACAACGATGGACGCACCTGTCGTCAGATCACACTTGCGCTCCGATGGCGACCACGATGAGATTGTTGAGTGACGAATAACGACGATGAGGCACAAGAAGACATACATGTTATGGCGCCCTGCAGATGTTGAGAAGTACACCCGCATCGATCCTTTATATTGGCTTGCATGACCGTTTCGTGCCCCGGCGCGCTTCCGGCAAGATGGCGTTTATTTCATGGCGTCGCACAAGCGATTGAAGTCTTTCCGTTACACCTGGAAGACCAAGATCCAAAGGTCGCTACCCACATGCAAAGTGACCGCTTGCCCACTTCTTCGGCATGGATTCCTTGGTGTTGTACATCGACTAAGCCTTTTTCTCGCTTCCAGGACGGCCAAGCACCTCAAGCCACCCTTCCACACTTAAAAAAAAATCCTACCCCTCGGTCTTCCCACCTAAATTTGCAACAAGACCTCCCAACAGCCCCCCTTCCCCGGTCCTGAAAGCTTTTTCCCTACCTGTCGATCGGTCTGTCCACTAGCCCCGAGTCCTTCTATGTGTGCTTGTTTGTTGATGCAGGCAAGTTTTCACACACACACACACACACACACACACACACACACACACACACACGTACACACATACACACATGCGCGCACGCACACACCCACACCCACACCCACATACACACGCGAGCGTGCACGACACACACACACACATATACACCGTGTGTGTGTGTATGTATGAGAGAGAGAGAGAGAGATTGGAGCTTGTGCAACGCAATTACAAAATCAGTCATCGCAATTACTTGCAAAATATAAACATACAAAGGAACGAAAACCAAATCGTACCAAGATACCATGACAACGATACCGCAGCTCGCAAGGTGTGGATCCCGCCCCAGCAACCCAAACAACAAACACAGAAACGTCGTCTAAAAATTATGTCGCATCGACATCGAAATCACAACTGCCTCAGTCTAGAAAAATATATAGACATCTATATATATATATATATATATATATATATTATGCATACAAATGTATATACATACATAGACAAACCATCGTCGAACAGAAACCATCTACTCAGGAGCGATGAACTAAATTATGCCAAATGGTTGCTATCACTATGGCACAAACGCAAAACAAGTAACGGGCGCAACGCCAGTGGATGCACGGACTAGACGATCGACCGTGGAAAAATATCAGCAGATGCAAGAGCAGAGGCGGCATCAGGACTTGTCCCTAATGGCTTTGGCGATCTCGAGCAATGCAGTGCACATCATCATGTTCGCCTCATCGGACGTCTTGTAATGTTGCTGCTGAGCATCAACCTCACGCTCGAGAATGTCGCACTGTCGCTCCAGAATGGAACATTGTCGCTTGCTGACCCCCTCGACGGTGTCAGCTATCAATGCGCCTTGTTTCTCTATAACTTCGGCGATGGCTTCGAATGTCTGTTGGTGCATGCTCTTCCTCTTTCAGTTCCCTCTCGTGCTGCCTGCATTGAACCCGGACTCCCGCGCCGAGCCTCCATCGCCGTCGTTCCCATCACCTCCATCACCCCTGGCAGCGAATTCTGCAGCAATGGAAGGGGAACGTGGCACTCCTCCATGGGCGCTCGTGTCAACGACGTTGTCCGGGTAGATGGTCTTGTTGCCCTTCGACATGGCGACAGTCTCATCGTATAAGCACTTGTCCATTCTGAAGTTACACGACACATCACAAACCATGCCTAAATACCCAAACACAAGCTTTCTGGGAAAAGTAAAAACCCCATGACTGATAATACCAAATCCATGAATAATTAAAATATAACATCATTTTGGCTCACCGGCGGAAAGGAAGAGCCTGGTAGAGCACGCCGCCGCTCTCGCGACGGATAGGATTTTCTCTCATTCCGTCTCAGAAAGCAATTATATATACAATTACAATCAATTCAATAAATACAGTTGCGGAATCTACTGAATTTAAATTAAATTAAAGACTTCCAAATAATAACCAAATCGCCCCCTAAGTAAGGAAGGTTGAAGGCGCAAGAGCGCTTTTTTGTTTGATTGAGAGAATTCTCACATAAAGTCTCTGAGGATCCGAAACAGCTCGGCGGTCGCTGGCTAAAGCCTTCTTCCGTTCTCAGCACAAGTGTCAGGTTGAAGAAGTTTTTTCCTCCAGAGGCGTTCTGATACTGTTGCATTTTCTTGTACTGCTGGAAGAGGTTGTCCTACTTCTTGTCGATGTTGTCAACCATCCTGTTGACCACCACCTCCAACAAACGTTTCTGCAGGTCCTGCAACTTCCGTTCCCGGTTACGTATCCATTCGTAGTTGTGCAGCATGCCCTCGAAATGAGCTTGGTGATCCCTCTTCGCTTGGGCGAGCTTGAGCATCTCCTCAACACTGCAGGACGAATGTTTTCCACCCTTTTTGCCTGCTGGACCCTTCGACCGTCGACCACCACGGGAAGCAGCCTTCTCTTGAAGCAGGCCTCCACCCCTTCCTCTACCACGCACAGGCACGGGTCAAATCTCCATGTCCTCCACATCTTCCACTTCCTCTTCGCAAAGAACATTTGGAGATATGTAATCGATCGCCCGTTGGGAGTCTTCCGCACTCGTTTCTTCACTTGCCATACCCATCCTCGACACCCCATTCGTTATGTTTTCCACGCTCATTTGACGCATTTGTTCAAGTTGCTGACATGACTCCCACGCCTGCCACCTCCTCCGATCCACCGGTGCTTGTGTTCGTCGCCGGTGCGACCACCCTCTGATGCAGTGCAGTCAAAGGCAATGCCGAAGGGGGGGGCAAAGCCATCCCCACCATGCCACCAGATTATCCTGCACCTCGAGAAAATGAAGGTGGCAGACGACACCCATCAGGGCTAGTGTACCTGCTGCAGCACTCTCGCTTGACAAGCCAAAATCCCAAAATCTCCGTATCGCCTCCACAGATACCGTCCTCTAGCAGAGCAGAGAACGAATGACGACTTGTCACCGCCTCCCGTTGTCTACAATGACTCCCCATACAGTCCTGCGTCGATCCGTTCTCCAGAGGCAGAGTGTGGGATAGATCATTCACCCATTCAACGGCTGCTCGTGAGGTGGGAGATGAATGTACAAAGTCGGGTCATACATGCCTGCACAATGTGCCCCGACCGTCGGTTTTGCAGTGGAGTAGTCAATGGCGAGCGTCGGTTGTCTGTTGGAGGATTCATGTCGGTCCATCGCCGTCTTCCTCACCGTTCGTCGTTTCCGTCTGCTGTGAGGACCCTGCACAGCGACGCACAGGTGGAACAACACAATAACGAGAAGGAGAAGAGTGACCGGCAGCAAGAGCGGAAACCGTCGGATGACGTCGGTCATGAATCGCAGCACGTGAGGCATGTAGCAAACAAAGCTTGCATCAATGCACCCAACAATAGCCCATAAAACACACTACGCAGATAACTGTAGCAGGTCGGCGGTGCTTCAACATCGCTTGTACAAAAATTAAAAAAGTCGACCGTGGGACACCATGGTCGGCGACGTGCACACGGAAAACCCCGCTCCGTGAAGTGCCTTGCAGCTAAAGAACCACCCCCATGGATTTTCAGACCAACAATAACGGTAGAAGGCCGTTGGCGGCCCTCGGGTACTGGGGGTCGGCGATGTCCACCCAATGGACCATGAACGACCTGTACACCAACATCGACTCCAATTTCCCCTGTGGGCGCTCACTCCGGAACACTTCGCCAATCGCAACTCCTTTAACCCAAGGGACCTCGTGAGGAGCTTTTGAATCCAAGGATGTTTTGCCTGGGGATTTCTCCGGAGTGTTTTTACATTTGTTCAAGGAATTTGGTGAATAAGGACGTGGTGTAACGACGCCGATTTCCTAAAAATTGGATTTCCAATGAGGGTTTAACCAGACCCGTAGTGAGTTTACAATGGTTTGGCTTGGAGGGTGAGTCATTAGGAAAGCTTGTGGTATCGGGGGAATGAAACAGGAAGCTACCTTCTTCCCCCGAATAGAACGTATGGTCATTAAAGTTGTACTTAGACTGAAAAACACCCGAAATACAGCTATAATGACCGTACATTGTGTTCGGGGAAAGAAGGTAGTATCTCTAGTGAAGAGGCAATCTTGTTGCCCCACCAACAGTTATGAGCATTCAGAGTTACGATTTTCACGATTCTTATGTTCAACAGACACTGGACCCGGTTTCCAGCAGGAGCAGCTCCCCACCAATAGATGGAGCGGGAGGTCACAAGCCTACTACCGGTAGGGTTGGATGGTTTTATCACCATTTCCAGTAGATGCAGGCTTACCTTTGGGGGGGGAAAGGAAAAAGGGTCTTACGGACTGGTGGTTTAAAGAAAAGGTCGGGAAGTACATCTATCCCGTACTTCTGCAATCATTATGCAAAGAAAGGCTGGAGCTTGCAATTCTTTTTTTTTTGCCAGAAACATCCTCAGAAGGTTGATAGGTGGTGGTGATATGAGCACCCACCGAGGGAGGTCTCTCCCCCAATTATGATGGCTCCAGTTTGTTGGTGGGAGCTGCACTTGCTGGAAAACGGGTGTAGAGAGTCTCTTTAGCAAGATAAAGAGCCCAATGCAAGGGGATAATAAAATTGATTGCCCTCTCGTAAACCACCAGTACTTTGAAATTCAAAGTCGCATGCGCACCGAGGTGTGCTAGGATTAACAGACTTTGGGCGCTAGAATAAATTCGTGCATATGGAAATATCATTCACTGTAGAGTTTTTTATTTATCACCTGTCTACTTGTTTGACCAACGGTGATGGAAAACCGCTCTTCTATGACCACGTTAACTCCCCTGTTTCCTTCGTTTTTAGGGGGGGAGACTATGTGGGAGTCACAAAAATGAGTTATAATTGCACTATGGGCCGAGATACAGTTTCGAATTGCATATCGGTTAATGTATACAACCCAGCTTTCTGGCCGGGTAGGGTTCCTGAAGTGCAATTGCAAATTGTATCTTGCCCCATAGTGCAGTTATAACTCGTTGTTGTGACTTTCCTGAAGTTACCCATTTTTGTTTTACCACCAGTACACGGTCCCAACCAACTTGAGAATCATGATTTAGCCTCTCTGAAAAACTTTGAGGCTCGGGCTAACCCGACGAAGATGGCTGGCTGCAGCAGAAATGTTACGCTAGCGTTTCGGCAAAGTTTGGCGCGCAGGGCAGTTCAAGGCTCATGAATTTAATTTCGGATGCAATGGCGGTTTACTAAACCATCAATAAGAGGGTTCACTATTAGAGGTGATATCAACATCCCCCAATAGTTGGCTGCCAAGTGCGATTGGCTCTTGCCTATTGGTGTGGAGGTGCACCTGTTGAAAGTAGGTCCAGTGTCCCATTTCATAGCAGCCGTGTGATCCGTTCTGGCCGGCCATCTCTTTTTCGAGAACATTGTGACGAACTAAGATCTGCATGTGCGCGAATTTCTTCGCAGTCGAAGGTTGCCCAAAAATGGGTTGATCCTTCTTATCGCCCCTCTATCTTTTGAAATTATTTTAGTAAATTGTACGGTTATCCAAACTGTAATGTATTTTTGCAACTTGTGACATGGTCTGTTCCGGCAGTTAGGACATGTCTTGATGAGTGTGAATAAAAGATGATGTGTCTTTTTCTCGTTCTACTTCGGAAATTTGAATGGTTCAGTGGGAAATTTTGGTGGGGCACTTTGTGCGGGATATTCAAATTTTGAATTCTTGGTAGTCGTGTGGTAGCTCGCGCGTATAATTGAAAATTCTCCTCAAAATTAGGATTTTAATTAGCTTAGGATTTTGGGCTCGCTAGTCTCTGTCTAGGCGCAACATGTAGTTGAACTGCTTCTTTTGCAGTGTGCAGTGCTCCTTTTCTAGTCACCTCAATTTTGCATTGATCTTCGGGTGTAACTACCTTTAATCCATTTCTTTTTGGCGCTTATGCATCTTCCTACTTCTTTCTTCTCTCCTTGCTCAATACGGTGCAACTTGGATCGGTGTGTAGGTAAGTCACGCACACCGCGCTCTAGGTATGCAGACAATAGACACTTATTTTCTACCTCTTGTCTAAATCTCGTTAATCATGCGAATGCATTCTTCGCTATAAACTTAGGAAGCACATTTTTTTTTCTTTAATCTAACTTTTGGAGCTAGCGCGATCAAGAGGATCGACTAGCAAGCTTATGGAATTGGGAGCTAATCCGACAAGCTGGTGGCGATCTAGTGGGGTTGACATGTTGTTGCGGCAGACTGCAGGGCACAAGTGAACCTGGCTTGTGTAATCAGGCTAAGCAGCTGACGACTCTGGGTAGTTGGTGGGTATAAGGCGACAGAGTGTCTGCACCAAATTCGGAAGTGGGGCCTGCAAAGAGGGGAAGAGAGAGTTTCATATCGGGCTGTGTACTCAGAAAATGTTTTGAGCCATAATTGAGTGTGTTCTTTGAGTTTTGTCCCTCCTTATCTTCCCGCCTAATTCTCTCCAGCCCCTCCCCCCCTCTTGTTTCCCCTTCTTCTTCTTTCTTGACTTCACTTTTTTTTTATGGTATATTAAGATGCATGGCTTGCCCTTCTCTCAGATGTCTAGCTTGTTTCTGATGTCTCAATTGCAATTGGTTTAGGATGATGTCTTGCGGGTGTGAATGTATGTCTCCACTGTGTTTCTCGATGGGCATTTAGGGTTTTGCTTGGATTATTTTGTTACACATGGGAATTGGTCGGTGGATTTGGAATACCAGAGGAAAATGTTTTTTTTTTTTTTAAAAGAAAAATGCCCACGGAGAAAGGTAGGAGTGATGATGAGTGCATACACTCCTACCTATCCTACGGGTGGCTGCAATCTATTGGTGGGGAGAAACACCTGCTGGAAAGCGGGTCCAGCGTCCCCCAAGGAACATAACTTGTCTAAGTTTTACATAATACATAAGTAAGGAATAAGTGATGCCTCTTCAACCCAAGAACGGGTCCACCGGATCTGAGATAATATTAAAGCGGGTCCAGCATCCCCCAAGGAACATAATTTGTCTGAGTTTTACAGAATACATAAATAAGGAATAAGGGATGCCTTTTCAGCCCAAGAAGGGGTCCACCGGATCTAATATAGTATCCTAGTAACACCTCCCTTAAAGGAAAGAAAACCCATCAAACATCTCACTCATCATACAATCGATACGAGATCCTGAGTGGAAAGGGAATTGGCACCAAGCAACATCTCTCCTAAAGGAAAGAACCCTATCAAGCATCCTCCTCTCCATACCAATGAAGATCAACCATGACTAAATCAGAGGGTGGGAAAGGATCAGAAAAGAAGTTTGGGGCTCTAAGAATGACACCCGGCTGAAGTAAAAACCAGTCTTGAAACTCCAGATAGAAGTTTAACTTTCTTTCCTAAGGTTCCTCCTACTCTGACCCTCCTGGCCATATCACTTCCACCAAGCTTCCTACTCTTCGAATTTGTTGATGGTTTGCAGTACTTTTTTTTTTCTTGTGGAGTCGTAATAGCTTGTCCCTAGTAGACGACCAGTGTACACGGACTTCCGTCTGCACAATTTGTACAATTAATTATGTAATTTCCTCTCCTTCCAATTTTACATCTTCCCTCTCAGGAACACATGTCTTATGCCATAGTGTCTATAAGACAACTTCCAACTGATCTCAAAAAGGTTTCCTAGAAATTTGAAAGTTGTGTACCCAGTGCCCTAACAGAATAGCTCTCAAATCCCATAGTCCATCAATCCCGGTGAGCCCTCGCCAGATGCAGTCCCATCTTCTTCATAATAGTACCCCACTTGGGCATTGCATGAATATGTGTTGTATGGTTTCTCTGATTTTCCTGCTAGGAAAAGCAACTAAGCATGATTTGCACCATGAATTTGCCAACCCACGTTGCTATAAGGATGTATGATCTATAAGCCAATCATTAGTGGGTAGACATGGGTGAATTATCTACCACTACAAGGAAGAAAATTTAGTTGGTCTGTGCTTGAGATTTTTGAATAACTTAAAATTTTAAATTTTTTGCACATTAAACCTTGAGTACTTCATAAAGTTGTGCCTGTTACCAAACCACAATTTTAGGAAACGTACGGGGCACTACAAGAGTGCCCAAATTTGTCCGACTCGAAATGATTCTATTCTATTTTCCATGCGGCTGATAGTTGGGTCAAGTACTGGTGGTTTAATGTTCAAATGTTTAACCCATCTATCCCTTATTATGGTTGTCATATTTAACCTTGGTTTTAATAACCAGTAAGCAACCTTTACTGAAAGTGACTGTAAAGTTATTGGTTTCCCTCTTTTACCAGATTGTCAAATCCATTTTACTAGATCAATGGGCAGATCCAAAATCATACATTGAGGATGGTAAACCTTTCATTATTTATTGGTTGAGATGTATAATACCCGAATTCTAAAATGATATCTCAGTCGAAAAAAAATTTATTTGGCCATCAGGTGAAGGTCGGAAGAAGTCATTTGAAGTCATATTATGTATATTCACTATGGCTTCCTCCGACAATACTAGATGGACATCTGACCTACCTTCCACTGTTCCGAATCTTGTGTTGTCATTACTCAGTCTCCTTCCCAAAAGCAAATATTTTTTTTTTTGTCCTTATAAATGCATGAGGAGTCAAAAAGATTACATGATCCAGATTAAAGGAAAGTTGTTCGTCTTACCTCCTCTACTGTTCTGGATTAGGCATATTCCCAGGGATACTCCAAAAGCAATCCTCTACCCATATGAGGGGATGAATCACTTCCGGAGCTTAAGGAGCCACCCTACGAATCTGCTTCAGTTTCATCTCTTGTCATAGCTTGTTCATGGCGAGAATTAATTCTTCTATCCATTGTAGGGATAGACCTTGGCATTGCAAGGTCGGTTCAAGTATGCATGAACCTCCCCTAGCCTTAGGTTGGATCAAGGAGAGTTATGCTACGCGAGGGATTAATCTCCCCTGTTCATGATTGCCCTTCCAGATAAAAGTTGTCATCTACCTTGGAAGATGTTTAGTTTCCGACATACTAATCGCCCATAGCGCAGATTTATACCAAATGGAAGTTAACACTACGTTGTTGATAACTAATGCTCAACAAAAAAAAGAGGTGTGATACTTCGTCCATTGATTCATTTTTTCAAGGGCGGACTCGATACGTAAATTTATCCAGGTTTACCAAAAGATGAAAAGGATAGCCCTAGAATTCTTAGTGGTGCTTCCAAAGGTAACCAATGAACCCTAGGATATTATGGGGGGCGAACCACGTTCAAGTGTATCCACGAACCTTATGTTTTAGCGTCATAATTAACCAACATATAAGATACCACAAAAACTTTATCCATCAAATAATTAATTTTTTCCATGTTGGAGGTTGAAGCTTTCATCATAAAAGTTTATCTGTAAACATAAAGTATATATGGATTGTCTCCTCAGGCATCCCGGAGATATTGAGGCGTTTAAGGTTGTGATTGGTTCTAAGGTTGACACCTAAGGTTTCTATAGCAATTAACAAAAAAAGGGAGTCAAGGGGTCGCCCTATCTTACTGACCATTGAAAACGAATCTCAGGAGAGATTAAACCATAAATTTTTCTTTTTTTATTAGTATTAGTGTGTAATCTACGCTACCAGTCGGGTCACCTGGGTCACCCTATTTTCTTGGGCAGTTCGACCGTGCAAGTACAAGGGAAGGTCCCAACAAAACAAAAAAAAAAGTCTAAAAAATAACTATGTTATGCAGAAAAATAAACTCAACAACTTTTGTCTAAGGGTCATATCGAAATTTTTTATCAAATTTTAAACAAAATTTTAAATAAAAATAAAAATAAAAATATATATAAATATATACAGGGTCACCTGACTCAACGTTCGGGGGCCCCCGGGCTGGCCCCCGAACGTTTGGGCGTTCGGGGGCCGAACACCTTGAGATGTTCGGACCCCGCCAAAACAATTTTCGGGGCCTAAACATAAGTCTTTTTTTCTGAATTTGTTTTTGTGAGTTATCTATGATGTAACCTACACGCCTATCACTTTTGAAGCTATTCCGCTAAGCCAAAAAAACATTAAAAATCGTGAAAGATGGGGGTGTCAAAACGTGCTCGCCCACTCACAATTTTGTTTTTTTGCACTTTTAACTTTTTGTTTTCACTTTATTTTGAGGCTTAAAAACATTTATTATTTTTTCAAACATTTGTAATAACTTATTGATTATGTAAACTACATATATGTAAATTTTCAGGGCACTTGTCAATGCTAAAAAATAATTAAGAATTGGCAAAGATCGCGGTGTCGAAAAGGTGCTGGCACACTCACTCATTTTAATTCTCTTTTTATTTTTTTTTATTTTTATCATAGTGTTTATCTTTTGTATTTGATTTTTAATTCAAATTTGGTACAGAATTTGGATGTAGTGCCCTGACAAATGTTGTTTAGTTTATGTTTCGCCATAACATAAGTTTTTTTCGAAATGTTTTGAAAACGTTTTTTTTTTTTTTTTTTTTTTTTTTTTGTCCGTGTTCGGCTCGAACGGGGGAACGCCTTCCGAAGGGGTCCTGTACGTTCGGGCGTTCGGGTTCGAGCGTTTGGCCCGTCCCGAACGCCGGTAACCCTGTATATATATTTGACGATATATATATATATATATATCGTCACAAACAGAATATATATATATATATATATATATTTATATATATTTTTGTCCGGCCACGCAAGTGGAGCTGGCCACTCTGGTAGCCTAGTGTGTAATAGTTTTACCGATTTTTTCGTATTAGGTCCCAAATTCATATTTTGAAGACGTGCATTAAGGAACCGCCAATCTACATGATCATATTCCTTTTCAAAATTTTTGAAAACAAAAGGCGCCTTCTTTTTCGATTGATGAGAAAGTTTAACAATTTCATTAATTAAGAGGATATTATCTCGGATATGACGATCGTTAATAAACCCTATTTGAGGGGGGTATATAATGTATGTCATTACTAAGATCATGTGGTTAGTCAGAGCCTTAGTCAGCATATAGTATACCACCGTCAGTAAGGTAATAGATCTATAATTTCTTATATTCGATTTGTCTTTTTTTTTCTAAGGCAAAGTAAGAATTTCTCAACTTATCAATTCCCTCATCTTATCCGACATTCAAACGGCTTCCAACTATTTCATTAAATCGGAAGATAAAATCGATCACATAGTTTTTCAAAATTCGTTGGGAAACCATCTTTTTGGGGGATCTTATCCTCCTCCATTTGTAGCAATGTTGTCAAATTTTGATTCATTTTTTTAATCGCAGACTCGATACATCATTTATCCAGGTTTACCAAGAGATGAAAAGGATAGTCTTATAATTCTTAGTGATGCCTCCAGAGGTAACCAATGAACCCTAGGATATTATGGGGGGCGAACCACGTTTAAGTGGATCCACGAACCTTGTGTTTTAGCGTCATAATTAACCACCGTAAAAGATACCACGAAAACTTTATCCATCAAAGACTTAATTTCTTCCATGTTGGAGGCTGAAGCTTCCATCATAAAAGTTCATCTGAAACATGAAGTATATAAGTATTGTCTCATCATGTATCCCGAATATATTCAGGCGTTTAAGGTTGTGGTTGGTTCTAAGGTTGACACCCAAGGTGTTTATAACAATTAACAAAAAAAAAAGAGTCAAGTGGTCGCTCTGTCTTACTAACCATTGAAGACAAATCTCAGAAGAGAGTAAACCATCAATTTTTTTTATTTATATAGTATAAGTGTGTAATGTAGGTTACCTGTCGGGCCATTCGAGTCACCCTATTTTTCTGGGCGGCTCGACCGTGCAAGGACAAGGGAAGATCCCAGTAAAAAAAAAAAAAAAAAAAAAAACAAAAAAACCAACTATGTTGTGCAGAAAAATAAAATGAAAAACTTCTCTCCCAGGGTCATATCGAAATTCTTTACAAAATTTTAAATAAAATTTTAAATAAAAAATATAATATAATATATATATATATATATACCGGCGTTCGGGACGGGCCGAACGCCCGAACCCGAACGCCCGAACAGATGGGACCCCTTAGGGATGCGTTCGGCCGTTTAGGCCAAACGTGGAMAAAAAAAAAAAAAAAAAAAAAAAAACGTCATAAACAAACTCTGAAAAAAAAAAATGTTATGGATAAAAATAAATTAAACAAGATTTGCCTGAGCATTACATCCGAATTCCCTACCAAATTTGAAATAAAAATAAAGTACGGAAAACAAATACTAATAATAAAAATAAAAAGAGAATTAAATTTAGTGAGTGCGCGAGCATGTTTTCGACACCGCCATCTTTGGCGATTTTTCATTTTTTTTTTTGGCATAGTTGAATGCCCTGAAAATTTACAGATGTGTTCTTCACATAATAAAAAACCCACTAGAAAAGTTTCAAAAAATAATAAAATTGTTTAGACCCCGAACTAAAGTGAAAACAAAAAGTAAAAAGTGAAAAAATACGTGGGCGAGCACGTTTTGACACCGCTATCTTTGGCAATTTTTAATTCTTATTGCGATAAGCCAAATGACTTGAAACTTTACAGGCAGGTACCTCTCGTCATAGAGAACTCAGAAAAACAAATTCAGAAAAAAAATATTATTTTTAGGCCCCGAAATAAGTTTTGGCGGGGGCCAAACGCTGTCGGGTTTGGACCCCGAACGCCCGTACGTACGGACGTCTGCCCGGGGACCTCCGTACGTACGGCCTGGTGACCCTGTATATATATATATATATATATATTATCTGGCTAGGCAAGTGGACCCGGTCACTCTGATAGCCCAGTGTGTAAGATTTTTACCGATTTTTTCGTATTAGGTCCCAAATTCATATTTTGAAGACATGCATTAAGGAGCCGCCAATCTACATTATCATATTCCTTTTCAAAATTTTTGAAAACAAAAGGTGCCTTTTATTTCGATTGATGAAAAAGTTTAACCATTTCATTAATTAAGAGGACATTATCTCGGATATGACGATCATTAATAAACCCTATTTAAGGAGGGTATATAATGTATGTCATTACTGGGATCATGTGGTTAGTCAGCGCCTTAGTCAGCATGTTGTATACCACCGTTAGTAAGGTTATAGATCCATAATTTCTTGTATTTGATTTGTCTTTTTTTTTTTCTAAGGCAAATTAAGAAATTTTCAACCTATCAATTCCCCCATCTTATCTTACTTTCAAACGCCTTCGAAATATTTCATTAAATCAGAAGATAAAATCGACCACATAGTTTTTCAAATTTCTTTGGGAAACCATCTATTTTTGTGATTTTATCCTCCTCCATTTGTAGCAATGTTGTTCATTTTTTCTCTTTTGATAAGTAATTGCTCACGTTGTTTTTGATTTATTGCTTGCGTCAAGGGTTCTAGAAAGAGTGGGGTGGTCTTTAAAAATCCCCACGATGTAGGGTGTGGTCTTTAAAATAAAAAATATTATTTTGAAAAAATCATACACAACCTTTCGGCTTGTTGCTGAGGATGTAGGTGTAGAAGGATTTGAAAATACCGCAGGGTCAAAGAGACTTTTTATACTTCAAGGTTTTGCTCGAGATCGAGCGAAGGCAAAAAAAAATGCATTCATTTGCCTTTCAATATAAGAATTGGTTAGTTTCCTCTGATCAGTTGTCCCTTCCAACGATGTTGAGCAATTAATAAAAGTTGGTTCTTGGGTTTCTGGATATTAATGGTTTGAGAAACATCTTTCAGCTTTTGACTCGTAGTAAATAATTTGTTCTTGAATGCTCATTTTTGCTTGAAGTTATGAGTACTTATTACTCTCCTGCAATACAAAATACAATCCATTTTTTAACCAGGCAAAAAAGAAGTTATGCTTATCCTTTGTATCTTGCCAAAAGTCTCAAACATCTTCAAAGTATTGTTTGAATTAGTCGTGTGCAAGTATGGAAGTGTCAAGTTTGTAAAACTCATTCCCTTGGTTTGGTTTCTTCCTAAAGGAAATAAGTATTGCACACATGTTGTGGTACGCCCCTAGACATGGGCTCTGAGGAAAGCTGGCCGACCACACTAACGTTTTATCTAGGTCCTCTGGCAATAACATTAGGTCGATTTTAAATCTAGATTGATGCGGATTGCCACTATTTCGTCTACAAGTAAACAATCGTACCTGAGGAAAAATTCTAAGATAGGAAACAAATAATTGCTCAGCCTCACATAAAGATTGGATAATGTTATCATCCTCTTCGATGTATGATGGGCAAGGAAAGGGTATCTTTCTTCGATCAAATCATCTGTCTGAAGTCGCATTAAGGTCTCCAGCCATGATTATTCGAATCCCTTCTGGGATTTGAGCTTTTATCATGGTTGTTAACCGGACGTCCAGATCGGGATCCAGACGGTCCGGTCTTGATGTTCGGATCCGGTGTCCGGTTTGGGGGGTCCGGTTGGGTCCCATTTCTAGAAAATTCGAAAATTGTTGGTGCTATTTTTGGTTACCGTTAGGTCAACCGGACCGGCTCTGAAGGGCCTGTATTTGCAATTTTGGGTGAGCTTCAGCGGGCTAAGGATAACTAGCTGTGGGGGGGGGGGAATGGGTGGGCGAGCGCTCGTGTGTGTGTGAGTGTGTTGTCATATTGTAATAACCTTGTTCAGAAGTAGCCTGGGGCTCAAAACTCAGCCCCAGAAACGCAGATCTGAGTTGGTCTGGCTGTGTGACCAAGGCACGCCCAGGCCTGAGTCTGTCGAGTGTGGCTATGTGACCGAACGCTGCACACAGGAAGTTCAAAAGTCAAAGTCAAC
This sequence comes from Chara braunii, assembly GCA_003427395.1. NCBI lineage: Eukaryota > Viridiplantae > Streptophyta > Charophyceae > Charales > Characeae > Chara > Chara braunii. The sequence goes on from BFEA01000182.1 coordinate 461,134, forward strand.
TGTAGAGTCAAAGGTACCGCACCCAGGCCCTTGGTTGGATACACTCACTTGTTGTGCGCAGGTACCCAGACAATATCCAGGGCGGAGGGAATTTGGTTTCAAGTCAATCTGGGCCCTCATTCGCACTGAGATCTGGACAGCTGAGGAATACAGCATCCGGGGTCCAGACCCCACGTCAACACTACATAAGAGTTGACTCCCTCGCGTTGACATTCATTCTGTCTTGCGTTGATGCTGACTTCACACGTTGACTTCAACGCTGGCTCGACGATGCGACGCTGTGACGCTGGCATTATGACTTGGCGAGGTGCTGCTTGTCTGGCATGGTGGCCGACTTGCTCCTGTCTTCTTGGCATGCTGATGTGGCAGCTGCCGTGCGCTATCGCTGACGTGGCTGCTGCCACGTGTATCATTGGCTGACGTGGCTGCTGACCACGTGTTCTATGGCTGGGACGACGTAATCGGCATTGCTGTTCTGTTTCGTCCTCACTTCAAGAGGAGATCAAGACTGTGGAGAGTTCGAGGATACGTACCTGATGATCTTCATGTCGACATTGCTCTAGATGCTGATGTGGAACAGATTAGACATGCCACATGGTACATTGAGGATACTCGGATACTCGTTCAGACTATTGATTGTCGAGGTGGCAGTAGAGGAGGGAGCCCGAAGCAGGAGTGGGCATTATACTTCCTCTCCTTTGTCTCTTCTCCCTCCCCTCTCTTCGTCTGTGTATGATTACCTCACCTCATTCTGTCTGGTTGCGAGGGACTATTAATAATCATCAGCCGATGGACATTTATCTGGGCTTGCATTGATGACAACTGTCTCACAATCTGGGTTCATTACAATTTGGTATCGGAGCATTTCTCGTGACGACGACATTGTATACTGAGTACGCGCCAGGTGGCGCGCAGGGAAGTAAGGTTGAGTAGGTGATGACGTGGCAAGGGATACGCTGGGGGGTGTTGACGTGGCACATACCTCATTGGCGAGAAGACATTGTCGGGGCTTGCTGACGAAGTACTGATTCACTGGCAAGAAGACCTGACCGGAGCAGCTGACGGTGTATAGACTCCACTGGCGAGAAGACCTCCTTATCAGGCTGCTGACAAGGCGGTAGGGACCGAGACCAGGGATACCGCATGCCAGCCAGGATCGCGATAGTGACGTGGCATCGCGATCCCATGCCGACGTGGCCCATATAGTGTTGCGTTTGAAGACCCTGTTCATTGCTGATGTGGCACTCCTTGTGCTGCTGACACGCGACAGGGTCTAACGCAGATGCTGGCGTGGCCTGGAGGAAAGAAGATTGATTGCTGACGTGGCAGGAGCAGGTCATCACACCTGTCTTATGAGGTGGTGTCTGCCTGCTGACGTAGCATTGAACTCCTTGGCTGACGAGGCATAATCTGACTGGCTGGAACGGCGATGGTATCTCTCGTGATGTTTGGAAGAGGCACGTGGCGAGGATCGGACTACACATTTGCCGACGTCGCATCCCATTATTGACAGACTGGACAGAGTGGTGACGTGGCAACATTGCTATGTTGGCACTCCAGGGATAACACGTGGCAGGCAGGATACTGCCGAGTAAGAGGTGCACTCTAAAGATGACGGCGGTACAGCTGACTGGACAGATTGCACAGCTATAGTGTCAGCTATCAAGAGGAGTACGTGATCGCACAGACATAAAGAAGACACAACAAATTGACGAAGATTGCTGATAAACTGTGTATGATTGTTGTTGGCATACTTACCTGTTGTTGTTGTGTGTGGTGTTTGCGTACTTACTTGTGTGTTGTGTCCTATGTTGCACGCCCGACCGCGGCCGGGGGGTTCGAATCGGCCGCGGCCTCGGCCGATGACCGACTCGGCCCGGTTCAGCCTAGGCCGACCAGCCAAGTTCGGTACATGATTTTTTTTACCCATATTTCACGTACAAAAAAAATATATATATCTATGGGCGTGTAGGGCTGAAAAAGCCCTACACGCCCATATTTTTTTTTTGGCTGTCGGACCTCTGTGCGCGGCGAAGAAAACAAAAACGCAAAAAAAAAAAAAAAAAAAAAAAAGGCCCGGTGGGCCGTTTTGGCCCTGTTTCGGAGCCAATGGGTGAGGGGCAACGTGTGGGCAGTGGGCAGTGGGCAGTGTGAGGAGGGTGGTGGGTGGTGGGTCCAGCCAGGCCCAGGCCACGACAAAACTGTTGTCGTTTCAGATAAGAGAGAGAGAGACAAGATTTGCTTACTACGCTGCGCTGGAGATACCGCTAGAGAGAGAGAGAGAGAGAGAGAGAGAGAGAGAGAGAGAGAGAGAGAGAGAGAGAGATCGTTGAGATAGATAGATAGATAGATAGATAGATAGATAGATAGATAGATAGATAGAGAGAGAGAGNTTTTTTTTCTGTTTTTTTTTTCCTTGGTCCTTTGTATGTTTTTTTTTCTGGCCTAAGGATAACTGCGTAGAAATAGGTTAATAAGAGCGATAGCTTGCTTTGCTTGTGCGGTTAATGGTTCTGACAGCAAATGGGGCTTCCGGTTTCCACGACTGCCAAGGGTTGGGTAGAACGGCGGGCGACATGGACTTCTTCGCCGACTGGGCTTGAAAGAGGAGTTGCAGGACGTAGAGGAAGTGGTAATGTTCCTGGCAAACGGCACCCTCCCGGTTGTGCTTTCATATCCCAGTGCCTGAGCACTCCGGGGCCGAGCGTCATGCATACTGCCTCTACCTGCCCTGCCGAGTCAGGTATGCCCCGCCTATCCCCCTCAATGCCAACGCGAAATGTCGCGTTCATGCTCCTCCTCCTCCTCGCCCTGCTTCCGAATCTCGCCATAGCCTACGGCCCTGCGCGCTGCTTATTGCATGTCTTTCTGAAGGAATTTTTCTTCGTTTATCGGCAAGACGCTCTACTTTTTTAGTCGGTTGCACCATTTGCTTCGCAACCGTCTTCCTCGCCAGCTGTTGGTGCCTCGTTTTTGTGTTGGGCGCTAAAGGGTGGCTCGGTTATCAATCAGGCAACGAGCGTTGCGGCGAGCGGAGCGATGGAGCATATACCAATGACGCAGGCTTCGACATGCGCCTTTTTGGCCTTCCTCTCCTTCCTCTTCTTCCTTTCCATCCTCTATTTCATCTACTCCCTTCCCTGCTCCCGTTCGCATGACCCCTCCCTCCCCCTCCCCCCAGCCCCGACCCTCACCTCTCGACCCCACAACCCTCCACCATCCCTGTCTCACTGCACCCCCCTTCGTAACCCGACCACCCCTCGCCTTCCAGAGATCATGGAAGATGTCTCCCCCTCTGATGACGCCCCATGTGGCATGGGGCAGAAAAACGCTTTAGGGAATTGCCATGCCCTTCCCGCAATTCGGCAAGATGATCCACGCGGATGCAGGAACGCGCTGGATCTGGAGGATAGAGCTTAAGCGGGATATAATTTTTTCCCCCCCCTTCCCCCTCTCCCCATTCCCCGTTTCTTCCCCCCCCCTCTTTTTTTTTCCCCCATATGGAACCACATGAATGATTGGCAGCAGAGGAACGGGGTGGGCAATTTATTTTGTTAATGTTACAAACGCGACTATTCGGTGTGATCTCTAGTTCCCTTTGGATGTATGGACCAGCCCTCCCTTCTCTCGTATGGTGTTTGGATGCACCCCTATCTCTCCTCACCTTTTGGATGCAATGGAAACATCGCTTGCCTCTTTTTCCCTCTTCTCCTTCTCTCCTTCCTCTCTCCCTTTCTTTCGTACCTTTACCTCTTTCTCTCCTTCTCTCTCGGTTGTTTCTCCCCTCCTCTCCCCTCCTCCCGCTCTCTTCCTCCCTCTTCCGTCTTCCCTTTAATTGAATTTTTTTCCCGTTGTAGCCAGTCAAGATTTTTTTCACCTTATTAGGGTACCTCTTCCGGCGATGACTCGTCCTTTGCTGCAATCTCACCAAGTTGATGAATGTGTATGATCGTGTCTGAGCAATTGCATGCAATAAATTGTTTTTAAATGATTGTCGTGCTCTTCGGTAATTTATATACTGGCAGATCTTTTTGTGCGTCTTGCTTTTCTGATATTTTCTATGGTAATATGTAGTTGATGCCCCTTCGAGGAACGAGGCACCCCTACCCCCCTTCACTTCGATTCGCCACCAACGCATAATTTGCCAACTTCGACCATAAAACGTCCTCATGTTTTTACCCCACCACAAATGGACACACGAGTGGTTTTACCCTGCCGCGTTGAAAAATTGTCTCCCACGTCTTGCTTTTTTTCTCACAATGTGCCGACGCCTTTGGTCGGAGTAGCACGAGTATGACTTGTCGTGCTCGTGCGAAACTCATGTGACACACACATGCTACACACTCAGGAGGACGTGTTTCCTCGATCGCTGTCGAGGGGTGCCCCTCCCGACCGCACTATGAAGCGTCTATTTGGCGTTCCTTATAGGCCCCTGCGTGGAAATGAGGTGATCATGGTGGGTATGAGGTACGATGAGGTCGTCTGAGCGCTGGTGAGCTATGTTGCACGCCCGACCACGGCCAGGGGGTCCGACTTGGCCGCGGCCTAGGCCGATGACCGACTTGGCCCGGTTCGGCCTAGGACGACCAGCCGAGTTTGGTACATGATTTTTTTCACCCATATTTCACGTAAAAAAAAAAAAAAAAAAAAAAAAACTAGGGCCCGGTGGGACGTTTTGGCCCTGTTTCGGAGCCAGTGGGTGAGGGGCAACGTGTGGGCAGTGGGCAGTGTGAGGAGGGCGGTGGGTCCAGGCCCAGGCCACGGCAAAACTGTTGCCGTTTCAAATATGCTGCCATTTATCTGAAACGGCAACAGTTGTAGTTGTTGCCGTTAGGCTGCCGAAGTGCGTGCTCGAACGCTAAGAGAGAGAGAGAGAGAGAGAGAGAGAGAGAGAGAGAGAGAGAGAGAGAGAGAGAGAGAGAGAGAAGATTGATTTTCTAGGTACCTGTTGCACTGGAGATACCGCTAGAGAGAGAGAGAGAGAGAGAGAGAGAGAGAGAGAGAGAGAGAGAGAGAGAGAGAGAGAGAGAGAGAGAGAGAGAGAGAGTGAGATAGTTGAGATAGATAGATAGATAGATAGATAGATAGATAGAGAGAGAGAGAGAGAGAGATCGTTGAGATAGATAGATAGATAGATAGATAGATAGATAGATAGATAGATAGATAGAGAGAGAGAGAGAGAGAGAGAGAGAGAGATCTTCTTCTTCTTCTTCTTCTTCTCGTTGCGCACGTGGCAGCGGCGCTCGCCGCGCGGCCACGCGGGACAGTGCCCCGGCGTGGTCCACCGGCCGCCCGACAGCCTTCGCCATCGCCGCGCGCGGCCATTTTAGTGCCCGGCCGCGGCCGGACGAGGCCGATCTCGGCCAATCTCGGCCGGACGAGGCCGATCTCCGCCGAACTCTGCCGAGCAGGGACGGACACGGCCGGCACGACTTACAGCTGTGCTTGCGGCCAACCAGCGGGGAGCGTGGGGGCCACGGGCGTGCACGACCTCGGGGGGACGCGGCAACGTCGGCAGCGGGGACGTCGGGGACTACATCGACGGTGCAGCAAGGTCGGACGACATCGACGATCGACGCCGCGACTTGTTGGATCCGGGTGGGGGGGCGATGACGGGGGGTGCAGGGAGCAGCGGTGCGGGGGGGTCTGGGGGTGCCCAATTCAACCCACTGTCCGAGAAGGAGATGGCGAAGTTGAGGTGAGGGAACATTGTTTGGAACTTCGTCACCGCGGGGCAGTACGTCGGGGACCAGTCGAAGATGCATGGGGACCGAAAGTTGCGTTGCAACTTATGCGGCCACCTGTTTCAGGGGGGGTCATCGAAGGCCGCGCACCATTTCACGCAGGCGAAGTTCTGCAAGGCTGGGGGGATGAGAGTTCTCGCGGAACTCTGGAACGACACGGACTACACATTTGTGTCGTCCACTGCTCAGCGGGTGCAGAGGTGGATGGCAGACGAAGGCATACGGGACACGAGAGCGCCCGCGGGTGGCCAGCGACAGCGGATGGACGACGCAGAGAGGGACGACATTCAGGATGCCCTCGATGAGGAGGAGGGCCGCGAGGGTGGGGCCAGGGAGGGGAGGGTGGCAGACGAGGCAGACGAGGGAGTCGGAGAGCCTGACTTGCCAGGGGAGGAGGTGGTGATGACGTCGAGAGGCGTCGGTCGAGCGGGTCCCGCTCCTAGGGCGCCGCGACCTAAGTTGGATCGTGCGAAGAGGGAGAAGAGGGTAGTGGGGGAGGCTGGCGTCGAGGTGCGTGACACGGGCAGGGAGAAGAGGGCTCGGCAGACCACGATTGACGAGATGTACGCCAAGGAGAAGTTGGCGGAGTTCACGGACGCGTGGCTGCAGTGGATCTACGTGAAGGGGTTGTCATTCAACGCCTTTCGTGGTCCGGAGTTCCAGAAGGTGCGGCAGACGGCGGAGAGAGTGCCACGCAGTATCCAGTTCCGGTTTCCTTCCTTCAGGGTCACAGCGGGCGCCGGTATCCCTTCGCAGAGGGCGAAGGTGGCGACGATGGTGAGCGAGGTGCGCGCCGCTTTCCGGCACAGGGGTGCCACCATGCTCTTCGACGGGAGGAAGTCGCGCAGCGGCAAGCGACTCGTGACTTCCTCGCCGGGGGCGCCAATGGCGCCCTGCTATACACGACCGTCGCACACGACGGGTCGGTCCGAGACACCGCGGACATCGTGTACCGTAGGTGGCGGGCCATCATCGTGTCCTTTCTTGCGAAGGACGTGATCGGCTTCTTCACTGACTCCGCCAGTAACTATACGGCGGCAGCGCGCAGATTCGCCACTGACCCTGAGCCCGACATTAGGAGGATCACTTGGCTCCCCTGCTCCACCCATGTCTGCAACTTGATGTTGTCAGATATCGGGACGCGAGTGGGGTGGGTCAAGGACACCATCATCCGCGCTCGAGCGCTTGTGCGATTTATTAAATCACACGGCGCTGGTCACACCCTGTTTAGGAAGGTGAGCCCTCGCGTTCAGCTCGTCGAGCCTGTTGAGACACGGTTCGCATCGGTTTTCCTGATGCTGACGTGTCTCAAAGGCTGACGAGACGCGTTGGAGAGCATGTTGCACGGGGATGCTTGGGCACGCATCCCATGGGAGCGCAGACATATATCTCAGGCGCAGTGGGTGCAGCAGCAGATCCGGGACGGGGAGTTTTGGCGGTGTGTCCAGTACGCCATCCTTGTCATGTCGCCCGTCCACCAGCTGTTGCGCAGGATGGATAGTGGGGGGATGATGATGTCCACCGTTTACGAGTGGAGTCAACATGTGCTGCAATTGATGAGCATGGACGTGCCCACCCGGAGTTGCGCACCATCGCCATCCATGTCATGCACTTGTGGACGCCTGCCTCTCCAACGGAGAGGAACTGGGCGCAGCACGAGCGCATCAACACGGCGAGGCGCTGCAAGCTTGGGTTTGCCAAGCTTGCACAGCTGGTTGAGATTGCCACCAATCTCAAACTGGCCTCGTGCGCACGACAGGGTGGTGGCTACGTGTTGCCATGGGTTATGGGGACCGGTCGGGGGGAGACGGCGGCAGAGGACGAGGATGAGGATGGAGATGTGGAGCCCGAGGTGTGGGGAGCGCGACCTGCCAGCAGTGTTCCAGAGGTGGAGATCGAGCTGCAGATTGTCGCTTTCCAGCATAGCTGACCGTCCAGAGCCCATTCGGTTCGGGATGTGTTCGGCAGCAGGGTGACGGAGCTGCGACCGTGGCCAGAGGGTGGGGATGATGTGGACGCTGCTGCGGCAGACGACCACATCGACGACGAGTGGACAGACGATGATGAGACGTCGGTGAGTAGCGACCCGACGGCTGAGCGGGTGTACTTCACTTGCGGTGGGGGTCGTGAGGGCATGGATTCATTCACATCAGTTATCACTGGTGGTGCGCCGTCGACCACACAGGCGAGTGGCAGCAGCAGAGCCGGTGGTGGTCGTGGAGGACGTTCGCATGCGGAGGTTGGCGTCAACGACTCGGGGGAGCAGCAGCCACGGGGAGGTTTTCGGCAAACAGGCAAGTGATGGGAGGTTAGGAGCGACAGCGAGGCCGAGGAGGTGGCCGAGGATGAGCGGGTACCCCTTCACGATCGTCGCTTCTCTCCCTCCCATCATCGGAGCGCTGTACAGCCCGAGGCACTTAGGCGTTCGAAGAGGTTGGCGTCGGCAGCAGGCAGAGACCGGACACATGACGGCGAGGATCGTGGGGGGGAGAGGACTCCTTCCGACGCCGGTATCCGCCCCCGCTCGCCGTCGGTGCTCCGCACAGACGACTTTGACGTCGTAGGGCTTGGTGGGAGCTTGGGAGATTTCAGTGTCGAGGAATGTCGACGTGCCTCACCGTCGGATGTGCGCACCGACACGGACGTTGTGCGGGGCCCTGTTGAGACTGAGGAGGAGAGGGATGCCCGTTTGGACCGAGAGGAGGAGGAGCGGCTGGGGAGTTTGCCACGATGGGAGGGTCGGTTCGCGTATCTTGACGAGCAGCGTCGGCAGAGGGAGATGGAGACAGGAGGGGGGGGAGGCCGTGACGTCGACGCCTCGGGTGTCCCTGAGGAGGCAGTTCAGGAGGAGTTCGATGATGAGGGACAGGATGCCGCAGCGGGTGGCGAGTCAGGTGGTGGACGACGCGACGATGAGGAGACCGCGGGTGATGAGGGGCAGGATGTTGTCATGGGCGGTGGGTTCCCTAGTGGGGGGCGTGGCGACAGTGAGACCGCGGGTGATGAGGGACAAGCTGCCGCCATGTGTGGCAGAGGAGAGGGTGGACCCGTTGGAGATGGGGATACCACGGGTGTCGGTGGAGACGATGGACCGGACGGAGATGATGACGACGACCACGGTCCCGAGGACGATGCGTATAGGCTCGCCTTGGTGTTGAGGGACCCCACAGTACCTCCCTTGCGCCCTGACGACACACAACACACTTTCTTCAACATCGACTCTTTGGCGCAAGCGTTGACGGATGACCGTTTCGCACACGTGAGCCGCAAGAGCGGCAAGATGCGGGCCCCTGGGAGGGTATATTCACCGCCGCCGTTCGTGGTGGAGAGCCCTCACTGGTCGGGTTCGTTGTTCAGCGGCGTGAGAGGGAGGGAGTCCGGAGCGGGTGAGGTGGGGTCCGGCAGACGCAGCGACGGCGGCAGAGATAGTGCAGGATCGATGCCTCCACCGCCCGCACGGACTCCGGAGGGTATGGTCGACACCGGGGACTGGACGGCGACACCCGGAGTTGCGCACAGTGGCGGATCCCCGCCGACAGTCCGATGTGGTGTGGGTGGCGGATGGTCAGCTGTTCGTCGGGTCGGGGACCGGTTGCGGGCGGATTACGACACCGAGAGGGGCGTCTTCACGGGACGTACGCCAGTTCAGACGCAGACTGCGGAGGGTGGGTCCGGACATCCGAGCCTGCAGATGGCAGGCCGCTTGCTCGGTTTGTCACTAGCGGAGACGAGGAGATCATTGGTCATCGAGGCCGCAGGGACATCCACGGACATGCTGCGGGGAGAGCAGTTCACATCGGGCGAGGAGGGGTTGTTGATGCGTCCCGGGATGAGACGACAGCATGGCCTCTCGGAGGTTGAGGCTCGACTCGCGGCAGGGGTCGCCGCTGGCCAGGCAGCATTGGACGCGATTCAGAGGGAGAGAGAGATGGGGATTGCTGCACGGGCGGGGGAGGACGAGGACTCAGACACAGAGTTCGAGCCAACCGAGACTGCGGCCCGCAGACACAGGGCACAGGTGGTCGCGGCAGCCGCTGCAGCACAGGCGGCATACCTCAGCGGGGCACGGGGCACAGGTGCCGGAGGGAGAGGAGGGCGCTGGGGAGGACCGCATGGCCGCCCGTCCTCCGGGAGAGGCCGCGCGCGCTCTGGAGGGAGATGACGACGTCCCTGAGTTTTTTTGTTTTTTTTCTTAGTTTTTTTTTGTTTTTTGCGTGGCTGTACAGCCTGGACGCTCTGTCGGCAGGGTTGTTGCACATTTATGTCGATGTTGTTCCATGGAGACGACGACAGTATGTGGACATTAGGGTTTTTTTTTTTTTTTTTTTTTTTGCTGCTCGGTTGTACAGTAGAGACGACGGGTCCAGTTTTTTGCTTCAGCCTTGTAAATAGGGTCCAGTTCTTCTTGCTACTCGATTGTACAGTAGAGACGACGGGTCCAGTTTTTTGCTTCATCCTTGTACATACGCATTTCCATTGAAATGCTTTGTCATATATTTGCTCTTGTTCGTGTTCCTCTACCAACATTGGTCTTGCATCTGAGTCGTTGTTGTTTGGTGAGTGGTTTGTGGTTTGTTGTCATGATTGTTGCAAATTATGTGCTTCTCCAATGCCGCGCACCTGCATGTCATGGATGCCTCCATTATGAATGTGCTGTTAATTTGAGATGCGACATAGGGATGATGTGCTAATGAATGTGTTCTTACAAAAATGTCCACCACCAGTCTGATGAGTGAACACACACTATGACACACTTGCCTGTTAACATTGTTTGAAACTTATGGTTCGCCTCACTCTGATTGATTTTGAATGTGTTTTGACTTTGGTATGCCAACAAGGGTCTGACTTATGATTGCCATGAATGTGTTGTTTCAAAATACGTCACGAACTGTCATCACCCTCATGAATGAAACTGACGCCTACCTTTCACTGCCTTAGGCCCTGAGCTGGCTGGGGTCTGCCATCTGCAGCCCCGTCCAGCTTCGACACGACCTGGCCGCACGGGCCGCCCCAAGCAGGCCCTCATCCAACCCACGTTGGGCCGCCCCCGCAAGGGTCAAATTTTTTTTTTTTTTTTTCGACTGTTCCAGACCCTCTCCCCTGCGACCCCGCATCGAAGAACCCGCACACGGGCGACGCACAAATTTTTGCGACCCACCCTTCCAGGGCCATGTGCAGGACCCCCCCGTTTTTTATTTTTTTGACGCCCTGTCACTTTGAGGGGGTGCCCCCCCACCCCCCCACCCCAAACCCACTCTCCGCTTTGAAAACCGCCCCCCAGATCGGTCGAGGCCGAGGCCGAAAAAACTCGGCCGGGCCTGCCGCGAACGGGGGGGTCCCGACCTAGGCCGCCAGCCGCGGCCTGGGCCGAACCCGGCCGCGGCCAGCGTGCAACATAGGTTGTGTCTGATCACACGGGCCGGTAGTGGTACCTGTACACTCTCGAGTAGGACATCATCACGCAGACAAAGAACAACAATAGTTAGAAATATAAATAATTGTTTCTGATTCTTTTTCTTCTGTTCTTTAAATTCTTGCTGTGGTAAAATCAGTGTGGCCGTGGAATTTATTACCGTTAATTAAGTATTTATTGTGCGGCAGACGCACGTCACGATGTCTCTTCTCTGGAATTCTCTAAAAGTGTCGGTGCTCACACGTTTCATCCCACTTCTTTTCTACCCACTCCCACTCATGTTTGTTGTGGATGAGGAGACTCTTGACCCCTGAACTAAGCACCAAGTGAAAGAGTGAAAACAAGTCTTGATTGCCTGTCTAGACGGATTGATTTCTTAACTTCATGATGCAGGTGCTGAGGTTGAGGCCTATGTCAGGACCCTGTTCGATTTAAGAGCATTACATGATGCTATTGAATCGGCAGTGACAGGAACCGACGTCATTCAGGTTCAGAATGTGCTAATCAAGTGTAATCAGACACTTGATAAGTATGTCATGAATCAGCTCTCCAAGCTTACTGAACAGAAAGAAGAAGGAGAAAAGGTGGTGTCTGAAGAAACCGTGGATGAGAATATCATACAACTTGAAGAAGCACTAGAAAGAGAGAAGAAGAGTAAAGAATAATTGAGAAAGAGAAAGATTAAACAGCAAGAACAGAAAGTTAAAGAGATTAGACAAACTGTTGTTAAGACTGAAGGGGAAGAACATAAAATTTCCTTGGCTCAACTTGTGAATTACCTTGCCCATTTGGAAATGAAAATCGATCAGTTTGGCAAACGGATGCAGACACAAATTGATGATGTGGCCTCAGGGCTTCAGCTAATCACAAATTTGGTCAAAAAAAAAAAAAAAAAGTCAAGGAAGAAAAAAATGAAAAGACAGAAAAACTCATGGGAGACGCCATAAAGTCTCTCAAGGTAGAAATAAAGAAGATGGAAGAGAAAAAAAAAGGGGAGCCTTCGAGTCCGCCGCCTTCTCCACCCAGTTCCCCTCCTTCCTCTCCACCTCCAAAGTCTCCTTCTCCGAAGCCACAGGACAAAGAAACGGCTCCGGAGAAACCAAAGAGGAAAGAAAAAGTTAAAATGAAATTGCCTTTCACATTTTGTAATAAGAAAGACGAAAATCTGCTTTTGTGGATCACAGAGATTCAAACGTACTGTAGCACGGCCCCTGTCGAACCCGAATCCCAGGTTGCATTCTCTACTTCTTGTCTTGGTGGGGAAGCTAAGGAGTGGGTTTTGGCCGAAGCCAATGTCGCAGGTTCGATGACATCGGGGAGTGGGTTGGAACCTTGAACTTCAAATAGTTCCTTGGGAAGATCAAGGAACGATTTTTGGACAAAACGACGGTCGATAAGGCCTTTGACCAGCTCACCACGATTGTTGAAAGACATTGGACCTCTGTGGAGTCGTTGTCCCAGGAAGTTGATCGGTTGTTGCAGGTTCCAGGACTAAACCTGCAAGACAACCAGGTCTTGTACATCTATTCCCGTGCTCTACCCGCGCCCATTCGTGGGCAACTCGTGGCAGAGTCCAAGTCTGGTAAGTATAATTATAGGCAGTTTCGGGATCTGGCTCTCCAATGAGAGCAAATGACCTCTCAGGTTAAGAACTCCTATGCGTCTGTTGTTAAATATGGTGGTGGTGCAGGAACAGGAAAGCGGGTACTTTGGCGCCAAAAGCGCAAGGACCACACCCTTATCGTCTTTGATGACGATACCGTGGAGAAATGGTCATCGGAGGCCGAGGGTGTGGCAAGCAACAGTGATTCCGGGAAGGGGGAAGTCACTGATGTCGTGGTCAACAAGGGAGGACCACGACCGCCAGTCAAGAAGAAGAAGCCACGTTCTTTCCCAGAACACCCCGGAATTGCGGTCGGGAAGCCTTGGGAAAAGATGGGTCTGTCACAAGAAACGTGGCAGGAACGAATGGACAACGTGCAATGCCTGAAGTGTGGCATTGCAGGGCATGTAATTGCATGGTGCCCGTTGATCCGTAACCCAAAAGCGAGCCGCCAGTAGGAGTAGCATCTGCTCCTACAGAGTCTAAGGGTTTGGACAAAGATGAAGGTAAGGCGCCTACTAACCCTTCCAACCTTGTGACTCACATGGCAGAGGATGGTTCTTCTTCGGCCCATCGTCCAGAACACCCTGAACCTGTCTTATGTTCTATCTCTCCGGATGACTCTGTCGACGAGCTTGGTAACGAGTTGCTGGCATTACGAAGCTCGTGGGCTAACAAAGTTAAGTCTAAGGGTGACCTACTACTCGCGGATATAGAAATCACACGTACACACGTAGGTGCTCTGTTGGACTCAGGATCCAAGCGATCCTACATATCCGAGAAAGCAATCCGCAAGTTGCATCTCGGAATGAAGGCGAAGAACTTGTCTAGACCTACCACGTCTGTTTTGGCTGACAAAAGCACGATCATTGTCTCGCAGTATGTTGATCGCGTGAAGTGTCGATTTCGAACCAAGGAAGGGAAGATAATTCTTCACGAGGTATCCCTCCTTGTAGAAAATAACCTCCCATTTGATTTATGTCTGGGAATGGATTGGCACGAGGAAGCCAACCCAGACATGAAGTTCAAAGAGAAGGTTGTGCAATTGCGAGACTCACAATCTGAATTGAAACCTATCAAACTGTTTCATAAGTCTGGGTCTGACTCTAGTCTCTCTTTTTGTTGTATGAGTTACCCAGCGTTTCGTTCGATGGTTTCAAAAAAAAGTTAGAACAATAAATAAGGATGATCTTTGTAAAGAAAGTTGGAGAATGTTTTACTTTCTGCCCTCCTTCGACTGAAAAACTCCTTAGTGAGTATAAAGACTTATTTTCCGAACCGACAGGAATAAGTGAACGTGCTATCAAGCACACAATTGAAATTATTCCTGGCAGTAAGATTCCCAAAGGCCCTATCTACCGAATGTCTGCTAGGGAACTTGAGGAGTTGAGAAAACAACTGCAAGACTTAATAGAGAAAGGATGGATTCGCCCTAGCTCCTCTCCTTATGGTGCCCCTGTCCTATTTGTGTCCAAAAAAGAAGGTGAGTTACGTCTCTGTATTGATTATAGAGGGTTGAATGTCGTCACTGTTAAGAATGTCAAACCCCTTCCACGAATTGACGACTTACTTGACCAGTTACAGGGATGCAGGTACTTTAGCAAGATCGACTTGAAATCTGAGTACCACCAGATCGAGGTGGAACCCTCCGATCAGCATAAGACCGCTTTCCGGACCAGGTATGACCACTACGAGTTCGTGGTAATGCCCTTTGGATTAACGAACGCCCCTGCTACTTTTCAGAGGTCAATGAATGACTTGTTTCGTCAATGGTTGGATAAGTTTGTCATTGTTTATCTCGATGATATTCTAGTATACAATAAGACACTAGAAGATCATGAGAAGCACCTTCGTCTGGTGCTAGGGAAGTTGCGTGAGGGCAACTTCAAGATCAATCCCAAGAAGTCTGAGTTTGCTAAGTCCGAAGTGTTATACTTAGGACACATAGTGAACGAAGAAGGTCTAAGGCCTGAAGAGAAGAAAATTTCAACAATTAGAGATTGGCCACAACCTAAGTCTATAACAGAATAGCGATCTTTCCTTGGTTTAGCCAGTTATTACAAGAAGTTTGTTAGGAACTTCTCACTGATTGCTCCACCAATGCGAAGATTGCTAAAGAAAGAAACTATTTGGTTGTGGGATAAGGATTGTGAGTCTTCCTTTCGGAAATTGAAGTATGCCCTGACTCACTACCCCGTCCTTAAGATTGCACACCAGTCTTTGCCTTTCATTGTCACTACTGATGCAAGTCAATATGGAATTGGCGCTGTTCTTCAGCAAGATGACGGCAAGGGCTATAGGCCCATTGAGTTTATGGCTGCACGACTGCCGTCGGAAAAAGTTGCCAACTCCACGTATGAAAGAGAGTTGTATGCCTTAGTTTATGCACTAAACACGTGGAAACACTACTTATTAGGGTGACACTTTACTATGTATTCAGACCACTCTACTCTGAAGTGGATAAAGACACAGCCTAGGCTCTCTGATAAGCTGGTACGATGGTCTACGTTCATTGATACCTTCAATTTTGAGTTGAAAACGATCAAAGGTAAGTCTAATGTGGTCGCAGACGCATTGTCCAGACAAAGTGATTTTTTTGGTGCAATTGTCTCTTACCTGGATGTTGGGAATGACCTGAAAGACCAGATTCGCCAAGGATATTCTACTGATCCTATCTGGAAACCAATCATGGATGTCCTTGTACGAGATCCGTCCCAACTACCTGACTATAGAATGACTGATGGATTGTTATTCTTGATTTACCAAACTGAACAAAGACTGTGTATTCCTCATAAGGAAGAAATCAAAAGTCTATAGATTGAGGAATGTCACGACTCTGAAGGACATTTTGGTTTCAAGAAAACACATGTTGAAGTTAGAGAACGTTTCGAATGGAAGGGACTTAAAGAAGATGTATTAACATATGTTCGTACATGTCTAGTGTGTCAGAGAAACAAGCCGTCGCGTGAGAACCCCATTGGGCTTCTCAAGCCGTTACCTATACCAAGCGAACCAGGTGAGTCTATCTCAATTGACTTTATGAGTCTGGTTAAGAGTCGCAATGGTAATAGTCAAGTGATGGTAATTGTGGATCATTTCTCTAAATATGTTATGTTTGTTCTCTTACCAGCAGAAGCACGTACGAAACTTGTCATTCAGAAATTTCAGATGCGATGGGTCACATAGTATGGGTTCCCTAAAACCATTGTGTCTGATCGAGATGTCAGGTTCACCAGTATGCCATGGCAAAAGCTGATGGAAGCTTATGGCACACGACTGACCATATGGTCAGGGAGGCATCCCGAAACGAATGGTCAAACTGAACAGATGAACCGTCTGTGCCAGCAACTTTTGCGTATGTATATTCAACCCGATCAGATTGATTGGGATGAAAATTTACCCAAAATTGCAAGTGCACATAACAATAGTGTTCACACTTCCACTGGACGAACCCTGAATGCACTTCACAAAGGGTGGAAGCCTAAACGTCCTATTGATATACTAAACCTGGACCAGTTCCTTAGGTGACCCGAGAATATGCAATCTTGTTTCAGGAAGACATTCAGAAAGTTAAACATAATATAAGGAAAGCTCAACTACGGATGATTGAACAAGCCAACAGGCACCGTCGACCATCTACATTCAAAGAGGGTGATTTGGTTTGGGTAAAATCTAAAGAGTTTTCACTAGAAGAAGATGTCTCCCAGAAATTGCTACCTGTCTATTTTGGACCCTAGGAAGTTCTCAAGGTAATTGGAGATGTAGAGGAACCGTCTTATCGAATTGATATTCCCCCTCATCTCAAAATATATCTTGTCTTTCATGCGTCCAAATTGTTGCCTTACGTAGAAGGATATGAGTTTCCCCACAAACCCTCTATGATTCCACCAGATATCGATGACCGATATGAGGTTGACAGGATCATAGAGCATGGTTACTTCTCTACGGGACGACCTGGACGACCTCAGAAGCAGTTCAAGGTACGCTTTAAAACTCAAGCAACATCTGAAGACAAATGGTTTAGTAAACGAGAACTATTTGAAACTGCTCCTGATATTGGTGTTGCTTATGAACGAGGGTTAAAGTCTTAAATATTTCTGCGGTGGAACTCGAAAATGGGCCGGCAGGAATGTAATAACCCTGTTCAGCAGTAGTCTGGGGCTCATAACTCAGCCCCAGGAAACGCAGATCTGAGTTGGTCTGCGCTGGGCTGTGTGACCAAGGCACGCCCAGGCCTGAGTCTGTCGAGTGTGGCTGTGTGACCGAACGCTGCACACAGGAAATTCAAGAGTCAAAGTCAATTGTAGAGTCAAAGGTACCTCACCCTGGCTCTTGGTTGGATACACTCACTTGTTGTGCGCAGGTACCTAGACAGCATCCAAGGCGGAGGGAATTTGGTTTCAGGCCAATCTGGGCCCTCATTCGCACTGAGATCTGGACGGCTGAGGAGTACAGCATCCGGGGTCCAGACCCCGCGTCAACACAACATAAGAGTTGACTCCCTGGCTTTGACATTCATTCTGTCTTGCGTTGATGCTGACTTCACGCGTTGATTTCAACGCTGGCTCGACGCTGCGACGCTGGCATTGTGACTTGGCGAGGCGCTACTTGTCTGGCATGGTAGCCGGCTTGCTCCTGTCTTCTTGGCATGCTGATGTGGCAGTTGCCGTGCGCTATTGCTGACATGGCTGCTGCCACGTCTGGCGTGGCTGCTGACCACGTGTTCTATGGCTGGGACATAATGGGCATTGCTGTTCTGTTTCGTCATCACTTTAGGAGGAGATCAGGACTGTGGAGAGTTCGAGGATACGTACCTGATGGTCTTCATGTCGACATTGCTCCATATGATGATGTGGAACTGATTAGAAGTGCCACATGGCACATTGAGGATACTCTGATACTCGTTCAGACTATTGATTGTCGAGGTGGCAGTAGAGGAGGGAGCCCGAAGTAGGAGTGGGCGTTATACTTCCTCTCCTTTGTCTCTTCTCCCTCCCCTCTCTTCGTCTGTGTATAATTACCTCACCTCATTCTGTTTGGTTACGAGGGAATATTAATAATCATCAGCCGCTAGACATTTATCTGGGCTTGCATTGTTGACAACTGTCTCACGATCTGGGTTCATTACAATATTTGCAACGCACTCAAAAAAAACATCACTGTGCTAGACTGCTTTCTCGAACTTTCACCGACTCATCAGGAGGTTGAACCCCGACAGTCTGCCCAGCATTGATTTGACTGATGGATAAGGACTCACCACATCGCCCAGAGTTAGCGACACTCCTGAGAAAAATGTGTGTGTGTTCGTGGGGGCGTGTGTGTGTATGTATGTTGTCATATTCGCTATGCACTCAAAAAAAGCATGATTGTGCCAGACTGTTTCGTCAAACTTTTACTGACTCATCAGGAGGTTGAACCTCGACAGTCTGCCCAGGATTCATTTGAATAATGGATAAGGATTCACCACATCGCCCAGAGTTAGTGACACCCCTGAGAAAAGTGTTCGACTTTACTCACACCAATCTCGCAATCGCGTGTGTTTATGTGTGTGTGTGTGTGCGACACTGGGTGTGTATGTGAGTGTGTTTAAGTCTTTAAGATAAGTCGGATAATACAACTTCAGCAGCGTGTCTTTTTTTTTTTCTAGACATCCAGACCTGTTTATTCATAACGGGACTGTCTGGGTCTGTATGTCCAGTTGTCCGGATCGGTGTCTGGATTACCGGACATCCGGACTAATCCAGACACAGGTCCGGGCCCGGTGTCCGGTGTCTAGATGTCCGGGTCGGGGGCAACCATGGTTTTGATGTCTTGGAACAATTTAACCCTCTTTTATACTTCATTTGGCTTGTATATATTTATAACACAAATAACTTTTAACTCCAACATCACCAGAGTTGATACCGAACGGTCCTAGTCCTTGTCAGTTGGCCAACGAATTATTTCCGCTTTAGAGCCACTTCTTAGAGTCCGGGAGCATACCTTCTAGAATGACCATACAATATTATATACTCGAGCATGAGCTGGGGGGTCTCTCGGATGAGTTTCCTGAACACATATTAGATCAGGCCACATCCTCCCTCCCACACCATTGAGTTGTTTCATTACGGCATTCTGTTTTTGCATCTGTGGTAGCCAGTCCATTTGTAGTAAGGGATCTGAGGTCTAAATCTGTGGATGTGGTTGCACGATGCCAGGAAGGACTTTTTCCATGAAAAATATGTAGTGCCTCCATCTTGGCATGCAAGAAACCAAAAACCCCCACTTTCCTTAATATTCTAAAAATGGACCCAACCCCTGCTGTCTAAGTCTGAGGCTGGCTGCAAGATACCCCAACGCTGAATAATACTCAAGAAAACAACCACATCAGAAACAGACCATACTGCATTAGCCTTAATCTTGAGGTCTTGCAATTCTAATAAGGCAGTATGGGAAAAGCACTTGAGGCCTGCTTTCTTATGCTCCTCAAAACGCACAAAGATGTCCCTCTTCGCCATTTCCGCTTTGTCCCCTACTTTTGTGAATATTGCTTGAGGACGCGTGTCATAGTGGTTAGACAAAACATCATGCATGTCCCTCTTGAAAGTCCGGTCCCCTGAACTATGATACTCCATCCGCTCAATGGTACTCCCTCATATTGATCCTGACCAATAGGGGAGAGACCTATCTCCCACCTACCCCCCTTCCTTCGCACAACGACAATGAGGTTACACTTTGGGAGTTGTGGTTTGGCCACTTGCCCCTTTTTCGAAATATTTTTCAGTTTCAGTCATTTTCCAATGTCCGACGTTACCGGGTTAGGGAACAAGACCAGCCCCTCATTAGGGACAGTACTCTAGGAGAAGGACTGAGGTTGCAGTGCTTGTCGCGTTTGCAACTGTTTTTGTTGCATTGTAGGTCACTGCTGAGACTGTGGCATTGTCGTTTGAGCCTGTGGTGGTTGTTGTGTTACTGGATCTAGTGGTGTTGGCTGCAATTGTTGTTGCTGAATCTGGTCAATAACCAATTGCAGCAGGGCAGTTGGTGCCACCAAAGAGTGTTGACCCTGTATTTCCTATTGTGGTTCTGAAGGTTGTGGAACTGATAGCAACAATTGAGGATGTTGATGCCTGGGGGCAGGCACTATCTGCAGCTAGGAATATAGTAGCTTTTGTGAGGGTTGTATTAACAAATGGGATTGTGTGGGAACGGAATGCACTAATAATCCCTGATGGCTGGTCTAACGGCTATTGCTGTGAAGTGATACATGATTGGTGGTGGAGTTGTTTGTGCAGAGGTAACAAGTCTCCCACCTGATATTGACCTTTCTCCCGCTGGTGTGATGGCTGCGACAGTTGTATTTGCGAAGACAGATCTTATTGCGGTTCGTTTGAGGGGGGTTGTTTTTGATGCAACTGTTGTTCCCTTTGTTCTATTTGCTCGTCCTGCTGTAGTTGCCGCGGCTGTTAATTCCGCTTTCCACTAGTATGGTATTATTTTTATTATTTTTATTATTTATTTCATGTGACAAAAAATTATCCACTAGTATCAATATATATCACCTGACTTAGTGTTACTCCCTTGCCGACCTTGAGGGCAACAGTCTACTGAGCAAATTCAGTTCCCATTCCGTCCTCCTGCACAAAAATCTAAGTATTTTGTGACTGTAGGGAAGATGAAGGCAAGTTTCTCGGTCACAGTACGACGAGTGCTGATGCAGTTTCCCCATTTTTTGTTACTGCCGAACCCTTGTGAGAGGGAGATGAGGGAGGATGGAATAACGACAATATCACATTTAACATTTTTTGGCTCACTATCGTTCACTTGGCACCTGGAGGAAGACCTTTTGAGAGCACCTTGTTTCAGGGAGGCACTTGTGTTCGACATGTTTATTAGTTGTACATAGGTGATATCCCAAAACTCTAGCGGGGTCGCCCCAAATTTCGTCTTGAGTTGCTCGAGCATCCAATCTGCAAGTTGCACCACTTTTTGGTCAACTGAGATTTGGTCCTCCCCTTCTGACGGGGCAACTTCTGCCATTGGGCTATATTTATCTTTTTGTTCTGTGTCAAACATTTAATGGATCGGGCCCAAAAACGTCCCGAACAGGATCCTGTAAGGCATCCTCCTCTTATTTTTAGGTTCCTTCCAATGCGATTAACTTTGTTGGGTGAGTGGCATTCGCTGGGGGAACAATTTTTCTCCTTGTTTGACCTTATTGTAGGATGTTGTCCCATACCTGACGGAAGGGGGATAGTGTGCAAAAAGTGAAGGTCTCCTTTTTTTTTTGAAACATCTATGTTGGGGAGTAGAGGGGGTGTTGATAAGAGCAGACACTCCCTCTACTCCCTTAGGTGGATAGATGGCTCCGTTCCATTGGTGGGGAGCTGCACTTGCTGGAAACCGGGTCCAGCGTCTCTTTACATCATCAATAATGAACAGGCAAAAATAGTTGCGGCTGGGAAGCGGGCCCAACGACCCTTCAGATCTAGGAGTACTGATCGTGCTGTGAGACTGAATGATGGTACTGAGGTTAGGGAGTAGGATTGGTAAGCGGGGATTCTTGTGCCTCTTCACCCTAACCAGGCGCCAAATTTGCAGTTACACCTAGCACTCCCAACCCACTTATCAGGAGGTGAGACGAGATTCCGCAGATAAAACACAATGCAGTGACTCACTTGATCATTCAAGTACAAACCATGATTCGGGAACTAAGGCCCGCTTTGGAGGAGGAAAAGGATCGGGAAAATCCGATAGGGGGCTGAGAGGGATGGAGGGATCAATGTTGCTCCAGTCATTAAAGAGTAAGTGGTAATTCCTTGGGAGCTCATCTTGAGCATTCTCGCACACTCCATTTTATTTAAACTTCCCTATCATACCACCTTGGTCCCCCCCAATCCAGTTTTGATTGAATGTTTTTATGTGTTCTTTAATTTTCTTTTCTGCTGTTTAAAATTAAAGTTAAACTGGGTCACTGACGAGGAACAAGGGAGATGGGTGTCGATTCTCGGCATGCTGGAACTAGAACTTGTCTGCATTCTGTGTATCTACGCCCCTAACACGGCAACGGAAAGGGCGTCTTTCTTCACCCACCTCCAGACACTTGCCCCTCAAGGAGTTCCACTGGTAATCGCCGGTGACTTTAACGCTGCACCAGACAGAGGAATGGATAGATGGGCCTCCCGGCCTCTTGCCCGGACTACGTGGAGAAAGATGAAAAATCAATAACGGATTTTTGTGAAGCCCTGAGCTTGGTAGACGCCTTTAGGTTGTTACACCCAACAACAAAATCTTACACCTGTCATCGTACTACAGAACAGTCGAGACACTCGAAATCACGTATCGACTTGATTCTTCTCTCACAAGAAATTCAGAGTGCTCTACAATTCTCCACCATCCTCCCACGGAGTCCCCACCCGGGCTTGGATCACTGCACATGCGGGGCTATATTCTCGTTTCGGAAACGGCCTGACCAAGGACCCGGTTACTATAAACTCAACACTTCCTTACTTAAAGACAAAACGTTTCACACATACATTCAAGATGTCTGAAATTTCTGGAGAAATCAGAAGGACTCATGTATCTCGAAGGTGAGATGGTTCACCAACGGGCTATTTTTCCTAGCCAAAAAGTGTAAAGAATATTCGAGGTTGGTGGGACACAGGAAACTTCACAACCTGGTTAGTCAGGACAACTCTAATGAACACGTCCCCGACATTCAATCCTTACAGGACCAACTTCTCCAATTAACACAATACCGCTGACAAGGAATTATAATTCGAGATAAGTTAACCAAATGGACTACTGAAGGAGCCATGGACCCCCATTTCTTTAGCCTAGCCTCAGTAAGAGCCCACCGTCTGACCATCGAAGTTTTTTTGGATCCTGAGACTGACAATTTAGCCACCACCACAGCACACTGCGTTAAGATCGCCAGATCCTTCTACAAAGACCTCTTTTCCTCCCACATTTCCCAACAACATGAGGCAGATCGATTAAGAAATTTGGAAGAATTCCTACGCCCGTTGGAAGGTTGCCTTTCTCCGAAACAGAAGGACCATCTGGATCGACGAATTTCCAAGGAAGAAATTTGGACGGCCCTAATGCCAATGGAGGAAGAAAAGACCCCGGGTCTAGACGGTTTTCCCAAGGAGTTTTGGGAATCTAAGTAATTAAGGAATATATATTTGTCATTATAAATTAAGTATTTTGTATTTCTATGTAAATTCTATTACTCTATAGATTGTATGAGAATAAATCAAGTAATTGGTTTTGAGTTACCTAAGCAATTAACTCGTTTATTTAAGTATATTAAATCTATCTATACGTATAGACCTTCTATTTCGATACATAGCTAATAAAATAGCTAATACAATTGTTGCTTCTGCTGCAGCAATTGCAATGATAAATAGTCCAAATAAATTACCTATAATTGCAGAAGAATGGTAGGGCAAGGAGTGCTTTCACTGCTTCATAAACAAGGCGACAAAATGAATATAAGAAACTACCACCCCATCACACTGCCGACTGTGGTATACAAGTTGTTGTCAAAAACTCTGGCCAATCGAATGATCGACGTACTGGAAGACATCATTCACCCATCCCAGACTGGTTGTATGCGTGACCGGAATATTCAGGAAAATGTACCACTAGTCAACGAAATGATTAGTCTGGCTCATCAATCAAAATCTAATGCCGCTTTCATCTTCATTGACTTCGAGAAAGCTTATGACCATGTGGATTGGATTTTCCTGGATAGATGTCTGGAAACACTGAATTTTGGCCCCAATTTTAGAAGATGGGTGAATATTTTACACTGTAATGCAACCACCAGCGTCGAGATAAACGGGTCCCTATCCCCGGAGATAAGACTGCAACGCTCGGTCAGACAAGGCGACCCCATAACCCCCTTTTTGTTTATCATTATTATGGAAGCATTATCAGCCAACCTCCGCCAGAACAAGGACTTAGAAAGAATTTGGATCACTGGAATCCCCAGGGACGCGGTCCCGATCTGCTCGCTTTTTGCAGACGACCTTATAATCATAGCTGACGCTACACAACAAAATATGGAGGTGATATATAGGCTCATGACCCTATTTTACTCCCTCTCGGATATGACCATAAACTGGGGACAGAAAACAATTGGCTGGTGGCTCCACCACCAAGGGGCCCGTCCCCCAGAGGGGCACCACATCACTTGGGTAGCCCCGGACTCCCCCATCCGAGTCTTGGGAGTCAAGATGTCCGCCCAGGGCAATCCCCCAGAAAACGACGAATGGTTATCAACCCCAGCTTTTGCCAAACTCTCTCGATGGAACCACCAACACACATCACTCTTCGGGCGAGCCGTGCTAATCAACAACGTGGTGCTAGCAACTCTTTGGTACAAATCGATCCTTTGGCCACTAAGTCCAGAGGCCCTAAGGACTGTGAAGAGGAAGGTGGCGGCCTTCTTATGGAGAGGAGATAGCGAAACCCCCCACGCCATAAGTCGAGTGGCATGGGACTCAGTTATTCAACCCAAGACAAAAGGGGGCCTCGGTATCCTAGACCCCCTTTGTCAAACCCAAGCCCTCAGTCTGCAATGGGTGATACGCCTGATTTTCGAAAACCCGCTAGTATGGAGGTCACTAGCACTGGAACAAATGGTCCGTCTGGCCCTTGAGGCCCCGCCGTCTGTCCACCCTCTAAGTTGGTTAGAGGATAGATATTGGAGAATACCTAGGCGCTTCAGAGGAATTGAGGGAAGGAGAGATGGATTTTGGCCCCGGCTATTAAAAATTTGGAGGAAACTTCCCCCCCCAAATCGCCCGCACCCGGACAGGTGGGAGGAGGTGGCAAGGCAACCGCTCTTTGGGAATAGATGGATCACTAAGGAACATAGTCAGGTATTCTGTAGCTCTGACACCCCATGGAAAGGATGGGTGAAGAACGGGGTGACGAGAGTGGGTGATCTCTGGGACAAGGAAAGTTTGGATTGGAAAAGTCCAGACAAGATGAGGGAAGACTTAAGGTACTGCCATCACATCGAAGCAGCACTGGCGGAAATAACGGAAGCCCTCCCAGTAGGGTGGTGGTCCATCCTTCGCAGAGGAAAGAGACTGAGGGAGGGAGATTGGGTGGCCATGGAAGGAAAGGTGGTCATAGTGGGCCTGGTTCACCTCATTCGTCCAGAGAAGGCGCTGATTGAATGGTATAATGTGGAGAGAGGAGGGTGCCTAGCAGGTAACCAGGAACCCTTCCTATGGATTCAAAAGGACATGCTTAACAGGATTAGGTGGAAGATGGAAATAACCGGCGAGCCTTTTATCCTGAGATTGCACTAGAGGCCCTCCCCATGGACCCATTGGAATGGGTATGGTGCTCCGGCCTGTGAAGCAGCTCTCGACAAACCAAACACAACACGCTATCCGGACTATCAGTCAAAGCGACGTATCGAATGCTCAGAGTAAAGCGCTGCTTAAAAGACACGGTGATAGATCGGTGGCAAAAGCACCTCAACGTAGATAGGCAGCTCCTCACCCCGATACGGTGGTTCAGCGACACCAAAAGCAAACCGGCTAAAATTACATCCCTGCAGTGGCAAATCTTACATCGGTGCCTGCCAACCAACAACTGGTTGATCGACCATACACAACTACAACAGCAAGTCCGGTCCCTACCCTGGTGCTCTCGGTGTCTGCTGGGATTTCCGGCTAGGAAAAGGGCAGAGACAATCGAGCACATATTCCTACAGTGCCCTGCATCCATCCTAACCTGGAAGTGGTGGGACACGGTATGGCAACAAATGGTCCCTGGGCACCTGTGGCCTTGGGATTGGCGTGCTATCCTAACAGGCCATTACCCGCCCTTCCAAGATGGCACCTTTGTGTCCAACGTGTTTCATCTCTCCCGGAGAACGGTCCTGTGGGTCCTATGGTGGCAAAGATGCATACTAGCTTTAGACCAAGTACGGGTAGAGGGAGAGGAAAGGATGGAACAATTCAAGACACAGTTCCAATTGGAACTCACGCACAGGTGGACCTCAATGAAACAAACATTAGACAAACTTCATAACCCCAAAGACATCCGGGTACGGTTAACACAGTTCTCCAGGGACTGGTTGGGGGGAGACCGACAGGGGTGGGTTGCGGAAGTATGCTGGTCCGGGGGTTGGATTGTAGAGGAAAGGGGGGAGGGCAGCCACGGAGAGGATGTGCCAAGGGACTACAGATTGAGATTTAAGGATTGGTTGTCAATAAACCCCAATATCCCTATGAGACCTGCAGCGGAATTCTCTGACCCATTCCCCCCCAACCCACAGTCCTTGGAAGCATACCTGTAACCAATGCCTCTTCTACCCTTCCATCTTTCCTTCCTTATCCCACCTCATTAGACGCAGCAAAAGGGGAAGGAAGAAGAGTGGCCGAGAAGGGGTCAAGTGGAGAGAACCACTGGTGCCCCCCAGTTTGGTTCTTCCTGGACCCCGACCCTGACACGACAAGCACAAGAAAAATGAAGCTTCAGCAGCAGCAAAACGGCCTGCTACAGGGTGAAGTGGACCATCAGGCTGTCAAGGAGAAACTAGGCCTTCAGCAGCAGAAATTCGGCGCCTGGCATGGGGCGAAGAGGTTTACTCTCAGCAACTCAACATCCTGAGCAGGGTCTACGGATGATCTTCGGAAGTCAGATTTCATCTCAGTTACATCCTGTACAGACGATCTGCGGAAGTTCGTTTTCATTTCAGTTATACTCTGATACAACCTGCTTAGTGGCAGGTCTTCTCTAATTTTTTCCACTCTTTTTATGACCTTGCTCAGTCAATCCCTTGGATTCCAGGGTAATCAATGCTGGAAAGGATCCTCCAAACTGTTTTCCTGATCATGAGTTTTATGTGGGACGCTGGACCCGCTTTCCAGCAGGTGATGCTCCCCACCAATAGATGGAGCCTCTTCCCGGGTGGTAGCAGTGGCTGCTCTTATCAACACCCCTATCACCCGGGGGGGGTTTCATTTAAAAAAAAAAAAAAAAAAAAAAAAGTTTATCTTTTAGTGTCTCCCATCTAGTGTTAATCTCTAGTTGGATTTGTTGCTTGATGGTATCCGTGAATTTCGGACCATCTAGACGGGCACCTTCCATTTCAAATGTCCACCTGCGAGACCATATGGCCCAAATAACAGCTCTTCTTCCAATTGTGAATAGGATAGTTGTGAAGCTATCTTCACATGATGAGGCCCAAGCTTCCAGGAGGAGAGTTTTCCGGTTCCATGACCATGGTAGGGAGGTTTCTATCTGATTTCAAATCCTATCCCACCAGCACCATAGCCAGACCGAACCTGGGCATTGCAAAAAACGAACCTGGGCATTGCAAAAAAATATGTTCTATTGTTTCCGGGATCAATTTGGAAGGTAAGGCAGATCTGCAGAATTTGCACCAGGGAAGGGCTAATCCTTTTTGTTCGAGTGAAGTTCTGTCAATGGTCCAGTCGTTGGTTGGCAAGCATCGGTGAGCGATTTGTCATTGACGGAATGCCATGTTAGCCGGTTTAGACTTGATAGAATGAAACCATTTAACTGACTGTAGTTCCTCTTTCCTCACATTTAGGTGTCTCATCCATCGCTCTTCTATTTTATCCTTTATACTTATCTTAGGGTGCAACATCCTGTACGTGGATTTTATTGTCACCGTGTGAAGTACCCGGGTATGAGAGCGTCTTGGGTACACCGTAGACGACCAAGAGCAACTAACAGAATCTAGTGGGAGGTGGATATGGGTGTATCTGGTATGTAAGCAAGCCACTTTTCCTTGATCACTAAGATTCTAATCATAAATAATATGTTCTTTTTAATCAACCCCATGATCTGATGTGGTGTAGTTATGAGAAACCCATCCTCCCCTATATCATAGATTGTCATTAACACATCTCCAGTGGGGCTCACTTCGCTAATCTTCCCCACCACTCATAGTTGATCATAGATGGAGACCCAATCATTTGGAATAAGGGTAGGTCCCTTTCTCAAGATCCTAACCCAATCTAAGGGGATTATGTCTATTATCTGTTTCAATGCTTCCTTCTGGTGGTGGCAGTACCTTAATCTCTCATGGAGGCTCGAGAGGTCAATCCAATCTCTGGCCTCCACACTCCAGATGTCTCTAATGCGAGTGATTCCTCTTCTGATTCATCCTTTCCAAGGAGAGTCTGTGCAGTTTAGGGTGTAACC
>BFEA01000182.1:489286-515521 GCA_003427395.1 Chara braunii
TCTGGCCTCCACACTCCAGATGTCTCTAATGCGAGTGATTCCTCTTCTGATTCATCCTTTCCAAGGAGAGTCTGTGCAGTTTAGGGTGTAACCATGAGAGTCTCTAATGAGTGCATTGTTGAATAAGGGTTGTTGGCATACTTCTTCCCATCTTTCCGGTGTTACTTTTTTCGGGATGGGTAGTTTCCTCCAAGTTTTTAGCAGATCAATCCAGAAGGGATCCCGGGATAGGTCACTTTTGGCTGTCTGGCGATCAGATAGATCCTAGTTTTTGGCCTCTGATGAGGACGTCCTTGGGAGTGGCCAGGCACGATTCTCCAACTACATAGGGGCTCAACGTCATCTGGGGAGGGAACGGTTAGGCGTCTGATCTGTTCGCAAGCCAGATTACTCCAGGGGGTCTGGGGATTGAATAAGAGACGTTTTATCTTTTGAATTGAAAATGCCATCGCTTGGGTAGTGGGATCAATTATGCCAAGACCACCGTTGGATTTAGGTTGAATTATAGATAGCCATATCACTCTGCTGATGTCATTTTCACACTCATGATTACCTTACCAAAGAAATGTTGCCAAATGTCTCTGCAGGATCTTGATGGATACATTTCAAGCGCCCAAACAATAAATTTGTACCAATAGAGGCCAAGGCCACATTGTTAATAACTAATGTTCTTCCTAACAATGATGTGTGTTTATTTTTTCATCATTCGAGCTTTGAGAGTGCATGTTTCAAAATCTCTTCACTATTGGATGTTGGTTTGCCAAGGGCCGAGAGGGAAATCCCAAGAACCCTAATTGGTGAATCAAGAGGGAGCCATTTGATCACTGGTCGCTCTGGAGGTCTTACTCCTTGATAGTGAATCCACCAGCCCAGGGTTTTGTTCCCCCAGTTTATCCTCATGTCTGATAGTTTACAAAATTCGTCAATAATCCGTTGTATTGCCTCAAGGTTTTCATGTGAGGCGTCAACCATGAGAGATAGGTCATCAACGAAAAGAGAGCATACCGGTATGGCATCCTCTGGTATGGATGTAATTTAGATGTGTGTGATATCTTTGTGGTGGCAAATATTAGTTGCCAAGGCTTCCATGATGATTACAAAGAGGAGCGGGGCATTGGGGTCTCCTTGCCTGACTGATCTTTGTAACACTATGGGAGGGGTCACATTTCCATTGACCATGACTCTTGTTGATGCATTCTCATGCAAGATCTTTACTCACCTTCTGAAGTTCGAGCCAATGTTAAACTTGCCTAGGCATTTGTCCAGGAAGAGTCAGTCCACGTGGTCATAAACTTTCTCAAAATCTATAAAGATAAAGGAAGCGTTATGTT
Organism: Chara braunii; assembly: GCA_003427395.1. Taxonomy (NCBI): domain Eukaryota; kingdom Viridiplantae; phylum Streptophyta; class Charophyceae; order Charales; family Characeae; genus Chara; species Chara braunii. The sequence continues at coordinate 490,618 of BFEA01000182.1, forward strand.
TAGATTGGCGAGAGAGTTTAACTAACTCTTTTAGAGGATGTTATCCTGAATATTTCTTCCTTGGATAAAACTCGTCTGGGCGGGGTGCATTATGTCAGCTATGTATTTATTAAGACGAATAGTGAGGGTTTTTTAGACGAGTTTATACACAACAGCGAGGACGGTGATGGGACGATAGTTTCGAATGTTACATTTGTCACCTTTTTTGCACAGAAGTGTCAGGACCCTTTGCCCCACTATCTCTCCTAATCGACCTAAAACCCAAACTTCCTGATAGAAGTTCATTAGATCTTGAGAGATGGAATCCCAGAGAGATTCCTAGAATTCCTTAGGTAATTCATCTATGTCGGGGTTTTTCTTTTCTTCCATGAGCATCAGGGCAACCCATATCTCCACTTTTGTTAGAGGTTTTTCTGACTGGTCCCTTTGAGACTCAGATAGAGATTTTGTCAACGGTTTTAGAAAATCGATAATGTCCTTGATGCGTTTGTTGCCAGGAGTGGTTCCAGTTTCTGATAGGAAGAGGGAATTTACAAAATCCCTAGCAATCTTAGTGCACTCCACTGTAGATGTTGTTAGTTGTTCATTTTGTCATTGAGGGTGGGCAAGGGCTTTAATTACTATTCTCCCTAGACGGGCTGTAGCCACAGCAGAAAACCTTGCATCCATTCCTCCTTCAGTGACAATCTGACGAAGTTTTCCCCTGATCCGGACTTCATGCCATCGATACTCCATGAGGGATAAGAGACGATCCTCTAATTTCTGAATTTCTTGAGCAACTGTCTCATTATTCTCCTCATTGTTCAAGTTATTAATTTTTTTTATTTTTATTTTTCTCCTGATGAGTGGAAGGTTCAATTTCTGTTTTTAATCACGTTCGGATCCCTTTTGTTTTTTATTTATGGTCGTTGACCTTTATAAAATTTATATCCAAAACGAAGTACCCACATAAAACGGACCTCATCTCATCGATTCACCGATGATAGGTGTTGAAATGAAGTGAAAGGAAAGTGTCCAAGAGTCAGATTTTAGAATGCTCTCACCAACTGTAACGACTGGCCTACCCTTTCCCAACCGGTGGGGTTGAGCTTACAGGTGATCACGTCATCCCATTAACTTTGATTTGTTGCCCATCACGATCACTAGGCATGAATCTGATATCCATTGCAATGTTGTAAGCAATAGAACATTTTTTTTTTTTTTTTTATGGACCATGTGCAATACTTTAACAACTAGGTTGTTTTATTGGACGTCCGAAACCCCCCTGACCGTCCGGGATGTCCGACCGGACGTTTGGCCGGACGTCGGACCGGACAGGGGATGTTCCACCAGGCGCACAAACAAACAAAAAAAAAAAAAAAAAAAAAAAAAAAAAAATTTTTTTTAAAATAAAACCCAACCCCAAAAAACCACAAAAAAAAAAAAAAAAAAAAAAAACAGGAAAAAAAAAAAAAAAAAAAAAAAAAAAAAAAAAAAAAAAAAACATTTTTTTTTGTTGAAAAACATCATCTGGCTTGTACCTTGCATAAGGTGTATGCCACCAAGATTTTGGCTCATTTGAGTCAGTAGAAAAAAAGATAAAAATCTTCAAAGATTTTAATCCCCACCTATACCCCTCCTAGCCCCACCAAAACCCCTCGTACCTTCCCCTCCCACCCCAAATAGCACCCTATCACAAAGTGCTCAGAAAATTATGAATTTTTTTATGGGGGGTCTCTGTGGCATGCGCAACACTGTCATAATTTTTTTTTTTTTTTTTTTTTTTAACGTCAAAAAGTCGTCGTCCGGACGACGGGGGTACCTTACGTCCGGGGAGACATCTGGGGGAGACGTCCGATCTCCGGACCATTGTAACATAGTTTAACAAGCAATTAATTTTGGATTATATACATATATAGGATTACCAGCCCTTACGTACGGAACCCCCCGGGCGGACCTCCGTACATTCGGGCGTTTGGGGTCTCATTTGGCGTCCCAACCTAAACGGGTTCGACCCCCGCCAAAAATTGTTCCGCGGACTAAAAATTATTTTGTTTTTTTCAGTTTTTTTGATGAGCTCTTTATCATATGAGGTACATGCCTATAAATTTTAAAGGTATTTTACTGAACCAAAAAAAAAAGATAAAAAATGGCAGTGTTAAAACGTGCTCGTCCGCTCAGTATTTTGGTTTTTTTCTTTTTTCACTTTATTTCAGCGTCAAAACAACTTTATTATTTTTTTAATCGATTTTGATTTGCGTAGTGTCATGGTCGCGTTCGAAGGCGAACCCGAACATGTGCGCCCGTATGCAAACTAACGCCCAAAATCCTCTGAACGCGAACATAAAAATATATTAAAAAAACAAAGTCTTAGAGAAATCGAAAAAATATATATGTCATGTAAAACAACAATATAAGCAATGTTTGCCTTGAAGTCATGTTCAAATTCTTAGCCAAACGTGAGTTCAAAATAAAAAAACAAAAAAATAAATAAATTATTTATTGTTTTTTTACAAAAAAATATTATGTTCGTCCGAACACGTTAGCGTTCGCGAGCTGTTCAAGCGAACACGCGCATAGGAATGTGGAGGGACGCGAACACGTTCGCCGTGCTACGCAGGTCTTAATGAGTTTTGTATCATTTGGGATACACATCTATAAATTTTCATGGCATTTGACTGAGTCAAAACAAAATGAAAAATTGCCAAAGATGGTGGTGTTTAATACATGTCCGCTCACACTAGTTTTAATTATCTCTTCATTTTTTCGTAGTTTTATTATTATTATTATTATTATTATTATTATTATTATTATTTAAATTCAGTATAAAACTTGGATGGAATGCTGAGGCAAATGTTATTTAGTTTATTTTTCTGCATAACATATATATCGTCACAAATATATATATATATCGTCATAAACAGAATAAGTATATTTTATGTTTTTGTCCACGTTCAGCCTGAAAAGTCGAGCACGTCTACAAAGGGGCACGAATGTTTAGACGTTACATATATATACATCTATATTATAATATATATTACATATATATATATATATACATGGTTTACTATGCAATGAAATTTGAGGCATGAGACCTTACAATTATACCTGAATAGTGTTGAAAACAAGGTCCACCACCTCATCCCTTTTTTTTATGATTGTTAATGTCACTTGCTTTGGGCACTGGGTCTTTTTATTTAAGTTGTTAATAGTAGTGAAATTTCTAGTTAAAAAAAAAAATGTTCAATATTTCAACAATTTAGCTAATTGGTACTTCAAGTTTTTCATATATTTAATTTCCTTTCACTTTGATCCCTCAACTCTAATGTGTGGAATTCAAATTTTATAGTTCTTAACTCTCAAGTGTCTTTCTCCAAATAAATATTTTCCAAGTATATTTTGAAATTTTTTATTCTTGACTTCGAACTCCGAATTTTGTTCAATAAATGTAAACCCGATTTCTTATATATTTACATATCTCACTTAATTGATTTACATTGTAAGCCTACAAAATTTGTAATAGGGTAGGCTTTCTTGATTTTAAATTTTATTGATTCATTTCCAAGTTAATGTTCATAAATTGAAAGTAAACTTCGATGTTTAATTTATTATTTCTAAATTTTAGTTCTCCATTTTTTTTCCTTCAATTTTATAATTGTCAAATATTGTTATTCATGAGTTTTAATCGTTAAAGTTTTATTTGTCAAATTGTGATTTCCTAGTAATCCCAATTGGGTGTATTTCGTGATTGTTGAAGTTTACGACATTGTTTTAGCATCATAATTGAACGTCTTTGATAGTTGCACAGTTTGTTTATAAAATCTTCGTGTTTATGAATGGTTGTGGGACGCTTCACTGGTCCCGATAGTTGGGGAGGCCATGAGGTTTGACATAACACATCCTACTGGTGAAGGGGGCTAGCTAGTAGGATGAAAATAGGGCAAAAAAGTGAGGGGATGTGGTTTTATCTGGGTAAGTAATATCGGAGTAGGGTTAAGAGGGATAAAGGCAAACACTATGGTAGATGGTCACAATCAACATATAGGGAGCTCGATGCATGGGAACCGTGAACATTGTGGTAATTGACAGTTCATTTGATACCTCCATAAGTTGTTAGACTCATAAACTTTCAAACAGACGAGGTTGTACTAACGCTGGTCGACGTCACAGCTTGGATGTGTGGTTCTGTAACGCAAGTCATATTGGGGAATAGGACCTGGCAGGAGATTTCGCAAGTTGTTGAGGGAGGAAAACACTTTAGTAGTTGTTGACAAGTTGGTACTTAGATAAAGCTAGTCGGAGCCGTGGCGGACCCCTCTGCCCTGTAACCAACCAGGTGAGGGATCTTTCTAGAGTGAGTTATGTTATTTTGTTACCTAGCAGTTGGGGGTGATGAGACCTAGTAGACACTAGGTATCAAGGTTGCAATGGATGCAACAGGTTTAGAGTTGGGTTGTTGAATTGCGCTAAGGTAGCTTGATTTCAGGCTAGTAACTCCGATGGATCAAAGATTTGCGACATTTTCAGTGTCGTTTTGAGTTTTAGTCTTGCTCATAACTTTGTGGTGATGCTTTGGAACTTCGTCGATATTGTACCGATGTCACCACACTCATTGGCTTACGAATAGTTGAGGCTCAAACAATTTTGTGGGTTTGGTCGCACTGCATTGTAACCCGAGTGTAACGAAAGCTTGGGAGGCTATCTGGGGCTGTTATCGCGACAACGCTGACCGAAGTCGTGGTGAGTTCCTCTGCCCCGTAACCTAGCAGATGGTAGGGTTCTGAGGTAGGTTGTGCTGCCTTGTAACTGAGCAGATGGGGGTGGGAGGTCTTGTGGTAGAGACCCGGTAATGAGAATAGGAGGTTGAGGTAGGTTGAGGTTTGGGCGGTTGAGTGTCATTTGGGATTTTGTAGTAGAAGTTTGTCTCTTTTAATCCAAAGTTTATGAGGTTAAAGTTTTCTTATAACCCCTTGGTGACCTAGCAGTCGTTCGATGAGTAAGTCAGCATGTACTCTTGTTTTTTGTCTAGAATCCTTTGGTGAATTCTTAAATTTGTTCTAGTCGAAGTCGGGTAATGACCCTAGTACCTTAAATGTTTTCTTTGATTCCATATGGGACGCTTGGCGAAGCCAAGAAATGAACCTAGTATCCTGTTTTTTTACATGTTCATAAGAGACGTTGGGCCTGGTTCCCAGCACGTGTTGCTCCCGATTAATAGATTAAAGCATTTTTTATTTTATTTTTAGCATTCCAATAAACTTTCTTTTTTTTTCTTCAATTGGTGGGGAACATATCCTTTCTGGAGGTGGTGGACTGCTAGGAAAGTCTCTCTATCAACCCTAATTTGGTCCACTGGAGGGTTGAGAGTGAGATTGGTGGGTAGGTATTGGATGACAAAGTGTTAAGAGATTATTTTCTTCCACTAGCTTTATGTTATATGCCAGGGTTTCCAGTGCAAGTTGTTGTGTTGATCCATTTTATATATGTTATTGTCGTGATTAGTCCCTGTTGTTCCAAAGGTTGCGATCATCTTAACTTTGTTAATTGGGTTCGGTTTGTAATGTCGTCATCAGCCTAGCTTTGTTAATTCGATCCGATTCATTTTGAAGATTCTGTTTTCGGTTCTTCCACTGTTGTATGATTTTGCTTTGATTGTATCTAAAAGAACTGCCTTGGCTTGTATATATCCGAAGTTAAACCACCACTATCTCTACCGGTGTTGGAAAAAATGAGAAAAGTAATTGTTTTCCCACTTTTTTCAAACTTTTCGGGGGTCAGCGGGGGCTCGACAGTTAGGCCTTTTGGGCCCCTTCGAAAAGCAAAAACAAAAACAAAAGACCAAGTCCGGGAAGGTCGTGCACAAAGTTATGCTCACACCAATACTCAAAAGAAATTATCTAACTACGATTATGGTTAGTTTCAGATGGTCGTAGCTATTTTTTTTTTTTTTTTCCATGCCCTACCAAGGAGGCACGGTGAAATCCACAGGTTGTTGACACTTTGTGAAGGAGAGCATGCCCACATTATCACTTTGCAGAATATATGAACCCGCTTTCCCGTCCTAAGTTCAGTTTCAATTTTTTTATTTTTTTTCGTGGACCTGACAACCTTGTCGTAAAGCCTTCACTGAGGGCATACTGGCACAACAACTTTTGGGCAGGTGTCTACCTTGTATCACGTCTCGAGGGGTGTTCGTTTTTTTTTTGTGTGTGTGGTTGTGAGTACGTCGCTTTTTGAAAGTTTCGCCGCTTTTTTTTTCTTTTTTCAGAATAGTACCAGAAAAGAAACATAACGGACCTCATGCTCGACAAAACTCGATGCAAAATGAAAATCAGGATCGACAAAAAGAAGTTTGAAGGTTGCTTTATTTCAAAGGATCATCTCTCTCTCCACACATTCATCAACATTGTCCATCTTCTATATTTGAGGAAGGATCAATAAAGGCATTCCATTGTAAAGTTTTCAGTGACCTTTTACCCAACTGGAAGGTCTTTGTGTTCCGAGGTAGATTGATTCTTGTCAAGTAGTAGGACACTGCAGCCCGCCATCTCCATATTTAAGCACTCCTGACCAATAGACCAAGGAAAATACGGTGAACTAGGTAGTGAAGCTTGTTAGGGAAATGTTAGCGAAAAAAAGTTTATCGAAGTCGTGGTTTGAGTTATCGGAGAGGAAATATCAATTTACAAGTTTATATTTTGTGAACAATGAAACGTCCGTTTCGAGAGAATTACAAGTTTTGGGTAATCACGAATACCCTTTTCGAAAATTTACTTAATCGTTTTTGGCGTGCGTGGTTATATCGCAATGTGCATTTGGGGTTTTGTCACCGGAAACACACTTCAAAATTTTGGGATTTTACTTGATTTTTTTGTTTTTTTGGGTGGTTACATTTTGACATGCGTTCGGGATTTCGTCATAAAAAATATCCTTTTAGATTTGAGGATTTTACTTAGTTGTTTTGTGGGGTACGTGGTTATATCCTGACGTATATTTGAGATCTTGTCACATAAAGATTTTAAGATTTTACTTAGTCATTTTGTCGTTTTTTGAAGTGTGTGGTAATATTTCGACATGTGTTTGAGATTTTATCATTGAAAAGAAACTTCGAGATTTTCAGATTTTACTTAGTCGTTTTTTTAGTGCGTAGTTATATTCTGACACGCATTTTGAATTTTGTCAGTGAAAACGCACTTTAGACTTTCAAAATTTTACTTAATCATTTTTTCAGGTGCGTACATGTGTTCGGGATTTAGTTATAGAAAAGAAACTTTGGGATTTTTGGATTTTACTTATTGGTTTTCTGAATGTATTCGGGATTTCGTTACTGAAAATGCACTTTTGGATTTTAGGATTTTATTCAGTCATTTTTTTTGGGTGTGGTTATTTATCGACGTGCGTTTCATATTTCATCACCGAAAGCGCACTTCGAGATTTCGGGATTTTACTTGTTTTTCGAGTGCGTAGTTATATCCCAACGTGCATTCGGGTTTCGTCAGTGAAAACGCACTTCGGGATTTCAGTTACATCCCAACGTGCATTTGGGTTTCGTCATTTCTCGGGTGCGTAGTTATATTCCGAAGTGCATTCAGGATTTCGTCAACAAAAATGCACTTGGGGATTTCGACATTTTCTTAGTCGTTTTTTGGATGCGTAGTTATATGACGTACGTTCAGAATTTCTTCACGAAAAACACACTTCGACGTTTCAAGATTTTACTTAATCATGTTTTTTTATGTGTGGTTACATTCCGACATGTGTTCGGGATTTTGTTATAAAGAATGCAATTCAAGATTTCAATATTTTACTTAGCCATTTTTTTAGGGTGTGGTTATATCCGCACGTGCATTAAACCACCACTACCCCCGCCGGCCTAAATTCGATTTCTTAGCCTTACAGATCGGGTTCTTAGGGGGTGTGGCGACAGGCATGCGTAGGCGGGCCCGGTCCAAGGATTTTCAAGCGCCAACTTTGACAATTTTTCGCACTCAGAAGAATCGAAGAAAACATTTGTTTAGGCAGGCTGCATCCTGAAGTGGTGAAGGGTGTCATGAAGCGGTGATAAAAAATACGAATGTTGTTAACCTTCTCTCCCTACAACCCCCCAAAATTGCCACACTTCCATGATTGTTTTCAAGGGTGACGACCATAGAATCATTTCTTCCAATTTGGTGTCTGGCCTCCTCATGTCCTTGTCACAAATGAACTTCAATATCTTAATAGAAGAAACCGTCCACCGACTCTTAGTCTCACTAACAATAAGCTTGGTGTCCTCTAACTTTGGAAGGACCGCATCTACATCCGCCATATGATCTACTACGAATTTTCTAACCCCGGAAAAGACCTCTGTTTCGTCCTTCTCTACCGATCCTTTGATTGAAAAGTCATCAAGAAAAACTTTCACTTTTTCCGGAATGAATTCATTGAGGACTACAATCATAGCTCGTTGAAAAACGACCACTCCATTGGTCCAGCTGATCATAGGCACAACCATCATTTGTACCAAACCCAATGGAGTATGTTGACCATCATGTGCCAGTCACGATAATCCAGGGGGATTTCATCGTACCCAGAGAAAAGGTCACAGATGGAATAGATTGATTGTCCCGCCGCTTCTTCTGCCAAGAGGTCCGCTTCCGGTATAGATCCAACGTGTCGGATGGTGACGACATTCGTCCTCCGAAGATCCTGGATCCACCTAAGTTTGTCGTTACCTCCTTTTCTTATAAAAAACCACTTGTTCGCATACGCGCTTTCACATGAACGTCTTGATTTTCTCTTTCTTGAAGGCGACTATTTCCTCCTTCCCCTTTTGCGCGTACTTCCACGGGGGTCTATCCTTTCATAGCACGTGAGGAACGGTATGGATCCTTGCTAGCTTGGCATACCTAGGGTCGATCCTGCCTCGTTCCGAGTCATCAAAGGCTATGGCTTTATCATAACCTCTCAAGACTGATACTACGTATCTTCTTTCAACCTCCGAAAGATTCTCATCTCCTATATTCATTTTCCTTACCCTGTGGGCAGTGATTCTTTGACCCTCCTCCTCTTTTCGCCTTTTGATGATCTCAACTATCTCTTCGTCGCAGATCGAGGACTCCCCGGTCCTGTCTCGGATGACTGCGGGGGGGGTTACTTTCTCCGCTACGGTTTTATGCTTTCTACCTCCGCTGGCTAGAGGGATTCCCCAAAAAAGACAGCCTAATACATCCTCCGACTTCCTCATCCTTGCTATCCTTCTCATGCCCTACCCCGTCGATTACAATCCAATCCTCCACCTCCTCAACTTTCACTTTGTCCTCCGGAGACATCTTTCCGGAAAAAGGGGTTTCTTCTAAGCGGGTTTGACATATTCTGGATCGACTTCCCCTCTATTTTGGGATACTTGTGCGGCTACGCTTATCTAGAGCATCTACAGTCCTGAGGACTACCCGAACTCCGTCTGGGGACTGGATGGAAAGCGTCTGGCTCCCATCGGGAAGGTCGACTGTAGTAGTGTGCACCACGCTTAGCCAGGTGCGGCGAAGTATCAATTCAGATGACGACTCTTTTACCGAACAGATAGGTATGTTAGTCTCTACCCCCACGACCTCGATCACTGGCTTGTGACAGACTCTGTCCGCTGGTTGTAATTTGTTATCTGCGACCACCATAGACATGGCGATTTTCCTATCTATCTCCAGGTTCAACTCCTTAGCAATAAAATTCCTACAAACGGTCGATTCTGACCCGTTATCCACCAAGGCCCTCATATCGCTTCCGTTAACCGTAGCCTGGAGCTGGCCAATGCCCAACACATAGAATCTCTTCACTTCCTCCTCGGAGAAATAACTCGTAAGCAGGCTTTCCATGGTGATTCAAGAAGATTGGGTCGTCCCTGATTGGACCCTCTCCTTCGATGTCACATTACTTGAGACGGTCGGTCCCTTAGTCACCGGGACTCTTACCTTTTTGGTAATCCTCAGGAGCTCTTCCTGTGCATTCTTACTAGCCTCTAAGTACTCTAGCAGAGTACACTGCATTGGTTGCATCAGGGCCCGTCGGAGAGGAACCACGGTATCTATCTCGTCCTGCGTGCATTTCATCTCGAATTTCTTCGGCCCTCTCTTTCTTCGTGAGGTGGGCTCCCCTTCGCCCTTCCCTTCTGCCTTTTTTTTCTCTTCAATTTTTGCGTCCGTCATCGGTTGATCTGTATCTGCGTTGTGCCTCCAAGGCGTGACTTCTCTTTCCCCAGAAGAGCTGGCTTTGGCTTGGGTCCTCACTCTTAAGCACTGGTCCGTCTCCACCTCCCCGGAGGAGGTCGCTATGAACTTAATGCTGGAAAGTTGGGGCTCCCATGTGGAGGCTCCCGTGGTCGGTTCGAGTTCCGTTATTTGAACTCAGGACGTCCCTGCTACCCCACTAGCCTCCGGTCTCCTCTTCAGATTTTCTTCTTGCAAGGCGATCCTCTTATCAACATTCACCCTCATGGAAGGGTAGAAGGAGACCGGCTCTCCGTCATCAGCCCACACCACCCACTTATTTTCATTCAACTTCACCACCACCAACTTTAGAGCCTTTGTGAGTTGTGGGCATTCTCGCTTGATATGGTTTTCCTAATTGCAGTAGATGCAAATCGTGCAACTACTCCGGGGAGTAGGGTTTGGCAGACGAGCCCCGACAGCATGTGTCGAGTTAGCCGTCGTCCCAGCGCCAGACGGGGGAGCAACCCTTGCTGGACGTTCTCCCGGCCTTGGTCCTGAGGGATTATTTTGAGAAGGATCTCCCCAACGACCATCCCTCACATCCATTCAGTGGGAATTCCCCCAATCGAATCCCATGTTGCCTTCACTATCCCGGTCGTTTCTCCAGGCCCCTTGGTTCCCCCCTCCGGGCTCATTTGCCTTCGCCCCAGCGATGACCAAGAAACCTCTAAGGAGTTCTATCATTCCCTTGTGGACCTTCATTTTTCTGCCGCCGCTTTTGCCTCAGGGACATATTCAGGCTTTCTTTCATGTACTCGGTTACATCCATACCTGCCCCTGTGAAGACTACTTCAGCTACTTTCTCAAAGCACTCAGAGTCCATAGGGGTCTTCTTAAGGATTTTTTTCCTTTTCTCCTCGGGTAGGTGCACCATGAACATTACGCACCTATCTACTTCCGACAACATCCCTCTGTCCACTAGGGACTGAGATAGCCTTTTGAACCTTTTGGTAAAGGCTACCAAGCTTTCTTGCTCCCCCCTTGTCACTTGGCGCAAACCCTCAATCGTCGCGATTAGGTCGTTGTAGACAAAGGTCCTCAGTAAGATGGCTTTGAAGGTCCTCCATCTTCCATCAAGAGGGTAAATTGCCCTAATGGCTTGGTCCAATTCCGGGTCCAAGTGCTGGATAAAGTGATTTATCCACCCCTTCTCAGAAAACTTCGTTCGGAAGGCGTAGCTCTCCCACTTCTCAACGAACCCAGTCACGTCTCTCCAATAAAATAAAGGGTTTCTACCCCCAAATTGACGTCGTAATAAGGGACGCGCCTGTCATCGTAGCAGCGGAAATACGGACCTTCTGCTGGCCCGTCTATTACCGGGTCATAGGGCTTATACCAGGCTGGATCCAACTCTTCCACGCGCAGCCGACTTCGGAGTCGCTCCACAGGACCCTCGTTCAGGGGCCCTCTCCCCCTCTCATCTTCTCGCTCCCATTTGGCGAGAGCTGCACCTCTCCACATTTTTCCTGCCCTGTCCTACCTATCATCTCATCAGAGACCCAGACAAAGTCGACTTCCCGACCGGCCCATCGGTGCACACCTTCGGTCCGTTCCGTAGTCCGCTCCTCGACTAATTCTCTTCCTCTGAGGCCCCCTTCCTCATTTCTCCGAGGCCCCCAACCACTTGCCCTATCACGTGTCATTACCGGGCCTCGTCTGCCCCCTTCTTCCGCATCCACCTGGTCGGCCCACCGAGTTTTGATGGGGATGCCCCTCGTGGCTTCCGCTACTCTTCCTCTTGTCGACACCCTTAATTCCAAGTCCCTATGCAAATGCATTTCGGTATCCACTTTTTGCCCGTTGGGGGAGTCTTTCTCTTCAAAGACTGATCCTTACTCCTCTCACCCCTATCTCTTACGCTCTCCGGCTTTGCCACCCATCCAGTTTCCCTACTCAACTTCATTCCTAGTTCTACCCCGTCTTTTACCTTTGCAACGTCCGTCAACCCCGACAATTACGAGTGCTTAGGTTCGACCTCGCTCTCCATGCGCCCTATCGATCCCTTTTACTCGCTTTCCTCGCTAGTGCTTGTATCCTCCTTACCGCTGCTACTTTCTTCCAAACTCTTTCCCTCCTTACTAGACGTTCCTTCCTGGTCACTTCCTACTAATTCTTCGCTCGTCACGGTCCACCACGAGTCTCGTACCAACTTTTCTTCATAGGCCGCTAGTGCTAAACGAGCGATTTTCAGGTCGGAGACATTCCCAACCCCCTTCTGGGAACAACGCCTTATCAAACCCCTATCTACCTCACCTGCGTGTTGTTGAACTAGGGGTCTTATGAATTCTCCCACTTGTGCCCACCATTCTAAGTCCGTGTTACTTTGAGACTCCCAACACCGGGTGAACAGCTCGTGTCCCCCCGTTTCCCCCAAAGAGTAATTTTCTATCACCTGTCCCCGATTTAGGATTTTCCTAACCGCCGAGTCGTTAGGGTAGAGTAGGCGGTACGCCCAAGCGGGAATCTCCCAGGTTCGGCCGTATGCCGCACAAAGAATCTCTTGTCGCCCCCTATATTCGACTCGGTCTAGCACGCACTCTTCTTAGGGAGTTCCTCCCAGCCTTTTAAGTCGGCCTAAGGCTCTCTTTTCCTTCCCTTCCGCTAGTTCGGTTGTGAATAGCTGCCTATCGCTGTCGGATAGGAAAATTTCTTCTCTTCACGTTCGGAGGTTGTCCTCAGAGACCACTGAAAAGCGAATAACTGTTTCTTAATCGTATATTTCAAAGAACTCCACGAGTGTCGTTCCTCCAGTTCTAATCTTAGGGAGGGTTACTCCATATCTTCCTCCCAACTTCCAAGCTCGTTGCAGGATCCCTACGGGGTTTCTCAGGTCATACCTAATCATCGGCGGTTTATCTCACCCTGACCAGTCTCTCAGCAGCCGCGACCAAGGAATCTTTACACTTTCGCCGAGCGTCATTGCCCTTTTCGTTTAGCACCTGTCGCAAGACCCGTTCGTATTCTCCCGTCCTATCCCAATAACGAGCCTCAATCAAGTGTAAACTTGCTTCAAGCAGTACCCCTAACCTCCTAGCATCTTCCTCAATCCTTTGCTCAACCTTCAGAAGTGACTCTCTCCACTCCCTTGAAAAGCGGGTTCCTCCTGACTCACCTATGGTAATCGAAAATTTGGCTAACATGGTCCATGACCTTCTTTTCCACAGAGCGAGTCTCCGGATCTCCACAAAGAACTCCCTCTCTGCTCTAGAGACTTGGCCTTCTCGAAGTCCAATGACTAGTTCCGCCACCCCTTCTACTTCTACCTCGAGGCCGTCTTCTCGGGTCTCCAATTCCCAATTTGTTGAACCCGAGGTAAAGCTAGCTCTCATGCATGTCTCTCCTCTGAGAGCAGCTCCTCCTTTTGCTCGTCAAAGATCCTGATACTTGTCGTCTCAAGCGCTTTTATGCTGGCCAAGGAGCCAGGCTAAGCTCTTCTGTGCTCTTCCGAGCAAAGGGTCGGGATCCTATAAAGCTCCGTCCCCACCCTGTGTAGCCCCGCTGGTTCCCAATCGTCAGGCTCACTCATGCCTGATGTTCCTTCGCTTGCAGGCCATGGCAATGCGAATGAGCTCCGAAGGGTCGAGGCCTTTCAGCCCCGTCTCACAAATCTCGCCAAGGTATCTCCACGAGACCGCCGAGTCCCTCACAGTCGGCCCCAACCTTCAAATATGTACCCTAGGTTGTTTAGCCATGACTAGTTGTTATGACTTGGGTTTTCAAAACACCACGTCAAGAGGGCATGCGAGTCTGACCGCGTAAAGCGAAACTGATTTAGAACCGTGATCCTCCTCTCCACAACTTCTCTAACCGTCTCAGAGGGGTAGATCATATCGAAGATGAATCTGGGTACTTCCACTGGGTAGCTAGTAGCAAAATACGGCACCTCCTCAAGCCCAGCGTATGTCGCCCGGTATGCTATTCGGCATCCCCTGGCGACCCTACCTCGTTAACTAACTCCTCTAGTCTGGCCCTTACGGGCTGAGCGTGCCAAAGAGGATCTTTCCCCAGCTTCAAACTCAAAACCACTTCCAAGAACCCCTCTTTTGAAAGGAAGATCTTAGCTCGCCCGACAATCAAATCACCTTCATCGCTCACTGTCAGACGGATGAAACCCTTTCCGTGGTAGGTCTCAGCTTCCTCCCTCCGAACCCTCCGGGTTTGAGGGATGACAGCTAAGCTTGATTTTGGGAGGGTGACTCGACAAACTTCGCCTTCTTCCTCTACAGGGTGTATAGAGGTCTGATGTGTCCCTAGAACCCTCTTTATCATAATCCCCTAGGAGAGCTCGTACCCTCTTCAGTTTGCCACTTGCTCCTCTTTGAATATACGAGGGTAGGGGACCTCGGCGACGTGTGCCCTTACTTCTTCGAATTCTCTTACCCTCTCCAAAATCCTAACTAGTTCTCTTTTTGTTGGCACCCCAGTGTCGACACACCGGGTGCAGAGCTAGAATAACCCTAGCGCCCGGATTCCTGATTGATGGACGGACCGAAGCACCTCTATGACTCTTTCCTCGGAGTGTAAGAGTGCACACGCCAAGTCGTTTGCCACCTTCCTTGCAGATTCTCGGTAGCTGGTATGTACCTCTCGACTGATCACCAAGCCCCTCCAAATCTCAGTCTTGGAGTCGTCGTCTAAAAAGACCGTCGCATGTATCTCGAGGAACCTGCCGATATGCGGCGGACCACCTCTTTGTACTCCTTCCTTCCAAGGCGATCGGTGAGCTCTAACCCACACGTAAGCACCTTCTTTGATTACCTCTCCCCTCTCAACCTCCCCTCTCAACACTCATCCAATAAGTGGTCACACTGTCGAAGGGCGCAGTGTCCCGGCCCTCCGCAGCATACCTGTTTCCTGCTCATAAATCCCTGTTGCGTGCCTGTCTCGCTTCCCTGTTCATAAAACCTTGTTGTGCACCATCATCGCAGGAAAACCTCAGCGGTATACTAAGATCCCTTTCCTACTGGCCTATGGCCTGTGGTAGTCGTGGGGCGCTTAGGGACGCGACGGCGAAGATATGGAGCGGTTACTTCGAACTGCGCGCCTAACCTCTGCAGCTGGGTTATGGGGTAGGTGCGGTGGCGACGGTTACCGCCAGTAAATAAAGAAAGAAAGAAAGAAAAGAAAATAAATGCAAAATTAAGGAAAGGGGGGAAAAGGTTGAGTGTTGAGCTTTGGATCCGTGCCTAGATTTGAATCGTTGTCCTAGCGCCTCGGGGCCTGATGGTTTTAGTGAGGCCACGGCGAAAGAGAGTTCGAAGCGTCATTTTTTTTTATTTTTATTTTATTTTTTAATTAATATTATTAATATTATTATTGCTACTAATTCTCTTATTTGATTTTCCTCTTCTGTCATTTCGCAAGGAACTAACGGTTCGTTTATGAATCTTCATTGCAGAACTGGTGGCCAGACCCTTCACTTTCGACTCATTACTAACGTGACCGCTTAGTTGCTGCATAGTGGGACCCCAAAACGGGAGCACCCGAGGCCTCATCGGTAGGACACTCATCACCTCCTGTGAGAGGTCATGAGCCCCCTCCTTACCATCGAACACGGGTACCCGTTAGTTGTAGCCCGATGACTCCTTTTTAGAGGAGAGGGGTTGCTGGTTAGTATCCCGTTATGGGACCACAGTTTCAGGGGTGGAATCATTCCGCAGCAAGACGAAGTGACAGGGACTGATAACAAAAAATCAGCAGGTATTATGACCACTGGTGTTTGGTCTCTTGCTTCGTTTTCCTTTTTTTTTTTTTTTTTTTTTCATTTTATTATTTTCATAATTATAGGCTACTAATAAGTTGAATTCTAAGGGTTATCTAAGTTCCCCATTATGACCACGGGGATTGCGGTAAGCAGCGATCCTATAAAGAGAAACGGGGACTGGCCTCTGGCCATTTGGGGCATGAGTGATCTCGCTACACCAAGTGTTGGCGAATCGAGAAAGGGGGGAGGCTAGGCGGCGTGGTGAGTGTGGGAGATCATTTGTGCGCGCATTCTCATGCTCTGAGTGTCTGGTCACGGCTATTCTGGAGTCGGTAGCATAGTACCGTCTAGTCTACTCGAAAGGGCAGCTATGGCTAGAAGCAATGGACTGCACGACTATAGGCCGAAGTACCTCAAGTTTATCTGGAGGTGGAAACAGATGTCGGATGAGTGGCCTACTGTGACCGCCATCCTGGACTACAACCGCTGTAATCAGGAGGCCAGACTGAAGGTGAATGTGGAAGGGGGGAAAGAGGAGGAAATGAGAGTAGACCAGGGCCTGCAGTTGGCGATCACGGAGGCTAAGGACCGACCTGAGAGGAGATGCAGGAGAGATGGGGTCATAGATGAATTAAAAGTGACAGTTTCTTACCTGGAAGCAGAAACCTCGACAGACATAGTAGAGCGGGAGAAGAGGCACCTGGACCGCGACACGGAGGCTGAAAACGACGAGAGCGACCTGAACGGAGAGACCAAGTCTTGGCACGGGTTGGATTGGTGGCGATGTAACCACCCGCCAGATGAGTCAGTAGAAGACTGTCTGGAGGCCATCTCGCGTCGATAGAGAAGCTGAGGCAAGGGGCGGTTACACCATCACATATAGAGAGGCCTGTAGCACGGACCTGAGGCGAACCCGAGACGACGAGAGAGAGTTACGAGCGCGACCCTCCTGTTGAAGTCAGCATTCTCGAACGGGCTTTCCCGATGATGGGGGTGCGGGAGGTCTGTGCATAAGCAGGAAAGAGGGGTCAAACGCCTGACTCCCTAGATGAAGTGAGCCATGATCTTGCTAAGGAGAGATACTGGTCGTTCTCGCGGATGCCGTCTCCGTCACAGTGAAGTGGCCATGAGCGAGTGATCGGAACGTCAACAGTGGGTGAGAAGGAGCTTCTTGCGGGAACGATGTGCTGTCTATGCGAGGGGTGATCCGATTGGGGTCAGATTGCAGCAATAGCAACAGAGACGACATGACAGACTTATGGACCACGAGAAGGGCATCGGATGTGAGTAGCATCTATGCGCGCAGCCTGCGACGCTGCGTGAGAACTCACGACTTGTGCTGACATTTCCAGCCTTATCAATGTTATTAGTTTTGATGAGTTGTGCTGCTCTTCACCTTTGGTAGGGCAGCCAAGTCTTGGGCATGTGTGAGATACTACCTTCTTGTGCAGCAGGTGTTGCCTCCCGACTTCTGAAGTCATGACGTCGTGCGCAAAAATCATCACTGTTATCATGAACGAGAGAGATTGCAAAGGCCTTTTAGAGTTGGCGCCTCTTTTCCTGTTTGAGCTACTATGCTCGAGAGCGCGATAGGCTTACTAGACTTACCCCCAAGAGAATTTTCAACTCGCAATCACGGGCTAAACCTTTCAAACATTGTTGAGCAATAACTCGTCCGAAGGGGCAATGGGAAGGTGGAAGGGGTCGACACACAAGAGAGTGGCATGTGAATGAAACGTGGAGAATAGTGTGCAAGTGGGCACTTTTCTTGTTGGTAGACAGGATTTACTCGTGATAGTAACAAGGCTGAAATCAGGGAATTGGGCGTGCACGGAGCAAACACGAGGGGCATTAGTCGTTAGCAAGAGATAACTTTAGTTCACGAAAGATACTACTGGGAGAAACCTTGACAAGGGCGCCTTTTTGACACCGTCTGTTCTCCAGTCTGGTATAGTTCGACTTGATGTTGTGTTTCATCTCAATCCTCCGGGCTTTGTTTTACACCAACCGTCGCTTTACACCTTTAGCGAGTGGCAAGTATGAAACCTCTTGGGTGAACTCCAAGTTTGCCCGCACTCTGAATATCATTCGCATCTGTGCGGGATTGCTACTCATCGTCATCCCCACTGAGTGCAGTCAGTCGCAGTCTGTGTTCACACTATGGAGGACTGCTGGCCATCATGTGTTGTCCAAAGGTTAAGAATG
Source organism: Chara braunii (assembly GCA_003427395.1). Classification (NCBI taxonomy): domain Eukaryota; kingdom Viridiplantae; phylum Streptophyta; class Charophyceae; order Charales; family Characeae; genus Chara; species Chara braunii. The sequence goes on from BFEA01000182.1 coordinate 508,750, forward strand.
AAGGGAAATGAGTCAAATGACCATTGACTAGTGAGTTTGATAATCGGAACCAGGCTGAGAAGATGAATCGACAAGGTAAGCTACGGACGTTGGATCGAGTCCTATGCACCCTGAGCCAGTCATCATTATTAATGGGAACGAACATCCTCATAAATTTTTTGTGCACTATTTGAAAGGGTTGTTGTGCGGTGTGAGCAAGTATCTAGGGGACCTATCAGCACAGGGAATTGTATATGTACCTTCAACTCCAGCTGGTCCAAGGCACGTAATCGCTGAACAGCATCGATGAATAACTGCTAGCTGAGGGATTCTAGTAATAGTCTAACACGATAGATATTCTGAACTTTACAACATTTCAGTCTTAACGCTGGCACCCCATCCGATAGAGTCAGAAGTTACCTGTTGGTCTAACACAAGAAAGGAAAACATGAATAGCACCAGCACCTTGACAATGCCCTGCTCGCTCCATCGGGACAAACGGAAGGCTGGGACGGGAGAATTGTTGAGGACCTTCAACGCTGCATAAAATTTATGAGAACGCAAGCATTGACATCTGTGAAAGGGCAAAAGTTTATCGAATATGCCATCTATCACCACGGTTCAGATGGGGAGTTACACAACTAACTTTCATCAGTAGAGACAGTTGAACGAGCAAAAGAGGTTGTCATTTACCACTAGTGAATTTCTCCTTCACAATCATCCCATATAAAAAAAATAACAGGTGACTAGGAAAAGGTCAAGTAGCAATCGAGAATATGGGTAACACGTGAGGTGCTACTGCAAGATATCATCCAAGAGTCATACGTAAAAGAGAAACACACTATGTTGACAAAAAGACGGGCAGCAGTCAGAAGCACCGTGCATCATCAGAATTTAACCAGCGAAGTAGACAACTCAGACACAAGCAGTCAGGCTAACTACGTAAATCATCAGAAAACGAGGAAGTAAAATTATCAGTCACATGAGTACAGTTCAATCATTCTCTGTCAGAGGGTCAATACTGGTCAGTCTCAATCAAATAGCTCTCAAGGATGCTTTCCAGTAAATATGTCAGTGCAGGGGGCTTCAGACAAGAAGGTTTGTCAGTCATTGTCGTTCTCACCAGTTTTGCAGGTGGTATCATCCATGACTTGAAACCCTACATGAAGAAAGGCAAAGAGACTCATGAGCACTTCGACTCAGCTCGGGTCTCAGCCGCCAGGTACCTCGAGGAGAGAGAAAGAGAGTTTGATAAGAATGGTACAAAGTTGACCCGCAGTTTTGAACCTAAGCTTTACACCGACTACCCCAAGCCTCCGGTGTCGTTCATTCTCACAGACGGCTCTTGCTGGGGTGACTTGGTAGACCGGGCCAAGAGATACATTTCTCCGACGGAGATTGACTATGAGGCAGTGACCGAATCATCCGAGTTTCAACACCTCAGACGAGGGATCTTCTCTCAACCATATCCTCCTACTCAATGGGAATAATTTTGTGCTATGGTTGATTTCCATATCGTGGAACTTGGATGGATGTGTTCAGAGCTTGCAGGTTTCAGGTGGCTTTATATTCAGAAGGCTCAATCTCAGGGAGTACATAGGCATGGCTCAAGGTACAAGAGACGTACAACCAAAACGAGAGACCAATGTTGAGACTTTAAGGGGATGAGTGAGGACTCTTGACTAGTGTTAGCCATGTCTATTCATTTGTACTTTCTTGAGATTATTATGAGTTCGCACTTTTCCCTTATTTATCCTTATCATTCCTTGAGTCAGTTGGTTTTGCTTCATTTGCATTGACTCTGCTTGATGATTGTGTTCTCTGACAATCCTGTCACGGTTATCAGAATTAGTAAAATTGGTAGAATTGATACATGCATAGCACACCAAAATTTCATGATTATTGCATAATCTTTGTTGATTCCTAAGACCGGGGAACGACGAAGATCGCAATTGAAGGGTCTCGCTCGAAGCGGGAAGCACACAACAGGAAAAGATTTGTTTTAATTAATTTATTATATTTATTGCATACTTCATTCAAAACCCTGAGTGACAGCCTGTTGGTTTTCTGGTCGCCCGAAGAGGTACGACTAAAAAAAGTGCGACAACACGTATGTCCCTTGGAATCAAGACACTTCCTCCTCCACTGGCCTCTACTGACTCAACCGTCCCTCCGTTACTAAGAATGAGTCTCACTATCTACCACGCTAGCTTGAATACCCACTCGTGATACCTCTTGGGAGTGAGCGTAACTGCCTTCCCCAGGGACCCAAGCCTCCTATATATCCCCCAAAGCTTATGCTGAGGAGGGACTCCATGGTTAACACAGTGGGTGTAGAGTAAAACACAACGCTCTGGAGGGCAAACCTAACCTCCTCCCTCTCTTTGAGAGTTTCAATATCCCTTCCTCATTCTCTTTCAAGGGTACAAAGCATAGCGCCCTTATGGTTACTGGATAGCCAGCTTGCAAAAATTCCCCCTTGCGAGCGAACCTCTCCCTTTCTTTGACCACAAAATCAAATACCTGTAAGGTCATATTTATCCACCGCCTCCTCACTCTCTTTGCCTCTTCGAGTAGCGAGTCCAGCCCACCCCCTTAACCAAAGACCAGGGATACCACGATCTTAGTCCACGAGGCTGGTTCAACGAAAATCACTGAAGTAACCCTAAGATACAATATTGTCTCCTGTAGGGTCGCCCCTTTTCTTCACGCCCCCGTCGACTCCACCCACACAAAGTTACCTCCAGCGGTGACCTCCCCACCTTTCAACCTTCTCCAGTCAGGAACTTCTCCGTTCCCTGGGACCAAGATACGAGTCCCTTGTCCCGCTAAGTCTGACCTAACAAAGCACCCGAGACCTTTGTCAAAATAAACCATTCATCATAGAACACGTTTTGTCGCACACAAAAAATCGTCTGATAGCGGTAATCCCGCCCTCCTTCACGATCTCTTTCCGAGTCTAAGGATATCCTTTCTCGTATCCAGTCAGCCCTAGCTCCGTACGATACTCGGTTATCCACACAATATGTGAAGTACCAATGAAGGGATTTAAAGGATAACCCTATTCTGACCTCCCGCTCTATCGACCTCACAACTCTCCCCTAGGCGACTCCCTTCGCGCATACTCTCTTGAAGTCGTATGATGGAAAGATGGCTTTGACACAACCTGTAGCACTGGGGTATTCCCCATCTTGATCACAAGTCACGCGAAAACGAATCGGGAGTCGGTACTGAAGAGGCGCTTGCTCAAAATTTGTCTCAAGACAGGCTTAGCATGGATCTCCCAATGTTCCGTCTGAAGCCACCCTAGGACCCAATGGATGACGTAGTCTACCCAAGTCTCTTGGCTCAAGTAAATCGTTCCTTCGCCGCGAACTTGCTCTCCACTTGTTTCCAGGCCTAGTCCTAGTCCACTGATCCTCCTCCCAAATTCCTACTGCGAATCAAGCCCAAAGAAAACCCCCTTTTTTGAGTCAATACCCCTCTCGTGTCCTGCGAAGTATCTCTCGGTATGATGGTCCAAGAGAATACTAAAGCCATCTTAAACCTTGCGGAGGTCGGCCCTCTCGATTTTAACCCTACCGTTTTCTGTTCCCTCTATAATCCTAACCATGCCCTATCCTTCCCCTCCGTCGGTTTGCCTTTGCACTATTTCCTCAATAATCGCCACTAGTACATTCCAATCGTCCGACCCGTCAAGATAGGCGTCAAGTATTATTGGTGTTGGTCGTTCCCCTTGGGCATAGGTTCGGTAGCCTAACGCATAGAAATACTTGATCACATAACTTCCCAACAGTCCCCTTTCCAACCATGACTGGCCGACAACCTCTTCCCAACTACGCAGGAAATCTTCTCCTTGATGTGACCCCTCCTCTACATAAAGTGATATGTCAAAGTCCCCCGTCCACAAAGAAAAAAGTGTAACACCACACGTCTACCCCTCCGTAACTACCCACATTGACCCCCACTAGCTCAACCTCTAGAACACTCAAGCTCATAGATTTAGTCCCCTTCTCTTACTCTTTATAGTCTCGGATTCGTGAGAAACCACCCCTACCCTGAAAGAAGAAGGGGCCTATGAGCCCGGCGGGATCAAATGGACTAGTGGAGGAATGTCGTCTCACCAGGCTACCCTCCTGTCCTCCTCCGTCGAGAGGTCCTCCCGCTTTCAAGTATAGCGGTTAGCAGCGAGCACAAGTTGTGCCCGAAGAGAGGTGGCAACCCTCACTTGGAGTTGGACCGTAGTCACACACTTGTGCCCTATGTTTCTCACTGACCCTGTAATTAATATTTGTTATCAAAGTCCTAATAATCCCCTAATTCCGAATCCGAGAAATCGGCAAGGCACCGGTCCACTCAGGATCCGGCCTCCGATCCCTCACCCGCCACACTCTCAACTTCCCAGGCGTCTCCCCCTCGCGAACCCTCTTCTTGGATCGATACTCTTCCTTCTCTCCTTTCGACCTGAGGTGGGGAAATCCCCACTCTAGAATCAGCCCTTGGGGTGGTACCTCTTTCGTCCCGACCGGAAACAACTCTTCCTACCGGACCCCTCCCCTCTCTTCGATGCTCTATGACCACGGGTCTTGCCGTCAGTCCCTGAGGGTCCAGATCGATAGGTAAGGCCCTTTCCCTCGGAATCAAACCCCTTGGATCCCACACGAAAGGTATCCCCGGTCCCCTTCGAAACCCCCCCCCCCCTCAAGGTTGCTTGTTTTTTCCCCACGTGCCGACCCATTGACTTGATTCTCCCGAGAAACACCCTTCTTCCTTTGTTAATTTTTACCCTCATTCGATCCACGCAGCAGCAAGCAAAAAAACTTTTACCCTCTTATTTTTATTTTTTCAAAATACAAAACACACAAAAAAGACACCCCAGGGAGATCTGACCTAGATTCTTAGAGTTGCAAGCGGGGCCGGCGCGGACCTGTAAAGCAACAAGCCCCTTACACCCCCCCCAAGATCACCCAAAAAAAAAGGAGATGTCGTCCGTACTCAGAACTGCCAAAATCGAAACCTGATTGCCGCAGACAAAAAAACCCGAAATTTTGTAAAAGTTGAGGACACCGCTCGTTTTCTGTTTGTCACACTCATCACCGCGTCACCCTTGCCACCACCCGTCACACTCATGACTGCCTATTACACCTGCTGACGTCGGTCACACTCGTCGGTGCCTGTCACACTGCTCGCTGCTCGTCGTACTTGCCACTGCCTGTCACACTCCTCCTTTTTGCCCTTCGTCCCTTGGGCCAGCCGGGGCTGTTACAGGAAGCCCAACCCTGGCAACGGCACCAATTTGTCTTGCCAGTCAGCGTCCATCCTGGCAACACATAATTCAAAATACCTCAATCGATTTGAGGAGTTCCTTCCAATCCCCAAGCCACACCGGGATTTACTGCTAACAGACCCAACAGTTCAGAGCCGTGTGACTGGTCGCGGGCTCTTCCCCGTTAGACGGGCCCCACGGATCAGGACCGACCAACCCGCCCAGAACAAGCTCAACAGCTCGGGACAAAAAACTATTTTCTAGTGACTTGTCATGCAAACTTTTTCCCGTAAACAAACCCAATTGCTCATAATAGACTCAACAACTCGAGACAATAATTTTTTTTTTGTGACTCGTCATGCAAACCTTTTCTCATAAACAAACCCAATTGCTTAGAACAGATTCAACAGCTCGGGACAATAACTTTTTTCTGGTGACTTGTCATGTGGGTTTTTTCCCGTAAACAGACCCAACTTCTCAGAACAGACCCAACCGCCCAGAACATACTCAACAGCTCGAGAGAAAAAACTTTTTTTTGGTGACTCGTCGTGCGGGCTTTTGCCCTTAAATAGATCCGAATGCAGAGAACCCAAAGACAAACCCCACAGCTCGGGAACTCTATTTCACACGTGCACTCTTATGCGGACGTGAGGTGTGTATCCCTGCTTCGTCGCCTTGAACACACACACGCACATCGAGAGATTACGCGAAACCGACATTGGAGTCCCGAGATGCAAAGTCCAGACAAATCGTCATATAAAACAGTTGCTAAGTTTCAATCACTGGGCACTTGTTGGTGCCAAGTTTAGTAACCTGTATTCAGTGCTCTCTCTCTCTCTCTCTCTCTCTCTCTCTCTCTCTCTCTTTCTCTCTCTCTCTCTCTCGTTCTATCTTCCTCTCTCTCAGATCGTCGACACCACCGTCTGTGACCACGTACTACCCGAGAGACCGCCCGAATACCACTCCATTCCGTGTCGCCTCGCCCTCCGCTTGCTCGCGCAACTGCCCGGTGCTCTTCTTGCGAAGGTCTGGCGCCGTTCGCAACTGGCCCACTCCTTCCTCTCTCACACATCGCAGCTACTCTTCTCTCTCTCTCTCTCTCTCTCTCTCTCTCTCTCTCTCTCTCTCTCTCTCGTGCTGCGACACCGCCTTCTACAATCATGTGCATTTCGAGAGGCCGCCTGAATACCACTTCCTTCCATGTAGCTTCGCAGTCTGCCTGTTAGCGCAACTGCCTGGTGCTCTTCTTGCGCAGGTCTGGCGCCGTTCGCAGCTGCTCTGCTCCTCCCTCTCTCACAGATCGTGGCCACTCTCTCTCTCTCGATCGATCGATCGATCGATCCATCGTGCGGCAACCACGTGCGTTTCGAGAGGCCGCCTGAATACCACTCCCTTTCGTATAGCTTCCATATTCGCCCGTTAGTGCAGCTGCCCGGTGCTCTTCTTGCGCAGGTCTGGCGCCGTTCACAGCTGCTCCGGTCCTCCCTCACTCACAGATCACGGCCACTCTTCTCCCTCTCCCCCCCC
>BFEA01000182.1:515555-535656 GCA_003427395.1 Chara braunii
CCCCCCCCCCCGCTCTCTCTTTCTCTCTCTCTCTCTCTCTCTCTCTCTCTCTCTCTCTCTCTCTCTCTCTCTCTCTCTCTCTCTCGATCGATCGATCGATCGATCGATCGTGCGTCAACACTGCCTTCTGCAACCACGTGCGTTTCGATAGGCCTCCTGAATACCACTTCCTTCCGTGTAGCTTCGCCATCCGCCCGTTAGCGCAGCTGCCTAGTGCTCTTCTTGCGCAGATCTGGTGTCGTTCCCAGCTGCTCCGCTCCTCCCTCACAGATCTCGGCCACTTTTTTCTCTCTCTCTCTCTCTCTCTCTCTCTCTCTCTCTCTCTCTCTCTCTCTGACCCCAGCTAGGTATTGAGCGTGATGGGGAACTTACTCCCGATTCGAGCGCTCTTGCGTATGTCCCTTGTACTCGTGCGCCTCCCCCTTTTTCTCCTCCTGCCCGATATTTATATATTGTCCGGCTTCCACGTAGCTTTCCCCGTTAATCCTTCCTTCCCTTTCCTACTCCAATCACACTGCTTTTCTCGCTGTTCCTCAGTCCTTCTTCAATTTCCCGCCATTGTTTTCCAAATTTTTCATCTCCCCCCCCCCCCCCCCCCCCCCCTTTTTTTTTTGTGATTTTTTTTTTCTTTTTTTTTTGTTTTTTTTCTGCCTTTTATTCCATAGTTTTTTTCCTCTTTCGCCCCCCCCCCTCCCCCCCCACTTTTTTTTTGTGAATTCGTTCGTACGTGCTTTCCTTCAATCCATCCCTCCTTCTGTCGCAGTCAGTCATTGGCCATCCTTCCCTGCTCCCGGATCCGAAGTTCTGCAGGTTTTGACTCCTACCCTGCGGCCAAGCCCGCTGATTGGTTTTGGACTTTCTCCCTCGATGCACCTCCGTTTCCATCCGCCCGTTTGTCTCCCCCCTATCATGGCTAGGTGCTTAGTCCATGCATTCGTCATGATACCCGGTCTATTTACATCCCTAGTCTGCTTAGTCGATGCGTCTAAAGTGATCCCAGATCTTGGAGCAGTCCAGTCCGTTCGTTTCCCCCCTTATTATGCCCAGGTCCTTAGTGCACGCATACGGCGTGGTACCCGGTCTAGGTATATCCCTGCACCAACCAGTGTCCCGCCTTTCGCCCTGCTTAGTCGATGCGCCTAGCCTGATCCCAAATCTTGGATCAGCCTAGTCTGTTCGTTTCCCCAGTCTTGTCGAGTTTTTTCTTGACTTAGAGGTGTGCCATCTCCGCCTCTTCTTTCCCTTGTCAGTTATCAAGAATTATTTTTAGTGAGTCATTCCCAACCACCCTGGTTCCTTCCTTCGCTTTTGTGCGAAGCAGCTCCCTTACAAAGTTAGGTCGTCTTGCTCTCGTCCCCATATTGCCTTTTCTGGCGCGCACGTTGTCGGGACTGCTGAGTCCCGAATAACTTCCCATTACTCAAGAGACTGAATATAAACGAATTGTGCACAACAGAAAAATCTGGAGTGAGGAGGCAAGAGAGAGAAAAGACAAAGGATTAGACCACATGGGGGAGTGATGTCCTGGGGTGAGAACCACAGGAGGAGAAAACCAGCGACGGCACAAGAATAAGCGCAGGAACAAGGGCATATAGGACGTAACATGAGGCCGGGAGGGCTATTGGAACTCAGCAAGACTAAGGCCGAAGGACCTTCGAACCAGCAAACGCGGCACGACAGCGACAAAGGAATGAGGGAGTCGAGAGATGGACGGCCCGGAGGCCGTGGGAAACGGGAGAACGAGGGCCTAACATGGGGCCCACCTACGGGAGCCTCAGGTTGGAGGCCCCGCGACCAAAAGAACAGGCACCCGCAAGGCGCAAGAAAGACAAGAGAGAAGGGTCACCGTGGGGCGGCAAAACGCCCAAGGGACGTGGGACACCTCGGGGAAAGGCACCCGGGGACACGTGGGACTAAGAAAAAATAATGGCATCCGGGGCGAAATGTGTCGGGGATCACCTGCGGGACTGTGTCGGGGACCGTCGGTGGGACTAAGTGCCGGGGACCGCGGATGGGACTAAGTGTTGGGGACCGTCGCCGGGACGGATGGTGAGGGCATGTAAAAGTCCCAAGAAGAAACGGCGGCACCGCATGAGGGAAAATAATAAAGGCAAGGTGCACCGTCAAGATCGAGATCTTGACGGCGAAGAATATTAGCACCACTAGTGCAACCACTAGCGGTAGCAAACGGGAAGGCCGAAAAGAAAAGAAAAAGTGAAGAAACTTGAGGTGGGAGGCATGGGAGCAAGCCGGAAAATCTCGGATCAGCCTCCCTCAAGTGAATGAAATCAAAAGAGACCCCATGTGAAAAATGGGCCTCCGGGTGAAAATCGGAGTAGAAGGGGCCATTGTGGGAGAAAGATGGGAGTAAAAGGAAGCTCCCATGTGAGGGCCCCTCCCGGGACAAAACAGCTTCCATGCGCTACCCGTAGGAAAATTGAAAATCCAGATTGGGACTCATCATACCGACGCGTTAGTAGACGGGGGAGCGAAAATCATTATCATAAGGAGGGATTTCACAACGATCACGGACTGTACGGTAAATAAGGAAGTAACAGGGAGCATCCGGGGAGCCGGTTGGGAAATTCCGTTCGCTGGGTATGTCACGAAGTGCGCAGTCAAGGCAGGCGTCAGGGAATCGATCCGGTCGTTTCAAGGGATGACAGTAATGGAGAAAATGGACCACGACATAATCCTCGGAAGACCTTGGTGCGCAAACGTAGAAATGATAGACATGCACTTGCACGATGGCACGTACATGGTAGACATAGAAGACCCAGTGACCGTCCGGGGAGAGCTCCTCCGACTCCTTGGGACGGGAGGAGACCCTTCGAAGGGGAAGTTAGCGACATGGTCACCATCTTTCGAAGACAACGCGCGGAAGGGGGCTTTTGCGCGAATGGAGGGCATGAGAGAAAGGGTAGAAATCATGATCGAGGAAACATTCAATAAGAAGGAATGAATCAAGATGGGTCTGCCCCAGAAGAAGAGGAGGCAGGAGGACGAAGTCTTAGGTGTTATGGTGGCAGAAAGGGAATCAGAATTCGAACTCGGGGCCAGCCTGCCCAAGCAGAAAGAAGTGCACATGCACGTGTCGGAAGTCGCACTTGAGATTCCAGATTTGCTACAGCTCGTTAAGGCCATCAGATACCATAACGTAGGAATGGACTCGGTGGCATTGGCCAAATTCGAAGGAGAAGTGAAAAAGGGGTATTGTCTGAACAGTAAATTAGTCAGTATTCGGCCACGAATCGTTGAAGTGGCGAGGGTTATCCCGACCGTTCATTTTTTAGGAGAAAGATCTCGGAAGGAAGTGTTCGAAAGTACAAGCCGGTAGGGAAGAAAGCAAAACCGATCTCGATCCTGCTAGAGACATCAAAGGAAGAGGCTATGGAGAAGGAGGAAGAAGTCCTTCGAGTGATCCAAGAGAGGAGAGCGACGGAAGGGCATCGGATACCAGATGAGGTGGCCGATACGATGAAGATAGGGATAGACGGATTCTTAACGGAAGAAGAAACCCGCCTGATCAAAAAGACCTGCCAGGAGTTTCACCTGGCATTTGCCCTTAGTGATCACCAAAAGGGGCGGCTGGACGAAAAGCTGATTCCTCCGGTCAGAATCCACACGGTAGAGCATGAGTACTAGAATGACAAAGGTCCGGCCTATGAATTTGGGATAGTGGGGGAAGTGGCAGACCTTCTTCGAGCAAAGATGGACTCCTTCGTCGCAGAACCTACGGCGTCGCCATACGCGAACCGGTGGTTCGTCTTTCAGAAGCCCAACAAGACGCTGAGATGGATTCAGGACCTGCAGAAGTTGAATGCGGTAACCATCCGAGATGCTGGTTCACTGCCTTAGGCCGATTTATTAGCAGAATCGCACACAGCCCGGAGCATTTACTCCCTGATAGACCTGTACTCAGGGCACGACCAGCTGCCATTGGATGTTTGGGACAGGCCGTACACCGCAATGCACACCCCCTAGGCCAGTTGCAGATGCAGGTGACCCCAAAGGGCTTCACAAACGCGGTAGCCAAAGCGCAATGGAGAATGCTCGCCGTAGCTGGGGACATGTTCCCAGAGAAGTGTGAGTCCTACATCGATGACAACCCGATCAAAGGCGCGCAAGAGAAGGACGAGACGAAAGTCCAGCCAGGAATCCGAAGATTTGTATGGGACCATCTACAGGACATCAAGGATTTACTCTGTCGGTTCCTAGTATACAACATCACGGTTAGCGGACCAAAGAGTATTCTAGCGGTACCAGAAGTGACCATACTAGGATTTCGCTGCGGTGCTTACGGTAGGAAGCCAGATCCGGCAAAAACAGACAAGATATCACAGTGGTCAACACCCCTGCGCACGACAATGGAGGTAAGAGCATTCCTAGGCGTGGTCGGCTTTTGGAGGATCTTGATTAAGAATTTTGCCAAAATTGTCGAGCCTATCCGGGCCATGATCAGAGAAGAAGGAACCATGGATTGGACGGAAGAGCGAGAAGGAGCCGTCCAAACCCTCAAGGACATACTGACATCGGAGCAGGTCGCCTTGTCGGCACCCTGCTTTAATGATGAAGTAGGACGACCATTCATCCTAGAAATGGATGAAGGACCCTTGGTCGTAGGATGCGTACTGATTCAAAGAGATGAGGAGGGAAAGAGAGGCCAATCAGGTTCGAAAGTAGAACCCTGAACTCTGCAGAACGGCGGTACTCGCAGTTAAAAAAGGAGGTCTTAGCCATCTTACATTGCCCCAAGACCTTTCATGCCTACCTATTTGGGATGCGGTTCATCTTAAGGATCGATCCGACGAATGTCGCAGGGGCCTTAAGGAACTACAGGCCTATAGATCCGACGATGGGGAGATGGGTAGGACTTATCAGACACTTCGATTACAAGATCGAATGAATTGCTGGAATCAGAAACAAGGCCGATGGGTTGAGTCGGGTCTGCATCATTCCCGAAGGGGTGGAGGATGCGAAGCCCATAGATACGTTCCTTGAATACGAAGGAGAAACTTTTGCGGTGGACAACGAAATGATGGGCGAAGGATGCACGTCGGGAGAACTGTTGATCCGGACTTTGGAGAAGGGGGCATCTGTCGTAGTAGCAGAACTTAGGGAAGGATCACTCACAACTAGAGATCGCAAAGAGGAGAAAGATTCGTGGGGAGCGGTAGTAGGACCGAAGGAGGAACTAATAGCAATGGCGGTTGAGGGAGACCGGGAAGCCGTGATGAGCTTAGTGGAATCTTGGGAAAGGAAAAAATTGCGATGGATCGTAAATCAGATGCAGAAGAGAAAGGATGAGGACCAGGAAGGGAATGAGTTTTTCTATACCCAGATATATGAAGGGATCTTTCGGGAGATCGGGTTGTTGCTGGTAGGAAACAAACAACCCATGGAAGTCATCATTAAAGCAAGGGAGAAGGCCGAAAGGTACGTCCTAAGGGACGACCATCTGTTTCAAAGAGAGGAAGGGGTTATGCCTAGAAGAGTTGTGTGCGGAAGATCTAGGCAGTTAGACGTTATCCAGACAATGCACGAAGGATTACCAGGAGGGCATCGATCGTCCAAAGGAACTCTTGCAAAGATAACGCCACTCTATTATTGGTCAGGCATGGCAGGCGTGGTCGCCACGTACTGCCAGACCTGCCTTATCTGCCATAAAGGAAGCTCTGCACATGTCTTTGAGCCGCTTAGACCAACGTGGGTGCTAGGGCCGGGACATCTGGTCCACCTTGACCTTGCGGTCATGCCTATATCAACAGATGGGTACAGATAGACTGGATAGAAGACTTCTACTTGAGGCACCCTTTCGTCAGGAGGTTTATAGCGGACAATGAGACAAAATTTGTGAACCATGAAGTATTGGAAATGCTTAAGAGACTCTGCGTACCGATCAAACTCATCGAGTCGTATCACCCGGAGGCCAACGCACCTGTGGAAAGAGTGCACCGAACCTTAAAGTACACGATTGCTAAGCTCGCAGCGAACCATCTGGGAAGCTGGCCTAGGTACCTCAAGCAGGCTGTCTTCTCAGAGAATATGACAGCTAAGAGGACAACGGGATGTATCCCAACAGAACTTTGGTACGGAAGAGAGATCGACTTTCCCGTTGGAACATGTTAGATGATGATTCGCGAATGACCACGGAAGAGTTAATTGAGGCAAGGTGTCAACAAGTCCTTAAGAACGAAGAGGTCATGGAAGACGTCGCCAACCGGGTACTAGACAACAGAATGAGGGACAAAGCAAGGTGGGACCAGATTAAGAATGTTAGAAAGGAGCCACTTCAGGTGGGGGAGACAGTATTGCTAAGAAACTCGGTACTAGAAAGTACTTGGTCTGGGCAGCTGGGGAGGATGTTCAAAGGCCCTTACCGGGTCGCCAAGCGGGTGGAACTAAACACCTTCGAACTAGAAGATTTGGATGGAACTGGATTGAAAGGACCCTTCTCGGGGCAACGATTGGTCAGGTTTCTAAGTCGGGACCCGGTGGAGCAATGGCTTCAGGAGGCCGAGAATAAGGAAACTGAGGGGCTACAAGCTAAGGACTGACAGCGGCCTTGCCCACACTATGGTTCTGTCTCTGACTGCGTCCGTGGGACTGTCATTTTTTTGGGGGGCTGGGGCAATGGTTTGGACTGACTGAGGTTGGAAGGCAGGATGACGGGAGCGGGTAACGGGAAGGATTGTCGGGAGCATTGTATCGTAGTTTTTGACGGGGAAATAATGGGATCATCACAAACGGGGCATTTGCATAAGGGAGGGAAATGTATAGTAGTGGCATAATGCGAGGGATACTGGGAGCATTCTAGGGAAGGGGAGCTGCCTACCGGACTGGGGGAACGGGTGTATGAGGGGTTTGCGGGTGTTGTTTTGTTATACAGGACCTAGAAGAAAACACAAGAAAAGGTAAAAATGAAATTTGGCAACGAGAATGACAGCGGGGCGATCAACAGGCCTACCGGAGGGGAAGAAGCGGGACCGAGTCGAGGGAGGAAGATGACAAAGAGAAATTGTACATAGGGCTCATATCCGGACCAGTGGTGGGCAGGGGTGCGAGAAAGTGTGTGTGTAGAAGACCTTCGCCCCTCCGGAAGGGAGAAGGTATATATATCTCGTCTGGGAGTGAGAGCGAGGAGGAAAGGGCAAGTGTGGGAGAAGGGAGCAATGCGGACATAGGAGACAAGGCACAGGCCTCTGACGAGGTAGGAATCACGAGAGGCGGACAACGTGAGTTTCGGCATGAGGAAAGCGAGGGGAGACAGGACATGCGCGACGAGCGTGAGAATGGGGATGATAGAAGGGAAAGTCCGCTTGAGGGACGGAGTGGCCACGACAGTTGTGAAGGGAGGGATCCGGACGTTGAAGAAGGGTATGGGACAAGGACAAAAATCCCCTATATCTACGATCCAAAGAACCTCACGGGTGGGTACAAACCCATACAGATAGAAGAAGAGGAGGACGGGGAGGAGGAAGTGCATGAGGTCATAGAAATCATCAGTAGGGGTGAGAGGGATGAAATCAAGGCCTAGAGAAGAGAGGCGGCCCCCGATACACCAGCCGCACGAGGGAGCTTTGAGATGGGAGGATGAGTTTTGACCGACGCCCAGCCATTGGTTTCAGCAATGACTCAGTGTGATCAAACATGAGTGGACTATCAAGACCCGGGAACTCGCGAAGGCAGGGGTGGTGGCCACACCATTGGATTTCTATAGCGAGATGGAGTTACGAGAAATTGTAAGGAGGAGAAAAGAAATCATGGCCTCCGCCTGGGGGTCAATGAGCCAGCAGAAAGACAGGATGGACAAAGGGCCGAGCGAGTTGAGGCACAGGACAGCAATAGGCATTAGACGATGATTAAGTGTTGAACGGGAATCCTGCTTTTCATTTGCAAAACATTGGACCAAAATGTGTATAGTGTGAGTAAGCTTGTTAAGGATGAGTGATGAAAGGGTCAGCTAAGACTGTGTCACGATAAGTTAGAAGATAGCATTTTGAGGCTACTTTCTGCATGAGCTACCTTCGAAAGTGGGTACACAAGACGAGGACATGGGGCATGGGATGAAAATGGTTGGGAATTGAGTATTGTGAATTTTGAATGAAATGAGGATTGTGTTTTTGAGAAGAGAAACTTGAAGTACAGATTGACGAGCAAAGCATGGCGTTGAATGTTGGTCGAATACAAGAGAGGTTAGGGAACCTATGGGTTAAGGGGCGTGGAGAACACTCCTTCCCTAGGAGCCTAATCCAACTGAGTCATGAATGGGTATAAAAATAGCTAGGAACTGAGAAACCAGAAAGAGTGAAAATGGAGGGGGCGCCCCTGTCTTTTGCTATGATTGAACGACCGGGTGGGCTAGTGCTGCTTGGGGTCTCGAGTACTAGACGCTAAGTCGGATATATGCATGGATAGAACATTGCTTCGAGAAATTGACAAAGGAAACTACACGCATAAAAACTGAAAAAAAGATGACCACCTTCTAACCTCCGAGATAGAAATGGGATCCGAGCCCTCGAGGTCCACCCCCTCGGGCGCTAACATTGAGAATGGAAAGGAATGACCCTAACCAGGTTGTTCGACTTGAGAATGGAAAGAAATGACCCTAACCAGGCTGTTCGACTTGAGAATGGAAAGGAATGGCCCTGACCCAGCTGTTCGACTTGAGAATGAAAAAGAACGACCCTTACAAGGTTGTTCGGGAATGACCCCTTACAAGGGTCATTTCTTTTGAAATAGGCACTGGGGTCCTCTGCATAATTGATTGAGAAAGGTTGATTGAAAAATATTGATTGAGAACGAGCTGGAATGAGCAATGAGAGATGGAGAAGGCCAGTGGGTCGGTCATTGAAATAGCCATGAGAATGGATAAAAGAGAATGAGAAGGGCAGGATAAAGAAGGTTAAGCCTTAAGACAAGAAGGGCATGGACCGGTGGGACGGTCATAAGGAATGGATAGTGGGGGATGTGAAAGTTGAGAACTGAAGGTGGGCCGACGGGTCGGCACTTGAAAAGATGGTTATTAAGAAAGCAACCGTCAAAGCGGCCACAAGAGGTGGCCTTGTTGATGAGAGGCTGCCGGACTAGCCATGAGAATCAGCCTTGGAAATAGCATTGGATTGAGTGTTTGAGAATTTGATATTGCATTGCATAGTCAGGGGACCCTAGGCAATTTGATGTAAGGTCGTCGGGCCGACCATGGAAATAGCAAGAGATTGAGTTTTCTCTTTTTTTCTAGTCTCAAGTCTCGACATGAGGGGAAAAGCGATGCGTGCATCGCAACCCCATGACCTCTACCCGTCAAGGGAAAAGTCTCAGCGCAACCTATCCCTCATAAGGGAAAATAAGGGTTGAAGGATCATGGCATCGTTCTCTTTTATTGATGCTGGCCGTCCGGAACTAACTCCGACAACGAGCTCTAGTCGGGGAGTTCGAACTGGGACTCATGTTGAGAACCTAAACATCAAGGGCGTGGAGCCAAACGGGCGAGAGAGCCATTCCTTTTCCTAAGTCTCATTTTTTTCTCCCCAACCACCCGCAATGCCGTAGAGGGGCGGCACGACCGTTTGGAATGGACCACGGTTGCTCGCATTAAGTTGAACAGCACTGTCCAGAGGGAGGAAACGGGTGTGGTACCGGGTGGAAGCCGCAACCACCACAGGGCGAGTGACACCGCCCTGCCGGATCATTACAACCTTTCCGGGACTAACCGCGAGGTCTTCGTAACTGAACTCGCAAACTAATTGAGAGCCCCAACTCTCTTGAAAGGAAGAGGCCAGATCCAAGAAAACACCACTCGGGAGGAACGATTCGCGAGAAAGCCCTTACGGCAAGACGGGGTCCTGGGAGGTTTTTGGACTGAACCTACCTGCCAGATGTGAGGAGATACCTCAGTGATGATGCCCGTCTTGTAAGCGGAAAAAGGTCGAACGGAGTAGTGCATGAGGTGAGTTATCAGCAGTGGGAGGACTGATCACCCTTCCTTTTTGGGGTTGATGGGCCGGCATCCGTCTACTCAGTTGGTAGACCACGGTTTGCGTACCTCCGAGTAAGAATTGGTCGTGCGATGGGGACATCGCATTTTAAGTGGGGGGAAGGGCTGTCATCTACCGATGAAAAAACATGCAAAAGAGAAGGTTACTGTGAGCTCAAGAAATTGTGTAATTGACTTTGCATGGGCTTGAGAAAAGGTCTGGCAAGATGTTCAAAAGAGAAACGGATGTGTAATTGACTTTGCACAGGCTTGAGAAAAAGTCTGGCAAGATGTTCAGAAGAAAAACGGATGAGTAATTGACTTTGCACGGGCTTGAGAAAAGGCATTGCAAGATGTTCAGAAGAGAAATGGATGAGTAATTGACTTTGCATGGGCTTGAGAAAAGGTCTGGCAAGATGTCCAGAAGAGAAATGGATGAGTAATTGACTTTGCNAGAAATGGATGAGTAATTGACTTTGCATGGGCTTGAGAAAAGGTCTGGCAAGATGTCCAGAAGAGAAATGGATGAGTAATTGACTTTGCGTGGGCATGAGAGAAGGTCTGGCAAGACATTCAGAAGAGAAAGGCATGTGTAATTGGGTTTGCATAGGCTTAAGGAAAAGTCTGGCAAGACGCTCAGAAAAGAGATATATGTCTAATGGACTCTGCATGAGTTTGAGAAAGGTCTGGCAAGATGCCAGAAGAAAGATGCGTATGAAATGGACCAAGTAACGCGGATTTTTTAGTTTGGGTACAAAAAAGGTTGAATGAGGTTGACGTGCATGCAAAATTGGCAGGACTAAAGAAAACTGGGAAAAATGACATGAGAGAGGAAAGGGTGACGAGAGGCATGGATTGCGCGGGTCGAAGAGCCAAGTAGAAAAGACATTAAGGGTTACGGAAGCCGAAAAAGGGGCCTGGTTGGTGAGGGATGGAAGGAGGATCAACCAAATGGCGCTTGGGATGACAAGGCTCGGGGAGAAGCAAGGGCAGCGAAAGGACGAAAGTTGGAAAGGGGGTTGATGTACTACGGGTGATGAATGAGACGAAAGGGGTTTTGATGCTCTGAGGGTGATGAACGAGACGAAAGGAGGATTGATGCGTTGAGGGTGATGAACGAGACAGAAGGGGCTTTGATGTTCTCAGAGTGTTGAATGAGACATGAGAAGGCGGAAGAAAGCCTGAATCATACACACCTCTCACCGTCCCAAGGGTTGAAGCCTAGAAGAAAGTCGAGAAAGGGGCAGGAAAAGACAAAATGGACCCTGACAAACTAACAAACCATAACATCCCATCCTCCTCTCCCGTCTATCCCTCCAAAATCCACTGACAAGAGATTGGTGCGCGATGAGGACATCGCGAATGAATGGGGGGAATGTGTCGGGACTGGTGAGTCTCAAATAACTTCACATTACTCAAGAGACTGAATATAGACGAATTGTGCACAACAAAGAAATCTAGAGTGAGGAGGCGGGAGAGAGAAAAGACAAAGGATTAGACCACATGGGGGAGTGATGTCCTGGGGTGAGAACCACAGGAGGAGAAAACCAGCGACGACACGAGAATAAGTGTAGGAACAAGGGCATATAGGATGTAGCATGAGGCCGAGAGGGCTATTGGAACTCAACAAGACTAAGGTCGAAGGACCTTCGAACCAGCAAACGCGGCACGACAGCGACAAAGGAATGAGGAAGTCAAGAGATGGACGGCCCGGAGGCCGTGGAAAACGGGAGAACGAGGGCCCAACCTTGGGGCCACCTACGGGAGCCTCGGGTTGGAGGCCCCGCGACCAAAGGAATAGGCACGCACAAGGCGCAAGAAAGACAAGGGAGAAGGGTCACCGTGGGGCGGCAAAACGCCCAAGGGACGTGGGACACCTCGAGGAAAGGCACCCGGGGCCACATGGGACTAAGGAAAAATAATGGCATCCGGGGCGAAATGTGCTGGGGACCACCCGTGGGACTAAGTGTCGGGGACCGCCGGTAAGACTAAGTGTCGGAGAGCGCCGATAGGACTAAGTGTCAGGGACCGTCGCCGGACGAATGGCGGGCACATATGAAAGTCCCAAGAAGAAACGGCGGCACCGCATGAGGAAAAATAATAAAGGCAAGGTACACCGTCAAACAAACGGGAAGGCCGAAAATAAAAGAAAAAGTTAAGAAACTTGAGGTGGGAGGCATGGGAGCAAGCCGAAAAATCTCGGATCAGCCTCCCTCAAGAAAATGGAGTCAAAAGAGACCCCATGTGAATAATGGGTCTTCCGGTGAAAATCGGAGCAGGAGGGGTCATTGTGGGAGAAAGGAGAGAAGGTTAACAACTCGTAATATTTTCAGGTCCTTTTTCAGTTCCCCACTTGAAACTTCTGAAATAATATGAAGTCGCTGAAAATCTGAAAGCGGTTTCAGATGCCCCCATCCAAGCATTTGGATGGGGGAACCTGAAACCACTTTCAGAAACTTCAGCCACTTCATATCATTTCAGAGGTTTCAGGTCTCTCCATCTGAAACTCCTGAAATAATATGAAGTGGTTGAAGCTTCTGAAAGCGGTTTCATGTCCCCCCATCCAAGCATTTGGACGGGGGGACCTGAAACTGCTTTCAGAAGCCTCAACCACTTCATATCATTTCAGAGGTTTCAGATCTCCCCACCTGAAACTCCTGAAACGATCTGAAGTGGCTGAAAATGTGAAAGTGGTTTCAGATGCCCCCATCCAACCATTTTGATAAGGGGACCTGGAACCACTTTCAGAAGCTTCAGCCACTTTAAATCATTTCAGAGGTTTCAAGTCTCTCCATCTGAAACTCCTAAAATGATATGAAGTGGCTGAAGCTTCTGAAAGCAGTTTTAGGTCCCCCCATCCAAACATTTGGAAGGGGGGAACTGAAACCGCTTTCAGAAGTTTCAACCACTTCATATCATTTCAGAGGTTTCAGATCTCCCCACCTGAAACCTCTGAAATGATCTGAAGTGGCTGAAAATCTTAAAGCGGTTTCAAATTTTTCATCCAACCATTTCGATGGGGGGACCTGAAACCACTTTCAGAAGCTTCAGCCACTTCAGATCATTTCAGAGGTTTTAGGTCTCTCTATCTGAAACTCCTAAAATGATATCAAGTGGCTGAAAATCTAAAAACAATTCCAGGTCCCCTCATCCAAGCATTTGGATAGGGGGACCTGAAACCTCTTTCAAAAGCTTCAGCCACTTCACATCATTTCAAAGGTTTCAGGTCTCCCCACCCGAAACTCCTAAAATGACTTGAAGTTGCTGAAAATTTAAAAACGGTTTCAGAATCACTTCAGGAAATTTCAGAGGTTTCAGGTCTCCCTGCCTGAAACTCCTAAAATAACATGAAGCGGCTGGAGATTTTGAAAGCGGTTTCAGGTCCCCCTACCCAAACATTTGGATGGGGGAACCGGAAACCACTTTTAGAAGCTTCAGCCACTTAAGGTCATTTCAGAGGTTTCAGGTCTCCCTACCTGAAACTCCTGAAATGACTTGAAGTCGCTGAAAATCTGAAAACGGTTTCAGATTCCCCGATCCAAAAATTTGGATGGGAGGATCTGAAACCGCTTTCAGAAGCTTCAGCCACTTCAGGTCATTTTAGAAGTTTCAGGTTTCCCTCCCGAAACTCCTGAAATGACCTGAATCAGCACACAACAACGTTGACGGTTGAACCAAAACAAAAACAGACGAAAAAAAAACAAAACAAAAAAACATAAAATCTGAGTTTCAAACCACCTGAATGTCCTGAAACGACATGAAGTGTCTTCATGCCATTTCAGCGATTTCATACCACTGCTAACAGACTTCAGAATCTTTCATTATGAAATTTCAGCAGGTCATTAACCACTTGTGGAGAGAAAGATAGGAGTAAAAGGAAGCTCCCATGGGCATGAGAAGACCATTATTGCAGTCTGAGATATATCGGACTGCACTTTGGGCATAGGAAGGGCCAAAATTAAGACGAAGGGCCTATAAAAGGGCATTAACGGTCACTTGACACTTGACATGTTAGAAAAAAGAGAGAGAACAAAAAAAAAAAAGGGAGAATAAGACAAGAAAAGTGAGAGGGAGTGAGTGAGTTGACCGTCAGTAGTGACTGCCACAAGTAGGGATAGGCAGGTCCCTACTGTCCAAGAAAGGAGGAAAAGAAAAGAAAAGAAAAGAGAAAGAAAAAAAAAGAGAAAAATACCTTAACGATAAAAAAACGGGCACTTGGGGAGATACATCCGTGACCAGATTCATTATGGAATATGGCGGTTGCAATGGGCTTGGATTTGCTTTGATTTTGGCAGAGAAAATCAAAGAAAATCAAAACCCCATGCAATCGAAAAATATCAGATTACATGTAGGGGGAGAAACACATGTTTTTTATGCATCCGGAGCCAATATTGAGTCCGGATGCACTTAAAAACTTAACGTTACATTTTATTTTAGCATGGGGCAAGTTGTGGGGTTGTGAGACTATGAAAATGGTTATGACTGCAGTTCGAGAAATAACGGACTGCACGGGGGTGCCTAGCCTAAGGAAAAATGAGCCACGGCAAACCCGAGATGCTAGAAAAGAGCAATTTCGGTAGGGGGCAAGTAGAGACGGTAAACGACAACCGGGAGATGAGATCTCACGGCCTAGAAAAATTATCACGTATGTTGAGATGATGGGACCGCCAAGGGCAAGGGGGCCCCAAAAATAAAAATAGGACACCGTCCGGAATGTTGTCGTGGACCAAGGGGGTCCGAATAATAAAAGTCGGAAAACGTGCCGGCGGGACAAGAAAATGAAACTAGTATGGAGGAAAGTGGTGAGGACTTGGGATGTCCCAAGGGAACCATGAGCAAGCACAAGGAATAATTGTGCAAGCAAACGACACCGTCGAAATCAAGGATCTAGACGGTAGGAAATATTAGCCCCACTAGTGCACTAGTGGGGGCGAGAGGGGAGTCATGGGGAGAAAAGGAAAGTAAAATAATGGTGTTGGGAGGGCTGCCCAACAGTCCGAAATATCTCGGAATAGCTAGGCATACGAAAATAGAGCCTCAAGAGGCTTAACATGAGAAAAAGGTTATCCTTAGAAAATCCGAGCGAAGGGGGCTCAAAATTGGACAAACGGAGGCAAAGGGGAGCCCTTTAGGAGCATGGGGGTGCCATTGTTGAAATCCGAATTTAACGGCCAAGTACCAACATTGAACCTGGCCTTGAATGGGACCCTAAGGCATAGAAAGAGGGTGCACAACAGTTTGAAACTTGTGACAACTGAAATAAAATAAAAAAAAAGAAAAATGAGATAAAAATTAGGGAGAATGAGACAAAAAGGGAGAAAAGAGTGGAGGAGAGTGTGCCAGTCTATTGAGACCTGCACAGTGGGGACTAACAGGTCCCAACTGTGACCTCATCCCTCCTAGAATGAGGGAGGGCAATCCGGATATCTTTCAATAAAATATGAATTAAAAAGAAGAAAATGAGAGAAAATGCAAAAGAGAAATGACCAGTTTTCTTTTGGACCATGAATCTGAGATCAGATCTCATGGTGGAGACGAACTAGCCATTTTTTGTGGGCCAGCTCGAAACGGCTAGCTCCGGAATGAGGTGGCAGCCCAAAATGGAAAGAAACAAAAGAGGGAAAATGACGAAACTGTGCATTTGGCTCAAAAAGAGAGCCAGACGCACCAAAAATTGAAAAAGTAGACTTAGGGGCTCAAAATTGAAGCAAGGGCTACTAGGGGGTGACACGGAATATTGTTGACCTTGGATCTCAGTCAGATCCAAGGCTGATTATGTGCCGCTGCATGAAAAAATATCTCGGTCTACCCAAAATGGGGTACAAACTGAAAAAATCGAGAAAAAGGCTCAGTAGGTCTTTTTCTCTCAAGTAAAATTGCCCCTTGGGCATTCGGACCCAAGGGGGCTACATTTGCGAGGTGAAAAGGAGGCCAAAGTAGGCCAAGAGGGAATCCGAGTTGATACAAACCACTCAGACTGCATGTACTTGGCCAAAAAAAGGTCCGGGTAACTCCGGAATGACCTAGTAGTGAAATTTTGCCTTGGGGGTACCTCGGTTCACCTCAAGGCACATGAGGAGGCTCATGGGCTGGCCGGACTGCTGGTTTCAGCCTGCATAAGCTGAGAATTCAGTCCGCCACTTTCACAATTGCATGAGGAGTTTCCATGCTGCCCAAGCGAGCTCATATGAGCACTCTTTCACTTGGAGAGAGGAGACGGGAGCCCATGCCAGTTTAGGAGCTTGGTGGAGGCCATGAGCTAGGGAGAGGAGCTCTAGAGACTAGTGAATAGGGAGGTTGGCCCTAGGGAGGTGATCCGCCATAGCCCCCTCGATGAGAGGAAGAGAGAGAGTCTAAAGGGAGTCTCATTAGCCTTCCTAGAGGGGAGGACTCCATAACTATGGTGATTGGAGCTTGTGGTAACTTGGGAGAAGGTGAGAGAGGAAGGAGAGAGGCTTGAAGAAGAAGAAGGTCATAGCCAAGAAGGTGTTTTGTGCAAGAAGAGGAAGCCTCATCAAGATTGAGACTCCATCTCCAAGACATTAACAAGGTGAGTGGAAGGAAGAGGAAGTTTCTTCTCATTTTTTTTCTTCTTCATTTTCTTCTTCTCCCCCTCCTTATTCTTCTCCCTCTTCTTCTTCTTCTTTTTCCTCTTCTTTTCCTTTTTTTTTCTTTTTTTTTTTTGTCTACTTCTTTTTCTTCTCTTTCTCCTTCTTGTTCTTGTTCTTCTTCTTCTTCTTCTTCTTCTTCTTTTTCTTCTTCTCCCCCTTTCTTCTTCTCTTTCTTCTTCTTTTTCTTTTTCTTCTTGTTCTTGTTCTTGTTGTTGTTGTTGTTGTTGTTGTTGTTGTTGTTCTTCTTCTTCTTCTTCTTCTTCTTCTTCTTCTTCTTCTTCTTCTTCTTCTTCTTCTTCTTCTTCTCTTTCATCTTCTTCTTCTTCTCCTTCTTCTTCCTTCTTCTCCCTCTTCTTCCTTCTTCTTCTTCTTCTTCTTTTTCTTCTCCTTCTTCTTCTTCTTCTTCTTCTTCTTCTCCTTCTTCTTCTTCTTCTCCTTCTTCTTCTTCTTCTTCTTCTTCATCTTCTTCTTCCTATTGGGATACTCAAGATCTTATATTTCACTCACACACTAGTAGGAGATGTTCCGATTCTTCTATCTCATGTTCAATCTTTGTGATTTGGGCTACTTGGACTCTTGCATTTCACTCACACACTAATAGTAGATGCTCCGATTATTTTATGGTTGATCTCATGCAGTGTAGGTTTTGTTTTTCACTCACATGCTAGTAGGAGATCTTCCGATTCTTCCATGGATGATCTCTTCCTTAAATCTTGTGATATAGCCTAGTGTAACTCTTACATTTCACTCACACACTAGTAAGAGATGTTCCAATTGTTCTATGGATGATCTCATGTTCAATCTTTGTGATTTGGGCTACTTGGACTCTTGCATTTCACTCACACACTAGTAGTAGATGCTCCGATTCTTTAATGGTTGATCTCATGCTCATTACTTGTGGTTTGGACTAGTGTAGAGTTTACTTTTCACTCACACACCAGTAAGAGATGTTCCGATTCTTCTATGGATGATCTGATGTTCAACCTTTGTGATTTGGGCTACTTGGACTCTTGCATTTCACTCACACACATGTAGTACATGCTCCGATTCATTTATGGTTGATCTCATGCTCATTAGTTGTGGTTTGAACTAGTGTAAAGCTTGCTTTTACTCACACACTAGTAGGAGATGCTCCGATTCTTTTGTAAATGATCTCATACTCTTTACTTGTGATTTTGACTAGTGTAGGTCTTGTTTTTGACTCACATGCTGGTAGGAGATCTTCCGATTCCTCCATGGATAATCTCTTGCTAAAATCTTGTGATATAGCCTAGTGTAACTCTTACATTGCACTCACACACTAATAGGAGATGTTCCGATTCTTCTATGGATGATCTCATGTGCAATCTTTGTGATTTGGGCTACTTGGACTTTTGCATTTCACTCACACACTAGTAGTAGATGCTCCGATTCTTTTATGGTTGATCTCATGCTCATTACTTGTGGTTTGGACTAAGTGTAGAGTTTGCTTTTCACTCACACACTAGTAGAAGATGCTCCCATTCTTTTGTGAATGATCTCATGCTCTTAACTTGTGATTTGGACTAGTGTAGGTCTTGCATTTCACTCACATGTGAGTACGAGATCTTCCGATTCTTCCATGGATGATTTCTTGCTCAAATTTTGTGATATAGCCTAGTGTAACTCTTACATTTCACTCGCACACTAGCAGGAGATGTTCTGATTCTTCTATGGATGATCTCATGTTCAATCTTTGTGATTTGGGTCACTTGGACTTTTGCATTTCACTCACACACTAGTAGTAGATGCTCCGATTCTTTTATGGTTGATCTCATGCTCATTACTTATGGTTTGGACTACTGTAGAACATGCTTTTCACTCACACACTAGTAGGAGATGCTCCGATTCTTTTGTGAATGATCTCATGCTCTTTACTTGTGATTTGGACGAGTGTAGGTCTTGCATTTCACTCACATGCTAGTAGGAGATCTTCCGATTCTTCCATGGATGATCTCTTGCTCAAATCTTGTGAAATAGCCTAGTGTAACTCTTACATTTCACTCACACACTAGTAGGAGATGTTCTGATTCTTCTATGGATGGTCTCATATTCAATCTTTGTGATTTGGGTTACTTGGACTCTTACATTTCACTCACACACTAGTAGTATATATTCCGATTCTTTTATGGTAGATCTCATGCTCATTACTTGTGGTTTGGACTAGTGTAGATCTTGTTTTTCACTCACACTTTAGTAGGAGATCCTCCGATTCTTCCATGGATGATCTCTTGCTCAAATGTTGTGATATAGCCTAGTGTAACTCTTGCATTTCACTCACACCCTAGTAGGAGATGTTTCGATTCTTCTGTGGATGATCTCATGTTCAATCTTTGTGATTAGGGCTACTTTGGCTCTTGCATTTCACTCAGTTGTTAGTAGGAGATGTTCCGATTCTTCTATGGATGATCTCATGTCCAATCTTTGTGATTTGGGTTACTTGGACTCTTGCATTTCACTCACACACTAGTAGTAGATGTTCCGATTATTTTGTGAATGATCTCATGCTCATTACTTATGATTTGGACTAGTATAGAGCTTGCTTTTCACTCACGCACTAGTGGGAGATGCTCCGATTCTTTTGTGAATGATCTCATGCTCTTTACTTGTGATTTGGGCTACCCAAACTCGTGTTTTTCGCTCACACACGAGTAGGTAGTGCTCTGATTCTTCTATGATGATCCCATGTTCGATACTTGTGATTTGAGCTACTCAAACTCTTGTTTTTCACTCATACACTAGTAGGTAGTGCTCCGATTCTTCTATGGATGATCCCATGTTGGATACTTTTGATTTGGGCTACTAAAACTCTTGTTTTTCCCTCAAACACTACCAGGTAGTGCTCCGATTCTTCTACGGATGGTCTCATGTTCATTACTTGTGATTTGGGCTACTTCAGCACTTGGTTTCCACAGCTATGCTAGTAGGTGAGGCTCCGATTCCTCAAGCGATAACCTCATGCTCAATACTAGTGATCTGGTCTGATGAAAACCTTGATTTTCACCCGTATTCTAGTAGGGAATACTCCGAATTTTTCATAAGTGATTTCGTGCTCAAGACTTGTGTCTTGGGACTAGTCTAGTTTGTGCCTTTCACTCACGTGGTAGACAATGACATTCCGTTTCAAACTTGGTTGCATACATGAGCCATGAGCATGTGTTTGAGCAAGTCTCACTCACACGCATGGCTCAACTCTCACATGATGGCAGGTTATTTCAAACTTGGTTGCATACATGAGCCATGAGCATGCGTTTGAGCAAGTCTCACTCACGTACACGGCTCAACTCTCACAGGCTGATGA
Source organism: Chara braunii (assembly GCA_003427395.1). Classification (NCBI taxonomy): domain Eukaryota; kingdom Viridiplantae; phylum Streptophyta; class Charophyceae; order Charales; family Characeae; genus Chara; species Chara braunii. The sequence continues at coordinate 535,462 of BFEA01000182.1, forward strand.
TCCGGTTCGTACTTAGTTGATCTCTCCTTCATGTGCATGTGTCTTTCATAAGTTCTAGCTTCTTATTATCAAGTTCATTATGTTGTAATGTTCCTATTCATACTTAGTTGATCTCTCCTCCGTGTGCATGTGCCTTTCACTAGCTCTAGCTTCTCATTGTCGAATTCGTGAGTGTTGTGATGTTCCAGTTCGTAC
>BFEA01000182.1:535676-554206 GCA_003427395.1 Chara braunii
GTCGAATTCGTGAGTGTTGTGATGTTCCAGTTCGTACTTAGTTGATCTCTCCTCCGTGTGCATGTGCCTTTCACTAGCTCTAGCTTCTCATTGTCAAATTTATGAGTGCTGTGATGTTCCGGTTCGTACCTAGTTGATCTTTCCTCCATGTGGATGTGTCCTTCACTAGTTCAAGTATCTCATTGTGAAAATTCATGTATATTGTGATGTTGCGGTTTCTACTTAATTAATCTCTCCTCGGTGTGCATGTGCTTTTCACTAGCTCTAGCAACTCATTGTCAAGTCCACGTGTGTTGTGATGTTTCCTGTTCATACTTAGTTGACCTCTCCTCTTTGTGCATATGCCTTTCACTAGTTCAAGCCTCTCATTGTCAAGTTCATGTATGTTGTGATGTTTTGGTTCCTACTTAGTTGATCTCTCCTCCGTCTGCATGTGCCTTTCACTAGCTCTAACACCTCATTGTCAAATCCATGTGTGTTGTGATGTTCCGGTTCATACTTAGTTGACCTCTCCTCTATGTGCATATGCCTTTCACTAGTTCAAGCCCTAATTGTCAAGTTCATGTATGTTGTGATGTTCCAGTTCACTCTTCGTTGATCTTTCCTCCATATGCATGTGTCCTTCATGAGTTTAATCTCCTCATTGTCAAGTTCATGTATGTTGTGATGTTCCGGCTCATACTTAGTTGACCTCTCCTCTATGTGCATATGCCTTTCACTAGTTCAAGCCTCTCATTATCAAGTTCATGTATGTTGTGATGTTCCGGTTCACTCCTAGTTGATCTTTCTTCTATATGCATGTGTCCTTCATGAGTAAAAAATTTCCTCATTGGCAAGTTCATGTGTGTAGTGATGCTCCGGTTCATACTTCGTTGTTCTCATCTCTACGTGCATTTGCTCTCCACTAGTTCAAGCCTCTCACTGTGAAGTTCATGTATGTTATGATGTTCCGGTTCACTCTTAGTTCATCTTTCCTCCATATGCATGTGTCCTTCATAGGTTTAATATTCTCATTGTCAAGTTCATGTGTGTTGTGATGTTCCAATTCATACTTAATTGTTCTCTCCTCTATGTGCATGTGCTCTCCACTAGTTCAACCCGCTCATTGTCAAGTTCATGTATGTTGTGATATTCCGTTTCACTCTTAGTTGATCTTTCCTCCATATGCACGTGTCCTTCATGAGTTTGATTTTCTCATTGTCAAGTTCATGTGTGTTGTGATGTTCCGGCTCATACTTAGTTGATCTCTCCTCTATGTGCATGTGCTTTCCACTAATTCAATCTTCTTATTGTCAATTTTATGTGTGTTGTGATGCTTCGGTTCATACTTAGTTGATCTTTCCTCCATGTGCATATGTCGTTCGCTAGTTCAATATTCTTATTGCCAAGTTCATATGTGTTGTGATGTTTCGGTTGATACTTAGATGTTCTCTCCTCTATGTGCATGTGCTCTCCACTAGTTCAAGCCTCTCATTGTCAAGTTCATGTATGTTGTGATGTTCCAGTTCACTCTCAGTTGATCTTTCCTCCATATGCATGTGTCCTTCATGAGTTTAATCTTCTCATTGTCAAGTTCATGTGTATTGTGATGTTCTGGTTCATACTTAGTTGATCTCTCCTCTATGTTCATGTGTTTTTCACTAGTTCAAGCTTCTTATTGTCAAGTTCATGTGTGTCGTAATGTTCCGGTTCGTACTTAGTTGATCTCTCCTCTATGTGCATGTGCTTTCCACTAGTGCAAGCTTCTTATTGTCAAGTTTAGGTGTATTGTGATGCTCCGGTTCATACTTAGTTGATCTTTTCTTCATGTTTATGTGTCCTTCACTAGTTCAAATATCTAATTGTTAAGTTCATGTATGTTGTGATGTTCCGGTTCTTACTTAGTTGATCTCTCGTCTATGTGCGTGTGCCTTTCACTAGTCTAGCTTCTCATTGTTAAGTTCATGAGTGTTGGGATGTTCAGTTCATACTTAGTTGGGCTTTCCTTCATGTGCATGTGCCTTTCACTAGTTCAATCTTCCCATTGTCGAGTGCATGTGTGTTGTAGTATTCCGGTTCACACTTAGTTGACCTCTCCTCCATGTGTATGTGTTTTTTACTAGTTCAATCTTCATATTGTTAAGTTCATATGTGTTTCAGTCGTACTTGGTTGCTCCTTCCTACATGTGCATGTGCTTATCAATCTCTTATTGTCAAATTTATGTGTATTGTAGTATCCGCTTCATATTTAGTTGATCTTTCACTATGGGATGGGTGATCGACATTTGGCTGCTACTACGGGGAGATGATTTGATTAGGAATAAAAGTTTTATCTTTTTTTTTTTTCTCTCTCTCTATCTCTATATAGATATAGATATAGATATAGATATAAATATAGATATATAAAATACATATATATATATATATATCCTCCCTCTCTCTCACTCTTTCTCTCCCTCTCTTCCCCTTCGCCTTGCCCCTTCTCTCGTTTCCCCTCACTTGGCATATGACTAACCTTTCTCCCCTCACTTGTTACATTGCCAGGGTGCGAACGGTAAAAAGGAATAAGACCTCACTTGGTGGAGAAAGAGGGCAAGGGAGGGGTAGCTGGTCCCTTGTGCCACCAAGAAGGCAAAGGAAAGGACGGTTCAGAAAATGAGAAAAAGGGCGGAATCCGAGAGAAAATATAAGTGGAAGCAAGGTCAGTTTGACTCAACCATTTTTCCGACTGCATGGCTATGAGAAGAGGATGGGGTGATTGAGCAACAAAAGGAAACAAAAAGGCAGCCAAAGAACATGGAAAGATAGGCATGTGGGAGGGGTTATGTATTGACCTGCAACGGGGGATTGTATGGATCTTTGCTTTGTGTGGCATTGTGCAGGTAAGTGATGGCTAGATGCCTTGAGCGGGATAGGGCCGGGAGGAATCAGGCACCAAGAGGGAAAGGGAAGGGGGGCAAACGGGCTACGGGACCCTTGGCATAAAGTCAACCTATGGCAGTGACCTTTGTGTTTGAAGGCTTGGAGCGTAAATAAACAAATGGAGTGCAATCTTGTCGAGGGAAGTGTGAAGTTATGTGTGCATGCATGTAAAGGCCCCGAAAAGACTAAGGGGCCTGCATCAATAGGGTTGGAGAAGATGTATGGGACCCGATGGGTGCATAGAGGCGAGGAGGAGGACGACATCGCCACACATCGATGACGCCGTAGGAACACAATGCTTAGGGAAATGGTTCGCGGCCTAAGGATGATGCTTAGCCTGCGCACAAGAGAAGAGAAACACTCAAAGAGTCATTGAACTGCCTGCGTATTGGAAGGAGCAATTGCCTGAGAACATAACTAAGAAAAAAAAATAATCAGCGTTGCGGAATGGCCAGCGAGACTACCACCCGGTGTGAGGGTTGAGCTACATCCCCAATGTCAAAGCTCTCTCGCGCGATGGCCCACCCCCATCCATCTCAAAGCACTAGGTGTGGGTGACCTCGGGACGAATGGCCCTCGCCCTGAGCATGAGCGTGGGCGGGCCGAGCCAACTACGACCCGCAGTAGGGTCGACTAAGGCTCGAAAGTCTACCAGGGTTTGGCCCTACAACGTGTCACGTTGTGTCTCTTCCCGCATTCTTGCCCAGCTCAGCTCTGCGTGACTTTCTCATCCCGAGTCCACTCGTTCTCAACCCGATCCCTGACAAGGGGGGCGACGACCTTAAGTCGCAGCCCTTCTCGCCTTGTTGGAGGTCAGGTTTCCAACGCCACACGAAGACTTATGGGCCCAATGGTTCAACTGTCAACAACCCCCTGCGGAGAGAATCCCGAAGACCCCCTTTGCCATCATCGGTTTCCTTTCGGTTTTGCTTTGAGCGCATCAGTCTGATCGCCTTGCATCCTGTCGGCTTCCAGTAACGCAGTATTTCTCACGCCCGCCTTAGCCTGATCACCATACCCCGACAACTTTTGTGAATGCCTGCGACCTGGATTATTTCCATGGTGGTCCCGAGCCTCCTTTTCGTATCCCATTTCTCAAGTCCCCGACCCTTAGTTCCCCCGCTTGGTGTCTTTCACCATTGTCCCTGATTGATCCTTCAAGAATCCGGGTTTTTTGTCCAAGCTCATGCCCGCGTGTGACCACCAACCAGGTTGTCCGCCTTGCTTGTCCCAAGGCTTGTACATAAACCAAAAACACTCAAAGTTCCCCTTGAAACCTCATATGCACATACACATTCTAAAAAACAAGCGGAAACAAAAGAAACAAAAGGAAAGAAAAGGTCTATGCTTGGAAAAGAGAGTGATCGGCTGGTCGTGACGCCCAACCTCACGCCCGACGCAACTTCCTGATCTGAGTGGGATGTGGGCCTGGAAGTGCGAAAAGGGGGTTGCCAAGGATTTTTGGGAAATTGGGGGTGGAGTCCCAGGTCAGAACTGAGATCTCCTGTGGCAAGGTTCCAGGGGCATAGGTGCAACGAGGCTAAGGGACGGGTTACTTTCGGTCTGATGGCGGTCAATGCCGTGCAACATAAGGCAGATGGCATGCGCGGTGCATCTTGGGCCGTCCGATCCGCCCGTTCCAGTGACGACGGTTCGAGAAAGGTTCGTTCGCGAGGGTTGCGATTTCTATGGGTCGGACCTTCGGGTGCGGACACGTGGCGATTGACGTCGCGCGTTAGGGTTAGGCTCCGTAATTCCAGAGGCTCGGTGGTTATAGTGTGGGGCCAATACGGGGCTATGGAATTCCACGGTACCACCGTGAGTTGGTGTTATGGGAGGAGTAGATGGAAGTGAGGGAAATTGGTAGCGATAACGACGAAGCCGGGGGATATGAAATATTGCGTGTTATAAGTAGTCGGGTAGTCGGGGGCCCTCGGGTCGCTGGTTATGGCGCGGTGAAAGTCCCTGGCACACAGTCGGTCGTTCTCGGTTAGACAGGGGAATTCCCGATTTCTCAAATTCCCCCGCAGCCTAAGTTGTTCTGCCTCCCAGTATTCTCGGTATTCTAGGTCCCGCAATCTCTCCCGGTCCGCGATGTACGACATCTTGTCATTCCGGTGGATCGCTAGCTGCAGCGTAGTGGGAACCCTCCGCACACATCTGATCGTGCTTAGATTGACAAGGGATTTTTCGGGTATCGTGAAGGAAATTCCTACCGGTTCAAATTCTCGCAAAAGGGGAAAATTCCACACTTGTCCCAATACTAAAGGTGCCAAGTTCATCAGTGATCACGAACCACCCTTGTGTGGACACTTGTAGGCCGCGTTGATCAGATCGTCCTTACACGTGCGCACACGAGAGGTTCGATCGTACACAGGCTTGTTGGCTGATTTTCGTGCAAAAGTGAGGTTTCGGTCCTGCGTGCAAAATCGCCACGTAGCATAGATAATCACCGAATCATCTAATCATTCAGTGATCCTGCAATCCCAACAACATCCCTGGATTATGCAGAGTGACATCGCATCATGGCCTACTCATACATCAGATATTGTAAGGACGAGCGGAAAAAAAAACAACGAGGCATATCATTCAACCATGCCTTGGGCGGAATCCATCCATTCATCGTACACAAAAAAACAAAAAGAGAAAGGATCGAAAAACGAGAAAAACGCCAGTCAAAGACGAAAACCAGAAAAGATGTCGAATCAAAAATTAAGGACGGATCGCTCGAAGCCGAGATCAAAACTTATATATAAGATTAAGAAAGACAAAAAAAATTGCAATCCCTCGTCCATTCATCTCAACTCTCTCTCTCTCTTTCTCTCTCTCTCTCTCTCTCTCTCTCTCTCCCTCTCCGATGCGGACAGTCCGTCATCGCACACCAACCCACGAAGTTTTCACCCCGCTCAGTCCTCCTGTGCCCGTCAGGTTCGCCCGCGCGCTACAGTCTGTTATAGCCCCACGCGTCAACCCCGCACATTCGGCACCACCTCGACAGGTCGCCCAACTCTCACTTCAACTCACCTCTTACTTCGCTCGTGAGCCGACCCTCACTGATCACGCTACCCTGAGCTTCCAACAACCTTTTTAAGAGAGCTATCTAGTCGTGCAACCGAAATTTATAGCGTGCATGCATGCGCGACCAACACGGAATTGCAAGGACTTAGAAGGGAGAGAAGGGGAGGGAGTGCCTACGTTCTGCATGGCCAGATCACGGCGTGGGGGACGTAGCCACTCTCCACGCATCGATCTGATCATGCAGCCCACGGGCCGACTAGACACAGTGAAAGGAAGAGAAAGGGCGGGAAAAACGAAGCTCAAGAAAAAAGATACAGTTACAAGGGCGCCCGCCAAAAATTACAGTTACACGCAAGATTAAGGGCGCCGACTAATTAGAGCTCCGTTGCAGCGGCAGAAAGAAACGCGCGAGCAAAAAGCACCGCGCAGCAAAATAAATTCTGAATTCCTAAATTCCTAAATTCCTATCTAATGCAAAAATGCAAAAAAAACTTTAATAAAGCACAAACCCCGAAAAGAAAGTACGAAATTCCGAGAGCCATTGACGACTCGACAAGATTCGAAAAAGAAATTCAAAAAGAAAGTAGCAAAACTCCCGCGCGATTATCACGCCGAAAACCCGACAGTAAAACAGGAAAGAAGCGACAACCATTATTAATCGCGCCTCCGTCGGCACGCCAGCCACTCCATCGACCATCCCGGGACTTGCCCAGCCCTGGCCCCAGCCATCCGAAAAGAAGCGACGTAAAAAGAAGAACAAAGAAGGACACCGATGCAATTTTCCCGTTGGATCCCATCTCCCATAATTAGCCCGACCTTCCCATCTTAGGACCCATCATTGTCATCGCGAAGAAAGTCGCGCGACACAGAAAGTGGTTCGTCACGTATGTGGCGCCCAGGGGGTTCCAATCTTAACCAAGTTCCTGCTTGCTTGACCTTGCGACACGTGTTGATCTCTCTAATCAATCAATGACGTGGAGTTCTCTACGTGCCACTTACCGTGTGATAAGAGTGTGGAAGTCATTCAGGGTGGCATACGTAGGCTCTATCATACACGTTCCTCAGGAAGGGCTCTCTTCTTTCGAAGGAGGAGATCGTTCGTGCCATCGCCATGACACGTGCCATGCAACCTCGCATCAGTGACCAATGGGAAGAGGAAAGGGAAGGCGGTACATGGGGGCATGGGGAGGGGGAGGGTTGGTTGGGAGCCTAGGTAGGAAGCGTTCCATCCCTGCTACTGTTATCGGAAGCTCCTGGTAGCGGATGATTCAGTGGAAGCGAGGGAAACGGGTGCCACTGTGGGGAAGAGATGCGAGATAGTCGGGGTAGAGGGTTGCGAAGGTGCGGAAGAGGGCCGTGCGGAACCGATCGTGGTCTTCGCACTCGGGGATAGTCCCCGTGATCGTGCAATAGACCTCGATTATATTGTGTCCCCGCCACACGGCGCTAAAGAGAAGGACGTGGAGGCAAAAGACATGGGTGGCGCACCGAGTAGAGGGGTGGGGGTGTACTGTGACAGCGAGGCGAGTAGCGTAAAAGTGATGGAAGGTGTCGGTGGGAAAGGGGTTGTGGGGAAGGGGTTGTGGGGGAAGGGGTTGTGGGGGAAGGGGTTGTGGGGGAAGGGGTTGTGGGGGAAGGAGATCGCGATGCTGATCTGGCGAAGTGCGAGGTAGTCAAGGGGATGGCGGGATAACGATCGGGGACGAAGCCTGATGCCCCACATCGGTACGTATGCGAACTTGGGGACGGGTGGAGGGGGAGGGGGATCGACTTCGTCGTCTCCGTGCCGGTGCGCTTGAAGTCTCAGCGGCAGGCTCCCCATCGTCGATCCTGGGTGGCTCGGGATCCTTGGTCAGATCGTCTGGGATTGGTAGATCCGCGCCGCTCGCTTACTCCAGCGGCTGCTTCCCGGCCACGATGTCTTCTCTCCGCTGCGCTGCCACCTCAGGATCTTCTTCTTGGACCTCGGCGCGATCCGCCAACTCACCCAGATTCTCCCACTTAGATCCTTCCTCTTCCTCCTCCTGATCTTCTTCTTCTTCTTCCCCTCTGCTCGGCTCCTCTTCGTTGTGCTCGCTATAACTCCCTTCCTCCGGGGTTTCTTCCTCCTTGTCCTCTCTTCTTCTTCCTCCTCTATCGCTATCGCCTCGTCTTCATACACCTCCCAGGGCTGGAAGAAAAGGATGTCGATGATCCCTCGGGGATTCAGGTACTCCGATCGCGACAGGTAGCTGCCACCTCCTCCTCTCTCCTCCAAACAGGCCGACCACTGCAGATACGGCGTTAAGCTTCGCGGAAGGATGTGCGGCACCGGGCTTTTGTCGCACTGCGCTATGATGTCGAGGGGGAGGTCATCGATGAGCTGCACAAAGGGGACCGAGAGCTCCCACACAATCAACTGCCGATGGCCGGGTTCCACTGCTCCGAAAACGAACCCGAGGAGATCCCCTTCCACCCCCGTCCTCCAGGCGTGGATGATTAGCAGTTCCACACTCTCTCGCGCGGCGCGATGCTCACTGTCCGTCATTCATGTCAGCTCCACTTCCACTAGGCACAACGAAAGGGCAAGGTACCGCTCGCACCACACCTCCCAATGTCTCGACTCGATGAGAGGAACAACGAGTGGCTGGATACAGAAAGAAAGACGCGGATGGAGAGCAGACTGCCAGAAGGTGGGGAAGAAAGAGGGGAGGGCAAAGGTTGAGAGTTGGACCGGTTCATTGAGGGCGCAGGAAAGGGGCGAGCTCTGGGAGCGCTACCGCAGGCTCGTGTCGAGACGTGCGGAGCCGGCCGACGTCGATGTTGTTGGTGACGACGAGGTTGTCGCTGTGCCGCGCAAGCCACCGGTTCCACACTTGCACCAACTGTTCACCCCACTCCCTTAGTGATGCCCGGATGGTCTTATGCCTTATAGGGTCCAGCGCGTTGATGTCCCCGTTGAAGACAACGATGGTAGACACGTGGCTGATCCCTAGCGCCGAAAGTCGTCGGTAGGCCGATGCCTCGGCTAACATGAGTGTCTGGCTATGGGCCACAAAACGGAACTTCGCCATCGCGTACACCCTAGTGGTGCTAAAGAATTGCACAAATCGGAGAAGATCCGCACGTGCACGCACACTGATGGGATCAGGCGTGCACCACCGAGCCTACACGCACGCGAACTGATGGGGTAGAGGGCACGCTGTCACACACGCCCACGCCTCGCGCACCCGTGCACAGTAAGTCAGGCGGGGAAGCCGCGCGTATGACCACACACCCGCACGCTGACATCCGCCCGCACAGTGGGCCGGGACAGCGGGGAGAGCTCGTGCACCAACGCACGCCCACGCAGTGAACCGGGACGGCGGGGTGAGTTCGCGCGCCCTCGCAATGGGCCGGAACAACGGGAAGAGCTCGCGCACCAATGTGCGCCCGCGCAGTGGGCCGGGACAGCGGGGAGAGCTTGCACACCAACGCATGCCCACGCAGTGGGCGGAGACAGCGGGGAGAGCTCGCGCACCAACGCGCGCCCGCGCAGTGAACTGGGACAACGGGGAGAGCTCGCGCACCAACGTGCGCGCACACAGTGAACCGGGACAACGGGGAGAGCTCGCGCACTAACGTGCGCGCACACAGTGAACCGGGACAACGGGGAGAGCTCGCGCACCACTGCACGTCCGCGCAGTGGATCGGGACAGCGGGAAGGGCCCGCGCACCAGCGAGTGTCTGCGCTAGGGACATCAGAACAGCGAGACGGCCGCGTGCATTCGTGCGCACCTGCGTGATGTTGAACGGGACGTGGCGGGCAGTCGCGCACACTTGCCTGTGCTCGAGCACTCTCGTACACCCGCGCACCTGTAGGGACTGACGGGGGGGGAACACCACGAGCAACAGCGTGCACACCTGCACACCTGCGGGGACACCTGCGCGCACCTGGGCACGACGCATCTGCAAGCTGGAGGGTGGACGACAATCGCGCACATCAGTGTGTACTTGCGCACTACGGAACAGGTTGGAGGGTGGACGACAACCGCCCGCATCAGTGCGTACTTGCGCACTACGAAACAGGGCGTGGGGGGGGGACAGCTGCGCGCACTAGAGTGCACCCACAAGCTGTAGATTGGAGCACGGAGGACCGGTGTGCACGGGCGCGCTCCCACATACTACGAGTGGGGCCTCTGGGGCACGGCCGGATCACCGGACGGGAGGGGCCTCCGGGGCGCGGCCGGATCACCGGATGGGAGGGGCCTTTGGAGCGAACTTGGATCAGGGTGCAGTCGTATCACCGGACAGAGGCAGGCCTTTGGGGCGCGGTCGATGTACCTGACAGGAGCCTTTGGGGTGTAATCTGAGCACCGGGCATGTAAGGCTTTTAAGGGGGTAAGCGAGACACCGGTTATGGCGGCCCCTTTCGACGCAGTTGGGACACGGGGCACAGTTCAGACTACTGGGAGAAGCGGGCCTTTGGGGCACAGGCACTAGATGAAGTGGGCATTGGGGTACACTCTGGCAGGGCGCATCCTACGACAAGACACTTGGGGGACACTCCAACAGAGGCACTTTCTGAACTGGGCCTTCCGAAGAGGCACATTCTGAACCGGGCATTCCGAAGAGGCACATTCTGAACCGAGCATTCCGAAGAGGCACATTCTGAACCGGGCATTCCGAARAGGCACATTCTGAACCGGGCATWCCGAAAAGGCATATTCTGAACTGGGCCTTCCGAAGAGGCACATTCTGAACTCGGGCATTCCGAAGAGGCACTTTCTGAACCAGGCATTCCGAAGAGGCGCATTCTGAATCGGGCATTCTGAAGAGGCACATTCTGAACCGGGCATTCCGAAGGGGTGCACTCTGAACCGAGGATTCCTAAGAGGTACTTCTCGAGGTGGGCTCCCTGAGGAGGTACTTCGTGGATCCGGTCCGTAGGGTAGGGCGTTGATCCACGAGTATCGATGGGCATTATCGGGAAGGCATGGTCACAGTTGATTTGGAGCTTTGGCCCCAGTGGGCGTGGGAGGTGACTTCGGACACAGAGAGTTTCAGCACGGTCCCTTGGGACCGATGGGCGCGCTACCTGCGACACCCGGTCGGAAGGAGGATTGGGCCCAGGCTGATGACTAGATCCATAGGCACCCAAACGGATTTCCTAGACATAGGGACGAGACATACGGTCGAGGCCGAAACTAGTGTTACACACCCTATCATTCTGGACTAAATTGAGCCATTCTATTTATTCCTCCCAGACGGTGACTTGTGACTTGTTTGTGCGTTTGTTTCAATCTGATGCGGACCTTGTTCGTGGATGAGGACTGACGTGGTTTGTGCAGGTTACAGGAGCCCCGACCGACCCTCCCGCGGGTGACAGACGCGGCGCGAGGTATAGGGTTTGGACGGCGTGCCGGCAGATCCCTCCTACCGGTCGACAACGTGCAACTCATACGATTGATTCCATATTCGTACATCGATCTGTTTCGTACTTACCCGCTTAGTGGTTTCAGGCGGGGGTGCGGAAATAAACAAGTTATCTGATCGCCAAGAGAATACTGTGGCCATCATTTGCGCGTCCTGCTCTCGAATGGCCACATGTTCCTCCGGGGTTACTCCGTCGCGAATATCCTGCCACGGCACGGGTTTCGTTGCGATTTTGATCCCGAGTTCATTAGATCCAGTTTCAAGGCGCTCAGGGGGTTCCAAAGAACTGGCTTCCGCTCCTAAGAGTAACAATCGTATTTCTTTTGCAGGTGGCAAAAGAGACCGAGGGAGGCTCGTAATGTCGCAAAAGTGTTTTTTGTCGTTGTAGCACACAAGGAGAGGAGAGATACCTTCATATAGGGTTCGAGGGGGGTCCAAAGAATCGACCATCCGTGAGATCTGTACGAGAGGCTCACCCAGAATCATTGCTTGTGTTCTTTGCGAGTTCCAATTGGTTAGGCTCAGCGGTCTCATACATGCTCTTTGCACAGGGTAGTAGATGCATTGTTGCGCTAGTTCCAGAATCTCCTCATCTTCATCGCCACTGCTCTCTGCATCATCTAATGACTATTCATTATTCGCGGGGCTTTCCCAAGTGATCACGAGGAGGGTTCCTGCTATCATTGGCGAAACTCGAGGGGCTACCGTAGTCGTGGTACGAAGGGTCAGTCTCATGGGTATGGCGTACGGTTTTCCTCCCGTATTCCGGAGGATGATCGATCTTTTCTCCAAGTCTAGGTTGGCACGCAAGGCGATAAGAGCGGGTAGGCCTAAAAGAACGTCATAAGTGTTCACGTCTAATACTACGGCATCCCTCAGGGCATGCACCTTTCCCAATCGAAAAGCAACATTGGTCATCCGCCCCACTGTTTTAATTTTTTCCTCATCTGCTGAAACGAGCTGATCTTTTTCCGTAAGCATAATCAGATTTTTTTTTTTTCCCGCGCTTTCGACTACCCGTAGTGAGATAGCTAAAACAACTGCTCCGGAATCGATAATGGCATTATACGAGACTCCCCACACTTCGATGTCACATTCTTCTCATTTTCGCGGGATTGTTTAATTTGCAGGAAGTGATCATCTTTCTAAATTAGTCCTAAGCATATCGGATCTAAAGTACCAACAACGGGCTCGTCCGGTATTGGACTTTTTGCTTTCATGTTGGTTGTGCGGGCAAGGGCGAACCGCTTCCGGTTTGCCTTACAGTGTTGTGGCATGCGTTCGTTGGCCTGTTCTGATATCGATAATAGATGACCGATCGGGAAAGGAATCCGATGATCCAGCGCCCGTACAATGTTCAAAACGTCGATTTTCCCGGTGACGAAGGTGGTTCCTCCCGACTCCGTCTCTCCTGGAGAAGGTCTCCACTTCGCCACTTCCCTCTGTTCGAGTGGGGGTCTGATCGTTCCGATCATGCCCAATCCTGGATAACCAAGGGTTACGTAATGATCCAACGAAATGAGTTCGACGGCTTCTTCCGTAGTAACTAACGCACTTCCACTTCCTTCTATTTCTTCCAACGCTCCTACTCGTCCGGGTCCGTTAGCGATCGGAGCTGCTGCTACCGGCGCAGCCCCGGTCCGGGGTTGTGGGGGTCGATGGGGGCAGTCTTGGGCTATGTGCCCCGACTGATGACACGTGTAACAAACGTTTAAATTACCAGCGGCCCCTCCGAGAGCGGGTGCTGGAGCCAGCCCTTGTTGGATTCGGGCGGCGCGTACAGCTATCGGTCGCATTGATCTCAAAATAGTCTTTATCCGAGCGTTATGCTCTCGTTGTTCCTTCTTGCTTTCGTGGATCAGATTGATTAGTGTCTTGGTCAGTTCCAGTATGGCGGTTCGCTCATTTGATCGTGAGGGACTTTCGATAGGTGGTGGGGTTGTTGTCATCACAGGAACAGGCATGCCCGTTGTCGCGCGCGGCGGTCCCGCACCCTGCTGGGAGCGCTGAACCTCACGGTCGTGTCACGCAGGATTTATTTTTGAAACAACATATAGACACCACTTCAACCGTGCGCGCGTGCTATACCTCTCACGACGCCCTGCGACAGGTCGGGACGTCGCGAGGTACAACTTACCTCTACCCAAGGGGTTGTCACCACCTTTCGGTAGGCGTATACCTGCTCAGCTACCGGCCCACGTGCGAAGGCTTTTACATGCCTGAGTAGAGGTAGGTCGGTCGAGGGCGTTTGCTCGATCGCTGTAGCATAATATGGGGTACGCGCTATAAGACGCCTAGGACTGACCCGTTAGATATTCAGGTCGAACTTTGAGACGGTCGTCTATTCCCGCTTCTGTTCCAAAGACACATTCTCCTTCTGACCACTATGTTCAAAGTATCAAAACAAAACCTCGTCACTACCAACGTATGACTGATCATCAGATATCATAGGAGTTATATAAGACTGATTATGAATATCGAGGTATTACCACTAAGAACCCTTCCCACTTTCACAAGTCCTAAGTGTCCAGAATTCTTCAACAGATCAGGTCCAGTGCAATCCCAAACTCACGAACAAAACAGACTTGCACAACATAATGCAAAAACAGTTCACATGCCATGCACTAACGGCATCAACCATCTACCATTGATATTGTCCCTCACTCCCCAAACCATGCATGTCAGCTCTATCTTTCCTGAGATGCAAGCCCAGCCCCCTCACATTTGTTCAAAGGACCCTTGAGAGTGACCTGGACCATTTAGGCAGCGACCACAAGAGACCGTTTTACTGTCCACAGGGTTTGATTTTAGATGTAGGTATCAAGCCAAGGCGGAAAAGTTGAATCGGTAACGACCGACCTGTTATCAAGTGATAACACAAAATTGAGTCCTTTATGTAGGACTTCTCCTTTAATTGCAGTAAACCAAAGCAAATACTTGCACACACACAGGTCAACAATGATTCAGCATCCCCACTTGATTCCCACATAATGACATCTAAGGGTCAAGCCCTTAGTTCAAGTTTGTGAGTTTTGGGATCAACATCCCAAAGTCTAACCCCTAGCTTTTATCTACCCTGAGTCGTCTGTCACTCTTCCTCCTTTTATTTCAAGGAGTTTCTTTGCCTATGTCTCAAGTTGCCCCATGGAAACTCATAGTTCCCCTCACTCTCAGTACTTGCAGTTGCTCTCTTACAGATAAGCACACCCTATTGTGCTTACGCGGTAATCTAACTGAGATCTACTCATGCCATTCGGTGGTTTTTCCCTTAGGAGCCTATCAATGAACTGAGGCTACGCGGAACCCTTTCTTGTCTAATCCTTTTTCCTTGCGACACTCGCTTTCTTTTACGTTTCTTTCTAAAGGACCTTAGGGGTTGCTCCCGATGGAGCACTCCCTTTTTCCCTTTCTCTTCTTCTTGTCCTGACATACGCAAGTAGTGGGCTGATTCACCCGGGAATCTTCCACTACTTGATTAATTCCAAACAATCAGTTAGTCAGAAGAGTAGTCGAGTAGCCCTACGGGAGCACCCAACCACCCTTCAAAGTTCACGCAACCAAGTAGTTCAAGCAATCTAGTGCAAGCAATCGGATAACTCAACCGGGAGTATCCTTTTATTAGTTAGGCAGATGGTTAGGAGGTCTATGTTGAGTCGTCTCAACATTTAACCCAATATTCAAAGAACATTCTAGATCCAGGTGTCAATACAGAATTAAAGTTAGTAATAGGCGGCCTTCACGGAAGCCTTTTATTACTCCTTGATCAAAGCTCAGTCTTTCTCTCGAAAACGTAATAGGACGACTCTACGGGAGCCACCCTACTACTTACTTAGAGTCAGACGAGCTAGGATTATGTTAGTGGACTCAAGCGCACAACAGATTCTCCTCTAACAGGAGTATCTTACCAGGCTTGTTAAGGTGAAGTCAGAGAAATAATGGAATAACCCCACGGAAGCCTTCCATTCTCTGGCTTAACGTTAGATAGATCGTTAACTTCTACTCATACCACCCATTAGTCATACCTGAACAAGTAGTAGGGTTTACTCACCCGGGAGTATCTCTCTACTGTCCAAAACACATTCGTCTCATCCCTGCCCTCAGTTAGTTGACCCCCAAATCAAACAAGTATTAGGACAACCCACCCGAGAGTCATCCTACTACCAGTTTGATACATAGGAGATCAAGCACAATTCTTGATTGAGTTGCCTTGACAGTTCACCTAACTGGCCTGTGTACCGTAAATGAACAAAAGGTATGTTGACTCCCACGGGAAGTCGGACAGATCGACCCAGACTTAGAAGTTCGTGCACTCACCCGGGAGTACTCGATTCCTTTCCCAGTTTGGTCCGATCGGTGATAGGAGACCCTCACGGAAGCCTCCAGCTACTCTTTCCCTTTGTTAGCCTTTTGAAGACGCGTACCCTATGAGAGTACTGGTTAATTGGTTTTTGTTAAGTTGAAGAAGTGTACCCCTCGGGAGCACCGGATCAATTGGATGTTGTCAAGTTGAATAAGCGTACCCCACAGGAGTACCGGACCAATGGTTGTTGTCAAGTTGAAGAAGCGTACCCCACGGGAGTACCGAATCAAATTGGTTTTTGTTAACAATTGAAGGAGTGTACTTCGCGGAAGTACCGGATCAAATTGACAACTGAAGGAGTGTACTTCACGAAAGTACCAAATCAAATTGACTTTCGTTAAACTGAAGGAGTGTACTTCGCGGAAGTACCGGATCAAATTGGCTTATGTTAACAATTGAAGGAGTGTACTTCATGGAAGTACCGAATCAAATTGGTTTTCGTTACACGATTGAAAGAGTGTACTTCACGGAAGTACCGGATTACTTCCTAGACCTAGCCTGTAATGTAATGAGAGGACTGCACTGCAGCCTCTCGTCACCAACGCCGCAATCAAACAGACTTTTCATCAATTTGTTACCTTAGTCATATGAGTGGCAGGGTAACTTTGCATGGCGAGCACCCCATCATCCAGTTTAGTAGACTCATACAAGCGACGTGACGACCCTACGAGAGCCTCCATCACACCGCTTTGTCTTTCAAACCCAGACAGACTAGGTAACTTTTTGGTTCTTCCTAGATTCCTTTATTGTATCAAGCAAAATTCTTAAATCATACAGACTAGGCACTTAAATCATACGTTTATTCAACTTTTTCTTAAAGTTTTATTCCTGAAGAAAGCATGAAACAGTAAAGCATACATCCATACATGCAGCTTGATAGAGAGTTGTAGCCAGTAAGGGATACGGGAAAGGATTGAAACATGCGTACCTTACAATTCGTTGCCTCCAGAGTTCCTCCTGAACTCCGGCAGAGCTCCCGCAATCGCCCTGTTGTCTGTTTGTTTAAGTATCATTTTTCATAGAGTAGACTTCCCAAGAGATATCATATTTTTTCAAATAAGTGTGAAAGCAAAAGGAAGTAAGGGGATTAGTTTACAGGAGAATGGGGGAGGATAGAGGAGGCTGGCACCATCACATGATGACGATGTCTCTCTCCTCTCCAATGCCCCATACTTCTCAAATCTGATCCTCCCTACTTCTTTCGATATCAATCAGCCAATCAAGGACCCACAAGATGATGCTTAAGAATGAAATGATTATAATAATAACTTTGGAAAAATACAGAGAAGAGAGAATCGAAGAGACCAGGTCAAAGGAGAGGGGAGAAGAGTGGAGGAGGCAGGTACCACCACCTGGTGACGGGGTTCCTTCCTTTTTAGCGTCCTTCCCTTTCTTCTTCCCTGTCTCATGATGCTCAATATCGGAAATAATCCCTACTTAATATTTAGTAAAATAATAATAACAATAATAATAATCATAATAATAAACAATAATAATAACAATAATAATTGTACGGATTATGATTGTGAATGTCATATAGAAACTCAAGTTGCGAATCCAGCGGCTCCCTGAGCTAACCATGCATGAGTATAAAGTACAAGTGTATCGAGTATCCATGTCCAGGTCTGCAGACCACACCAACGCAGCATCCAGAGTTGCTTTCTTTGTCTGGCGCACAGCGTCCAACCTATTACACCATACTATCCTACGCTACAGCTGGTTCACGCAACAGGATCATTTCGGTCCACAAAGACCCATGTACATGATTGTCCACACCATTGGCGACATCTCTTCATGTACTAGGTCCGTATCTCGTCTCCCTCAATCAGACCTTTATCATCCCACTCAGCGCCTCACTCTCTAAAAACCACTCGATCATCCGTTGTACCCTCTGACGTCCAGCAGCCCGGCTATGGCCGCCTACGCCCCGCTGCCCTGTTTTGTGTGTAGGTGTCCACGCACAATTTTCGTGGCCTGGACCAGCTATACAGCGCAACTCATTGAGGTTTGTGCGTGCACCCTACCAATTGATGCGCTGCTCGAGTCTGAATACCCCCATACGGAAATCTCGAATTGAGCTTGTGATGAATATTCAGGCCACCTTCACTTAGGGTGTCATTCTATTTGTTGCGGCCTTGCCCCATAACAAGGTGAGGTCTGATAGGGCCATTTGAGGACTGGATCCTTACAATAATAATAATAATAATAATAATAATAATAATAATAATAACAATAATAATAATAAAAAAAGACAATAACAATAATATCAATAATAATAATAATAATAATCAGTAGTAGTAATGCAATGAACGTGAGTAATAACGAACTTCAACAATCAAACAGCATTATATACGCAAGGCCGGATAGTCGTGACCCCAAACCAAAGCAGATTTGCATCACGGGTTTTACCAAATGAGATCACAGCAAAAACTCATAAATGATAATGTGCGAATTGTCCTCTTTGCAACAACGATCCAATGTCTATATTCTTTCTGGCGTTCGGCTGTTTGTTTGTCGCTGTCTTGTCAATGTTTGTCTATTTATGTCTGCCCCCGTATTGGTTTGTTTTACTGTGTGTCTGTTTTCCTAACGACATTGTCTGTTTGTTACTGTCTATTCCTGTCCGTGTCTCGTCTGTCTGTGACTTACTGTTTTTTCTCTATCTTACTCTCTCTCTCCCTCTACCTTCTCGGTCTAGATTGGGCTCTCTCTACGGGACTACTGCAGTGCGAAAGATGGTAACATCCGAGACAACGACATTGGGACTACGAGTTGAGGACTATTCGGGGATCTGATTTTCATCTTCCTTTCGGAGATGTACTTGATATTTGTGAGATCAACACCTGGGATATTGTGA
>BFEA01000182.1:561412-577707 GCA_003427395.1 Chara braunii
ATTTTTTAACCCCTGACTCTTGTCCGCGCGTGCCGTGTTTTGGCCCTTGCGGGTACTACACTCTTATGACCATAATGGTTGAGGGGCTTGCCCCAGTTTTTGTTTTTAGCCGTCTCCGTTCTAACAGTTGGTGTCGACATTGTGTCGACTGCAAAATCATGAGCGGATACCCTTGTAAGGGTATCAGCTCCGACACCGTAATTACACTTGGGGCTGGTCGTTCGGGGGTAATCTGTTCCAGATAGGTGACAGGACCGGACACAAACCCCATGTTTTCAAACTTGTTATGTAGTGCAGCCAAGGCAGCTTTAGCCCTCGCCAGTTCGGACGAGTCTCCTTCCCTAGGATAATCTTCTCCTTCTATGAAACTCGCAGCGAACTTTCGTTCCATCTCTTCCGCGGGCAACATGATCTGTTGCAGTGTGTGGTTGATGGAGGAGAATTGTTTTCGCAGTTTCGCGCTCATCACTCTGCTGCGAAGTCCATCAATGGACTAACTTCCTTATGCCAGGCGCAACCTCTTGCTCATCTTTCACCATTGGGCCTTTCACAGCTAGATCATCTATGTACGACTTAGTAATTTGCGGACTGATTGGCTGCATGACTCTCACCATACTCCTTTGCACCATGGCTACCGCGTTCGTCCATCCTTGGGGTGCCACGTTCATGAGAATCAATCCCCTTGGAGTATGCATTGTCGTTATCGGTCTATCTGCCAGATACACTGGGAACTGGTCATAACCTGAGTAGATATCTATGAGCGAGATAATGGACATTCCAGCACCGGCTTCAGAGAGTCGATCAGCGTTAGGGAGCCCTCCAGCATCCCTGACCGTTACAGCGTTCAACCTTTGCAAATCTTGCACCCACCTGAGTACTCCATTTGGCTTGATGAAGCAGAACCATGGTGAGGCATAAGGTCCGCTAGAGAATCCTGCTACATGAGAACCAATCTTCTCGTCAAGGTACTCTACCACCCTTCTTTGATTATCGGGATTTGGATACCTGACTCCTCTAACATTCCAAGGTTGATGTGAGACTGTGTGGATTCGGATCATCCCTATCTTGTCCACATCCAACCTTCCTCTCTGCTCATCGTTTAAGGCATAGAGGCAGTGTTTCTCCTTCATTAATTTAATTACCAGCGCGCTTTCCTGCTTGGTTAAGAACTCAGGTTCTCCAATGATCAGGTCTTTTTCAGTCTCTTTGTTGATACGACATAATTCAACTTCCCATTTCTCTTTCATTTGCCTAATCAATTCTCGTTCTTGCTCATAGTACACTCCCTCCTCCTATGTCATTAGGACTGGGACAGGATGACTATTTTTATCTACCGTCTTGTATCTCCTTTTCCCCCCTTGCTTGAGCCCACCCCTAAAAAATGCTGACCGCTTGCTTGAGCATATGGTCCCTGCACTTTTTCCTCTCTAGGGGGCGGCCTGTACACCAATTTCATCCTTCCTCCTTCAGGGAAATCATACAATTTGTCAGTCAAAGCCCGAACGGCCCCCGGTTTCGCTATATCATACGCGGACATGTACATGGCTTGGTCGATGTTGGCCAGACTCAAGGCTAAACCTCCACTTTCTTCTTCCTCTTCTTCCTCATCAGACGCCCACTCTAATTTTTTTCTACTATTTTCAGATTCCTCAAAGGTATATGACTCAGCATTGAGCCGGTTCTTCGAGCTATGAGGACCTGTATTTTTACAGGTAATGACTTCGAAGTTATCACAAGCAGGGTCACATAGAATTACGTACATGGTCCCATCAGGCTTGTTCATGATAAGGGACACTGATCGTGACAAGAAGGACCTTCCTAGTAATATAAGAAGATCCAAAGTAGGCATGATGTACAAACAGGACTGAACTCTGACACTTCCTATTTCCACAACCACATTCGAGGCGATCCCTATGTAACCTGACTTTCCACTAGCCCCATTAAGGTATCCAGAGTCCCTCCTGTCAATTTTCAACCCTAGCTTTTCAGTTGTTTCAAGATTCATGATATTCATTTCAGCTCCTGTGTCCACCATCCCAGGACATCCTTTCCCTCTGATATTAACGTCTATGGATCCTGTCCCCACAGATTTCCAGTTCATTTTACTCTCGGCTACTGTCCAATTGGCCTCCTTGGGAATCAGATCTCCCATCCTCACCGTTGCTACTCTCTTTCTTGCCAATTTCGCTTTTACTAACTCCCCGAGTTTGGGTGTCGTTGCCAAAATCTCTTTTAGGTTTAGCAATTTATTATGCCCCCCAAGACGCTTATTTACCAAATTCTCCAGATCAACCCCCTCTTCAATCGATGTCTGGTACTTCCATTTCTTCCTTGACTTCTCCCCAGCTTTTTCCTTTCCTCCCTTAGCATCAATCTTCCGCTTTTTAGTCTTCAGCTCAGCTTATCTCTCTTCTTCCTCCTTAGGTAACTCATCTTGTTCCTCTTCTTCCTCTTCCTCTATCTCGATAGAGGCTCCCCCTTGAGGTGGTACAGGAGCTTGTGTAGTTTCCTTGGGCGCATTTCCTCCTTTAGGTCTCCGTGGAGTATGAGGAACAAAGTTCATCAGCGCCTGATAAGCGGCTTCTGACCCAGCAGCCAGAGTGGCTCTCAAAGCTATGGGGTTATGATCCCTTGGTCCATCATCCTCTTTCCCCTGACTCATCGTGAATACATGTGGCATTTTCATTTTTAGGTTCCTCACCTCCTCGCAGATATCAGACATCTTTATATTTAATCTGCCCATCTTATCTATCATGTCTTCCATTCTTCCCAGGGTTTCCCTTGCCGATTCTCTGACTTCATTATCTTCTTCTGGCTCAATTTCAACTAGTGGCATATTCTCTCCTTCCTCACTAATCTTCACTCCTATCTTTAATTGGTCACTTAGCTCATCAACTTCTTCCACCCTAACAAAAGGATCCTCTTTCTCCTGCTATATACGAAACATGGCAGGGGCACTTGGTCTAAGTCCTGCAACTCTGATGGCTTCTTTTCTTGTGCCTCCGTGGATATTTGGGCCGATTTTATCCCCCCTCTTATCGAACACATCCCCGTCGATACTTTATGTGATCAAGCCGTCTTATTCATTCATCCTCCTAACATGACACCTTCTTACGGTATCTCCTTTTATCGTACAGTGCGTACATACGCACTCGCTGTAGTCTATTCATCCTCTTCCGGCCCCTTGACCATTCCATTGTCCATCGCTTCTTCCAAACCCTCTTCCGTGGTTCTGGTTATAGCCTTGACCGTAACCCTGGCCATAACCCTGACCAAAACCTTGGTTGTAACCTTGTCCAATTTGATTAAAGTTCGACTGATTGTAGTTTCCAGTCTGATTACCTCCTTGATTTCCCCAATTCCCACCTTGTCCACAAGTTCCTCTTTCTCCAAATCCTCTTCCTCCATTGTCATTTCCTCTTCCTCCATTTCTCCCCTTACCATGTCCTTGACCGTGCCCCTATCCCTGAAATTGTCCTTGGTTACCTTGTGGCGGTAGAACCTGTTGTGGCATCCCCCCACTTGCTCCTTGCCCTTGGGATGGTCCTGCCCCAGTTCCTTGAACTTGGGGCAAATTTGGGTTCATCCCAATTTGACAAAAACCAGGCCATTGATTCCCGGGGTAATATCCCGGTCATGCCCCCATAGAAGCTACCATTGGCCATGGTCCGAATGGAGGAACCGGGGCTGAAGTCCCTGCGACATTCGGTGCCCCAGTTTGTTGTGAACTTTGTCCTTTTCCTCCTCCCTGTTTCCTCGGTGCCTGATTTTGGTTCTGCTTTTGGGTTTTCTTAGCTTGTGTTGCCACTTCAGGTTTTGCTTCTCCTTTATTTTCATTACTCTCCTCCTCATGTCTCCTCTTATTTGTCACTTGTTTAACTGCCATTACCTTTCCCGACTCCACCTTGTCCTTCAACTCTTTTAGTTGAGTGATCATGTTGCTCAACAGTCCTCCTAAGGCTGAGTCAGCTCCTTGGACGATACCCATTTCCTTCCTTCTTTTCCTTTCCATCTCCACTTGATAGCGGAATACTTGGTCGAGATCCCCAGATACCAAATTTTTCTTTATCGTCTCTCAGGACGTCTTCTTCCCCGGTGCCCCTCCTCGGGTCAACTCCATAGTCTCATATCCTGAGAACTTTCCAAGAAAGATGACACACTGCATCTCCTCTGAAAGCCCTGACACTTGTTTTGCCATTTTATCGAAGGTCGTTACCAACGCCCCTATCGTGGTGAAATCATTTCGGTTGACATTATAAAACAGGTCGATTGTCAACAACCCATCTCCCAGCTTATACTTTCTTTGCATTTCCATTTTGAAATTGTTCCAGTTCCCTTGAGCATCGGCCACAATCTGTTCAACGTCGGGGCGATATTCCCACCACACATATTCAAACAACTGGGCAAATTTTTCCGTCGGCGTTAGTCGATTAAAGACTTGCTCCAGCAGCTCAAGCCAGTGCAATACCCTTTCTCCCTGGAATGGAAAAATTTTTATCCGGGGTAGTTGGGACCTTCTGACATTTTTATTGTCCAGTAGTCGTGCGATCTCGGCTGCTGTTATGGGTTCCGACCCATTTGCGTCTCCCATTTTTCCCGCTTGTTCTTTAGCAAATCTGTGTTGCAAAGACAAAAACGATGGGTTTTCGGATTAAATTTTTGGGTCGCTTCACCCTTTTTCCTTTTTAAACTTTTCCCTTTTTATCCCATACACCATTTAAAACTTTCTGCATCTACATTTATAGTTTATGATTCCTAACTTTCCTCACCAATCGGCACTCACTAGTTTCCCTAACCAGTATTCCTACCTTGCTTTTAAATACCCAAGTCCAGCCTCCTCTGTCATCTTAAGATCAAAAATTGATCCTGGTCACCTTCCCAGATCCCTTTACCATCCCATTCGTCCAATCTCTTCAATGGACACTCAGTCGCCTGTCTAGGAATCATACATCATCCCAAACATTATCGGATACCATCAACACATGCCCTGATTTTTAGCTCTGCCTTAAACCACAGGTCCCCCCGCCACCGAAAACACCTGGTACGGGTGAGTTAGGGCCAGGTTGTACGGAGGGGCGGCAACCGTACTGAGGCGCTGGGTTGTGCGGAGGCCGACGGGTCCAAATCCCGCCATTTTCCAAGCGGCAACTTTGCCGATTTTTCGTGCTCGGAGTAATTCACCAAAATGTCTGAAAATTTGAGGGTCCGTAGATTAGGTCGTGATCTTTCAGGGAAAAATATCAGGAAAAAAAGAAATCATTTTCACGGTGAAATAATTGTCGTGCCGATTCGATTTATTTGTTCCAAAGACACATTCTCCTTCTGACCACTATGTTCAAAGTATCAAAACAAAACCTCGTCACTACCAACGTATGACTAATCCTCAGATATCATAGGAGTTATATACGACTGATTATGAATATTGAGGTATTACCACCGGGAACCTTTCCCACTTTCACAAGTGTTGAGTGTCCAGAATTCTTCAACAGATCAGGTCCAGTTCAATCTCAAACTCACGAACAAAACAGACCTGCACAACATAATGCAAAGACAGTTCATATGCCATGCACTAACGACGTCAACCATCAACCATTGATATTGTCCCTCACTTCCCAAACCATGTATGACAACTTTATCTTTCCTGAGATGCAAGCCCAGCCCGCTCACATTTGTTCAAAAGACCCTTGAGAATGACTAGAACCATTTAGGCAACGACCACAGGAGACATTTTTATTGTCCACAGGGTTTGATTTTAGATGTAGGTATCAAGCCAAGGCAGGAAAGTTGAATCGGCAACGACCGGCCTGTTATCGAGTGATAATAGAAAATTGAGTCTTTTATGTAGAACTTCTCTTTTAATTGCAGTAGACCAAAGCAAAGACCTGCAAACACACAGGTCAACAATGATTCAACATCCCCACTTGATTCCCACATAATGACATCTAAGGGTCAAACCCTTAGTTCAAGTTTGTGAGTTTTGGGATCAACATCCCAAAGTCTAACCCCTAGCTTCTATCTACCCTGAGTCGTCCGTCACTCTTCCTCCTTTTATTTCAAGAAGTTTATTTGCCTATGTCTCAAGTTGCCCCAGGGAAACTCATAGTTACCCTTACCATCAATACTTGCAGTTTCTCTCTTGCAGATAAGCACACTCTTTTGTACTTACGCGGTAATCTAATTGAGATCTACTCATGTCGTTCGGTGGTTTCTCCCTTAGGAGTCTATCAATGAACTGAGGCTACGCGGAACCCTTTCTTGTCTAATCCTTTTTCCTTGCGCCACTCGCTTTCTTTTACGTTTCTTTCTAAAAGACCTTAGGGGTCGCTCCCGATGAAGCACTTCCTTTTCCTCTTTCTCTTCTTCTTGTCCTGACGTACGCAAGTAGTGGGCTGATTCACCCGGGAATCTTCCATTACTTGATCAATTCCAAACAATCTGTTAGTCAGAAGAGTAGTCGAGTAGCCCTACGGGCCCTACGGGAGCACCCAGCCATCCTTCAAAGTCCATGCAACAAAGTAGTTCAAGCAATCTAGTGCAAGCAATCGGATACCTCACCCGGGAGTATCCTTTTATTTGTTAGGCAGATGGTTAGGAGGTCTATGTTGAATCGTCTCAACATTTGACCCAATATTCAGAGAACATTTTAGATCCAGGTGTCAATACAAAATTAAAGCTAGTAATAGGCGGCCTTCACGGAAGCCTCCTATTACTCCTTGATCAAAGTTCAGTCTTTGTCTCGAAAGTGTAATAGGACGACTCTACAAGAGCCACCCTGCTACTTACTTAGAGTCAGACGAGCTAGGATTATGTTAGTGGACTCAGGCGCACACCAGATCCTCCTCTAACAGGAGTATCTTACCACGCTTGTTAAGGTGAAGTCAGAGAAATAATGGGATGACCCCACGTGAGTCTCCCATTCTCTGACTTAACGTTAGATAGATCGTTAACTTCTACTCATACCACCCATTAGTCATACCTGAACAAGTAGTAGGGTTTACTCACCCGGGAGTATATCTCTACTGTCCAAAACACATTTGTCTCATCCCTGCCCTCAGTTAGTTGACCCCCAAACCAAACAAGTATTAGGACAACCCACCCGGGAGCCATCCTACTACCAGTTTGATGCATTGGAGATCAAGCACAACTCTTGATTGAGTTGACCTGACAGTTCACCTAACTGGCCTGTGTACTGTAAATGAACAAAAGGTATTTTGACTTCCACGGGAAGTCGGACAGATCGACCCAGACTTAGGAGTTTGTGCACTCACCCACGAGTTATCGATTCCTTTCCCAGTTTGGTCCGATCGGTGATAGGAGAGCCTCACGGAAGCCTCCTGTTAGTCTTTGCCTTTGTTAGCCTTTTGAAGACGCGTACCCTATGAGAGTACTGGGTTAATTGGTTTTTGTTAAGTTGAAGAAGTGTACCCCTCGGGAGCACAATATCAATCGCCTGTTGTCAAGTTGAAGAAGCGTACCCCACGAGAGTACCGGATCAATGGTTGTTGTCAAGTTGAGGAAGCGTACCCCACGGGAGTACCGGATCTGTGACCGTTGTCAAGTTGAAGAAGCGTACCCCACG
Organism: Chara braunii; assembly: GCA_003427395.1. Classification (NCBI taxonomy): domain Eukaryota; kingdom Viridiplantae; phylum Streptophyta; class Charophyceae; order Charales; family Characeae; genus Chara; species Chara braunii. The sequence continues at coordinate 568,992 of BFEA01000182.1, forward strand.
GGAGTACCGGATCAAAGGGTTTTTGTTAACGATTGTAGCGGTGTACTTCACGGAAGCACCGGATCAAATTGGCTTTTGTTAACAATTGAAGGAGTGTACTTCACGGAAGTACCGAATCAAATTGGTTTTTGTTAACAATTGAAACAGTGTACTTCACGGAAGTACCAAATCAAATTGACAACTGAAGGAGTGTACTTCACGAAAGTACCAAATCAAATTGACTTTCGTTAAACCGAAGGAGTGTACTTCACGGAAGCACCGGATCAAATTGGCTTATGTTAACAATTGAAGGAGTGTACTTCACGGAAGTACCGAATCAAATTGGTTTTCGTTAGATGATTGAAAGAGTGTACTTCACAGAAGTACCGGATTACTTCCTACACCTAGCCTGTAATGTAATGAGAGAACTGCACTGCAGCCTCTCGTCACCAACGCCGCAATCAAACAGACTTTTCATCAATTTATTACCTTAGTCATATGAATGGCAGGGTAGCATGGCGATCACCCCATCATCCAGTTTAGTAGACTAATACAAGCGACGTGACGACCCTATGAGAGCCTCCATCACACCGCTTTGTCTTTCAAACCCAGGCAGATTAGGTAACTTTTCGGTTCTTCCTAGGTTCCTTTATTCTATCAAGCAAGATTCTTACTTAAATCATACGTTTATTCATCTTGTTCTTAAAGTTTTATTCTTGAAGAAAGCATGAAACAATATAGCATGCATCCATACATGCAGCTTGATAGAGAGTTGTAGTCAGTAAGGGATACAGGAAATGATTGAAACATGCGTACCTTACAGTTCGTTGTCTCTAGAGTTCCTCCTGAACACCGACAGAGCTCCTGCAATTGCTTTGTTGTCTGTCTGTTTGAGTATCCTTTTTCATAGAGTAGACTTCCCAAAAGATATCATATTTTTTCAGATAAGTGTGAAAGCAAAAGGAAGTAAGAGGATTAGTTTACAGGAGAATGGGGAAGGATGGAGGAGGCAGACACCATCACACGGTGACGATGTCTGTCTCCTCTCTAATGCCCCATACTTCTCAAATCTGATCCTCCCTACTTCTTTCGATATCAATCAGCCAATCAAAGACCCACAAGGTGATGCTTAAGAATGAAACGATCATAATAATAACTTTGAAAAAATATAGAGAAGAGAGAATCGAAGAGACCAGGTCAAAGGAGAGGGGAGAAGAGTGGAGGAGGCAGGTACCACCACATGGTGACGGGGTTCCTTCCTTTTTAGCGTCCTTCCCTTTCTTCTTCCCTGTCTCATGATGCTCAATATCAAAAATAATCCCTACTTAATATTTAGTAAAATAATAATAACAATAATAATAGTAATAATAATAAACAATAATAATAACAATAATAATTGTACAGAACATGATTGTGAATGTCGTATAGAAACTCAAGTTGTGAATCCAACGGCTGCCTTAGCTAACCATGCATGAGTATAAAGTACAAATGCATCGAGTATCCATCAAATAGAGCAATACAATAGTAATGATCCAATGTCCAGGCTTGCAGGCCATACCAACGCAGCATCCAGAATTGCTTTCTTTGTCTGGCGCACAGCGCCCAACCTACTACACCATACTATCCTACACTACAGCTGGTTCACACAACAGGATCACTTCGGCCCACGAAGACCCATGTACATGATTGTCCACACCATTGGCGACATCTTTTCATGTACTAGGTCCGTAACTCGTCTCCCTCAATCAGACCTTGATCATCCCACTCAGCGCCTCACTCTCTGAAAACCACTCGATCATCCGTTGTACCCCCTGGCGTCCAGCAGCCCGGTTATGGCCGCCTACACCCCGCTGCCCTATTTTGTGTGTAGGTGTCCGAGCACAATTTTCATGGCCTGGACCAACTATACAGCGCAGCTCATTGAGGTTCGTGCGTGCACCCTACCAACTGATGCGCTGCTGGAGTCTGAATACCCCCATTCGAAAATCTCGAATTGAGCTTGTGATGAATATTCAGGCCCACCTTCACTTAGGGTGGGCATTCTACTTGCTGCGGCCTTGGCCCAGAACAATGTGAGGTCTGATAGGGCCACTTGAGGACTGGATCCTTACAATAATAATAATAATAAGAATAATAAGAATAAGAATAATAACAATAATAATAATAACGATAATAATAATATCAATAATAATAATAATAATAATAATAATAATAATAATAATAATAATAATGAGTAGTAGTAATGCAAGGAACGTGAGTAATAACAAACTTCAGCAATCAAACAGCATTATGTACGCAAAGTCGGATAGTCGTGACCCCGAACCAAAGCAGATTTGCATCACGGGTTTTACCAAATGAGATCACAGCAAAAACTCACAAATGACAATGTGCGAATTGTCCTCTCTCCAACAACGATCCAATATTTATATTCTATCTGGCGTTCGGCTGTTTTTTTGTCGCTGTCTTGTCAATATTTGTCTATTTATGTCTGCCCCCGTCTCTGTTTGTTTTACTGTGTGTCTGTTTTCCTAACGACACTGTTTGTTTGCTGCTGTCTGTTCCTGTCCGTGTCTCATGTGTCTGTGACTTACTGTCTTTTCTCTCTCTTACTCTCTCTCTCCCTCTACCTTCTCGGTCTAGTCTGGGTTCTCTCTACGGGACTACTGCAGTACGAAAGATGGTAACATCTGAGACAACGACATTGGGACTACGAGTTGAGGACTATTCGGGGATCTGATTTTCATCTTCCTTTCGGAGATGTACTTGATATTTGTGAGATCAACACCTGGGATATTGTGCGGCTTGTCATTTGTGACATTTCGGATTTTCGTCACTCTTGACAGTTCAAGGAACTATCCTTGGAAACATTGAGTTGACGTCACCTTCCTTCTCCTTCTCGTTCGTCTCTCTCCTTCCCCCCCTTTCATCCGTTGTATGATATCGGCCCTGGCCCTTCGTCTATAACTTGAGCCCAGCACATTCACACCCTGATGAATGCGTGAGAGTGTTTTGATTGCAGTCAGAGTCAGGCCTGAGTCTGTCCAAGGTATCTCATGTCTCTTGCTTACATCTTTATAACTTTGTGTTATCTGATCGGTTCTAGGAATCTGCATCATACTTATGACTGTGTTTCACGAGTATGCAACAGGGACTATGTGCACCATGGGCTGATGGGAAGGGGCAGACCAACGAGCTACAGAAGTACAAGTCAAGAGTCAGCGCCCAGTTATTGATTCATTCGAGCTGAAGCCATGCGGAGGCGCTGCCTAATTGCTTGTGTCTGTCTCTTTTCGCACGTGTCTGTCTGCTTGCTTCTGTCTGCGTCAGGCTCGGTATTGTCTCTGTCTATTTTGTCTATTGTCTGTCTGCCTGTTTGTTGGTTTGTGTACGTCTGTCTGTTGTCATCTGTCGTTGTCTTGTTTCTTTTTTACATGCACAAGCACACATCACAAGATCTCCTTGGATATCCCACGCGCACACTTAGACTCATTGTACACACATACACACACTCCCTGAAGACTTCTCTACCCCAACGTAGCTATGACTGCTCGCTAACCGTAGTACTATTAGTAGCTATGTCTGTACTGCCTTTCTTTATACCCTACTTCGTCTCCGGGCATCGGTAGATGTACCCGTAGCTGAAGACGATAGTATAGCCATACCTGCATGTGGTAACTGCGTCTATAGCTGTCATGGCTGTAGGTGTAGTGCAGTGCGTGTATGCATGTAGCTAGCAGCGTGTCTGTACGAATTTGTTCGGATCGCCGAGTCACCAAGCCAGTTGAAAGTGAACTCGTATCTGAATGTCACATCTCTGAGTTCCGTGTGGGGGAATGTTGCCACCTTTCTGTGTTACTGTTTACATGCAGGAGGAGTATGAGTGAGAAAGAGTCTGACTGTAACAATAATAATAAAATAATAATAATAATAAAATAATAATAATAAAATAATAATAATAATAATAATAATAATAATAATATAAAATAAAATAATGTTGCAAGGAACGTGAGTGTGAACCGTATACAGAAAGCCAAGTAGCCAAATCGCTCAGCTGAGCAAGTAGTAGTATCCCTAGTAGAGAGTACAGATGCACCAAGAAAACCATCCATAAAGAGCAATACTATGTACCATTGTGCCTTCGTTCAAGCCCTTAGGCCACACCTACACAACATCCAGAATCGTTCCTCTTGTCTGGCGCACAGCGCCCATCCTACTCTACCATACTTTCCTACGATACAACTGGTTCATACAACAGCATCACTTCGACTCATGAAGACCAATGTACATGATTGTCCACACCATTGGCGACCTCTCTTACATGTATCAGGCAAGTATCTCATCCCCTTCACTGCGTCTATGTCCTCGCATATCAATGTCATTTGCGTTTCTGTTTTCGCAGTATATGCATGTGTCACTTTGTCTGTGTGTTTATTTGTCAGTCTGTATTTTGTCTGTCAGATTGTCTGTGTCTGTTGTCAGCTCGGTGTACCACCTGTTTTTCATGCATGCGAAGTGATGATCGAAAAATAATAATAATAATAATAATAACAATAATAATAATAATAATAATAATAGTAATATTATTAATAATAATAATGTTAATAATAATTATACGATGTTACACAGAGATGAGCGATATCGAATATCAGAAATCAAACAGCATCATGTTCATGAGACCAGATAATCGTGACCTCGAATCAATAATCAGATTTGCATCACAAGTTCTCCTAATTACGAGCACATCAAAATCTCGCAAGTGACAATGCTGGTACAGCCTCATCATCATTATCAATGAAGAACCGACGTTGATATCCTATCCGGTGCTCGGCGCCCAGACGACAAATGGCAGATCCTACCTAGCCTATCTACAATGTTGTTGATGATGTCAACAACACCCCACAGTACGAGCAGATATTGGCCAATGCCGTTTGCCTGCGTCACCAGGTATGTCTCACAACCTCGATTTCCCACTTATAGAAGCCACTTGGACCCAAGGACCATAACGCATATAATAATAATAATAATAATAATAATAATAATAATAATAATAATAATAAAGAAATATGCAAAAATAGCGAACTTCAGTAATCAAACAGCATGAGTCCAGATAGCCTTGACCTCGGAACAATCAGCAACATTGCATCATGAGATTCACCAAATAAGAACTCATCAAGAGTTCATAATTGACAATGCTGAAATGTTCCTACCATCATCAACGAAAAACTCGAGTTGATATCCTATCTGGCGCTCAGCGCCCAGACTACTGATGACAGATCCTATCTAGCCTAGACTACCATGTCGAATGTTGATGACAATAGCCTTCTGAAGTACTGCCATACAGCGAACATCGTCTCATGCTTCCAGCACTAGGTATGTCTCTTGCCACACTCACAACCTAGTTCCCCAACACACACAGATGCCATGTGTACTTCGTCTCTCCCTCTCTCTCTCTTACTCGTAGTTTGCAGATCCTGAGAGGTCAGGTAGCCGGTAGGTGAGGAAAGGATGGTCATCAATGATGCCACCTGCGGAGACATCATATTCCCTGCCTGTCTCCACCCATCGCATCTGGTAGGTGGGTAAGGTAGGTAAAAAAAAAAAAAAAAAAAACGTTTTAATAATAATAATAGTCCTAATATCAATAATAATAATAATAATAATAATAATAATAATAATAATAATAATAATAGCCATAATAGTATTAGTATTAGTAATAATATGATAATAATAATAATAATAATAAATAATAATAATAATAATAACACCAAGGGTCAAAGAAACTGAAATAAATTATACGAATAATGAGCGAATACTACTCATCGTTTCTGTCAGACGCACGTTCGAAATCGGCGGGGGATCAAACGTCCAGGCGTTTTCTTACTTTTCTCTTACCCACGCACCCGTGTGCACACACAAGGACTCATACATATTCGCACACATCATCGTGACAACGTATAGTTCCATGCTCTGTCGGTAGATTCACTTGATATAGTTTATCCTATCTATGATAGTAGCTTGATGTAACCGCCGAATCCAAGCGTGCACACACACACAACACACACATGTATACTCACACATACGCACATTCCATCGATAGGACGAGCAAAATCGGAATGAACCTTCTGCTAAAATGGAAAAATATACACTGCCACTTTCCGACTTTGCTCGTTCTATCGATCCAAGTAGCGTGCGGCGAGTCGAGGGTTGAAGACTTGCTTGATGGCCAAGGTCGGAGACTTATCGTTTCTCCCTCTCTCTCTCACAGACACACACACAGATTCACACGTACATCTTTCTCTCTCTCTCTCTCTCTCTCTCACACACACACACACACACACACACACACACACACTCCATCGATAGGATGAGCAAGAACGGAATGAATCTTCCGCTGAAACGTGGAAATATAAACTGTCACTTTTCGATTTGCTCATTTTATCGATCCATGTAGCGTGCGGCGAGGTGCGGGTGGGAGACTTAGCCGTTGGCCAAGATTGGAGACTCACCGTCTCTCCCTCTTTCTCTCACACACACACACACACACACATTCACACGTACATCTTTCTCTCTCTCTCTCTCGCACACACACACACACACACACACACACACACACACACACACACACTCCATCGATAGGATGAGCAAGAACGGAACGAATCTTCCGCTGAAACGTGGAAATATACACTGTCATTTTTCAATTTGCTTATTTTATCGATCCATGTAGCGTGCGGCGAGGTGCGGGTGGGAGACTTAGCTGTTGGCCAAGATTGGAAACTCACCGTCTCTCCCTCTCTCTCTCACACACTCACACCTTCACGCAACTCACTTACACACATTCATACGTACACATATTCATGCACGCATGTATTGCCCATGCACGCACGCACACACACACACAGAAAGGTAATGCACATTTTCACTTTTCTTGTACTAGATTCATCCGATTTCTACTCATCTTATCCGATGGAAGTAACGTGAGGTCAGTCACGATGATTAGTGCACTCTTACACACTCACGCATGCACACAGGCGCATGCACCCTCACACGCCCACATGAGTAGTAGTAGCGTATATTCCTGGGTTGTAGTGGTAGGTTCATTCGATTTCCGTCCTCCCTACCGAGTCACGTCGCCTCCTAGTTAACACGGAAAGTGTTGTTGTGCGTACAGAAACGAAGGCAACATCTCCTCACATCCCGCGATCGTTCTCCTAATGCCTACGGGATGAGGGTGCCGGAAGCTGAGATTTGGTAACGGGCAACAGGTAAGGCAACCCTCACCCTTCATCTTATTTATTTTATTTTACTTTCTTTCCTCCAAGATGAAGGAAAAACCCGCAATATTCTAAACAAAGGTAGTCTACCCATATTCAGGGCTAGATGCATTCTGGAATTTATGGAGAGGATACATCGCTGACGTCATCGTGGTAGACCGTTTTGTTGTCTATCTTCTCCATACACCTGTTTTCCTGCATTTTCTTTCCTCCTTCCTTTTCCCCBTCTCTCTCTCTTTTCTTTCACACTGCGAGGCAATGTATATTTCCATGTTTTAGCGGTAGACTCACTTGTTTCGTTCACCTTATTTGATGGTGTGAGGTTAGTTGCGGTCTTTGGGGTCCTACCTCTCTCTTCCCCTTTCTTCCTCTGTCGTCGTTGTCGTCTTTGTAGTAGCCCTCGTTGATAGTCAGATGCTCCGCGCAACGTAGGTAAGAGTTGCTCTCCTTCGACTCCCTCTTCCTCACTTTTCTTTTCCTCCTCCTCCTTCCCCTTCTCCCTCTTATACGTTCACCTTTCCCCTAACCGAGGAGCTTTGAGTGTGGTACAAAGGCACATTCAACAACCCGCAGCCGCTCTCCCTGATGCCAACGGGAGTCGATGACGGGCAAGCTCCTTGTTTCCCCTTCTCCTTCTTCACTCTCTTTCTTTTCTTCGCACGTCTCCTTTCCTTTGCGCGACCTCCGTTCTCATTCCTACGTGCTATTTTTGCCTTCACGATCCCCTCCTCTCACTTTCTTCTGCACAGTGCCTCTCACGCACTGTTCCCCGACATCCCTCCTCTCACTTTTCTGCTGCGTTCTCCGTCCGCGCGTCGCTATGAACGCATTGTTTCCTCCGGTGAGCGCTCAGCCTGAGAACGCGGACCAAAGCTCCGACCGCCTTGCTCGTAGTAGAGCAGATTTGGTGGAAAAACGAATCTGCCCACTTATCAAAGGCGGATTCACTAAAGGTGAATTAGAGAAGAATAAGCCCCGGGATCAGAGGGAAGAAATGAATAAAATAAATACAAAGGTGGGTTCACTAAAGGTGAATTAGAGAAGAATAAGCCCCGGGATCAAAGGGAAGAAATGAATAAAATAAATAAATAAATAAACGAATCTTACTAATAACAAGAAAAAGAAAAATAAATTACAGGAAAGAATCTAACCACTAACTTCTCCTACCTGCCAAGTGTAACGCCCTCTTTTTCAGAGGTCTAGCTAACTCTAACTACTCCTGAATCCGAGGTCACGAGTTCGAATCCCACCCATCCGAGGGCAGGCGGAAAAGGCAGCCCTGCCCCTCACAGCTAGCAAAAGGAGCTAACCTGGAGGCAAGTTGGACTCAATCCCATGATCCTCTTAGTATCAGTCTATGCTTGTACCTATTGGGCTAGCTCCTAGTTCAGTTCTATTAGGAGCCAATCTGCTCTAAGTAGAGTACAGGGCCTAGTTTGATCAGTACTTAAGGCCTGTAGCCTACC
>BFEA01000182.1:578167-604216 GCA_003427395.1 Chara braunii
ATTTTTTAACCCCTGACTCTTGTCCGCGCGTGCCGTGTTTTGGCCCTTGCGGGTACTACACTCTTATGACCATAATGGTTGAGGGGCTTGCCCCAATTTCTATTTTTAGCCGTCTCCTTTCTAATAGTTGGTGTCGACAATGTGTCGACTGCAAAATCATGAGCGGATACCCTTGTAAGGGTATCAACTTCGACACTGTAATTACACTCGGGGCTGGTCGTTCGGGGGTAATCTGGTCCAGATAGGTGACATGACCGGACACAAACCCCATGTTTTCAAACTTGTTCTGTAGTGCAGCCAACTCAGCTTTAGCCCTCGCCAGTTCGGACGAGTCTCCTTCCCTAGGATAATCTTCTCCTTCTAGGAAACTCGCAGCGATCTTTCATTCCATCTCTTCCACGACCGCCATGATCTGTTGTCGTGTGTGGTTGATGGAGGAAAACTGTTTTCGCAGTTTCGCCCTCATCGCTCTGCTGCGAAGTCCATCAATGAACAAATCTCTGCCTACCTGTTCGCCTCATTCGGTTTTCACAAACATTCGGTAAAATCGGTTTTGGTACTCCTTGACAGACTCGAGGGGGGTTTGGACTCGATCTTTAATCATAAACAGGGCCTGTTCTGGATGGATATAATCCAATCGGTTCAGAAAGTCTCGCTCGAATGCCGGGAGATCAATCCACACATAGGTGTTGAACCAATGATGAGTGTCTCCCCCCAATCGAGCGGGAATGTTTATTTGTGCCTCGTTGTCATCGTACTGCTGGGCTCGGAGCGTGGCCAGCCATGCTCCAGCAAGGTGGTGAGCGAGATCGAACAGATAGAGATCGCGTGGGGCCATAGGTACCCGCGTTCGTGGTACGGGCTGATTGGGATTTAGCTGTTGATTGGGTTTCTGCTGTGGGTTCGGATTCTGTTGATTAGCGTTCATGTTGACCGCCTGTCGAGCCGCAAACCGGCTTCTGGTAACGACGGGGTCGTGTCGATGCGAGTTCCGGGGTCGAGGTCGTCCCCTGTTAGCCAGATCGCTTCGGTCTCAGTTATCGTCCTACGAATCTTATAACGCCACCATGTATCGGCTCCGATACCAACCTCACGCCCAGCGCGACCTCCTGATCGGAATGGGATGTGGGCCTGGAAGTGCGAAAAGGGGTGTGCCAAGGATTTTTGGGAAATTGGGGGTGGAGTCCCAGGTCATAACTGAGATCTCTTGTGGCAAGGTTTCAGGGCCATAGGTGCAATGAGGCTAAGGGACGGGTTACTTTCGGTCTGATGGCAGTCGATGTCGTGCAGCATAAGGCAGATGGCATGCGCGGTGCATCTTGGGCCGTCCGATCCGCCCATTCCAGTGACGGCAGTTCGAGAAAGGTTCGTTCGCGAGGGTTGCGATTTCTATGGGTCGGACCTCCGGGTGCGGACACGTGGCGATTGACGTCGTGCGTTAGGGTTAGGCTCCGTAATTCCAAAGGCTCGGCAGTTGCTGCGCCGTCTGCAATTTCTGCACGGCGTGTGGGGCCAATACGGGGCTATGGAATTCCACGGTACCACCGTGAGTTGGTGGTATGGGAGGAGGAGATGGAAGGGAGGGGAATTGGTAGCGATAACGACGAAGCCGAGGGATATGAAATATTCCGTGTTATAAGCAGTCGGGTAGTTGGGGCTCCTCGGGTCGCTGGTTATGGCGCGGTGAAAGTCCCTGGCACACAGTCGGTCGTTCTCGGATAGACAGGGGAATTCCCGATTTCTCAAATTCCCCCACAGCCTAAGTTGTTCTCCCTCCCAGTATTCTCGGTATTCTGGGTCCCGCAATCTCTCCCGGTCCTCGATGTACGACATCTTGTCATTCCACTGGATCGCTAGCTGCAGCGTAGTGGGAACCCTCTGCACGCATCTGATCGTGCTTCGATTGACAAGGGATTTTCCGGGTATCGTGAAGGAAATTCCTACCGGCTCAAATTCTCGCAAAAGGGAAAAATTCCACACTCGTCCTTACACGTGCGCACACGAGGGGTTCGATCGTACACGGGCTTGTTGGCTGATTTTCGTGCAAAAGTGAGGTTTCGGTCCTGCGTGAAAAATCGCCACGTGGCATAGATAATCACCCAATCATCTAATCATTCAGTGATCCCGCAATCCCAACAACATCCCTGGATTATGCAGAGTGACACCACATCATGGTCTACTCATACATCAGATACTGTAAGGACGAGCAAAAAAAATAACAACGAGTCATATCATTCAACCATCCTTTGCGCGAAATCCATCCATTCATCGTACACAAAAAAAAAGGATAAAAAAACGAGAAAAGCGTCAGTCAAAGACGAAAGCCAGAAAATATGTCGAATCGAAAAATAAGGACGGATTGCCCGAAGCCGAGATCAAAAATTATATACAAGATTGAGAAAGACAAAGAAAATTGCAATCCCTTGTCCATCCATCTCAACTCTCTCTCTCTCTCTCTCCCTCTCCGATGCGGACAGTCCGTCGTCACGCACCAACCCACGAAGTTGTCACCCCGCTTAGTCCTCCTGTACCCGTCAGGTTCGCCCGCGCGCTACAGTCCGTCATAGCCCCACGCGTCAACCCCACACATTCGGCACCAGCTCGTCGGGTCGCCCAACTCCCACTTCAACTCACCTCTTACTTCGCTCGTGAGCCGACCCTGAATGATCGCGCTACCCCGAGCTTCCAGCAACCTTTTCAAGAGAGTTATCTAATCGTGCAACCGAAATTTATAGCGTGCATGCATGCGCGATGAACACGGAATTGCAAGGACTTAGAAGGGAGAGAAGGGGAGGGAGTGCCTACGTTCTGCATGGCCAGATCGCGGCGTGGGGGATGTAGCCACTCTCCACGCATCGAATCGATCCGATCACGCAGCCTGCGCCAACTAGACACGGCGAAAGGAAGAGAGAGGGAGGGAAAGACGAAGCTCAAGAAGAAAAATACATTTACAAGGGCGCCCGCCAAAAATTACAGTTACACGCAAGATTAAGGGCGCCGACTAATCAGAGCTTCGTTGCAGCCGCAAAAAGAAACGCGCGAGCAAAAAGCACCGCGCAGCAAAATAAATTCCGAATTCCTAAATTCCTAAATTCCTATCTAATGCAAAAATGCAAAAAAAACTTTAATAAAGCACAAACCCCGAAAAGAAAGTCCAAAATTTCGAGAGTCATTGAGGGCTCGACAAGATTCGAAAAAGAAATTCAAAAAGAAAGAAGCAAAACTCCCGCAAGATTACCGCGCCGAAAACCCGACAGTAGAACAAGAAAGAAGCGACGTCAACCATTATTAATCGCGCCTCCGTCAACGCGCCAGCCACTCCAACAACCATTCCGGGACTTGCTCAGCCCTGGCCCCAGCCATCTGAAAAGAAGCGACGTAAAACGAAGAACAAACAAGGACACCGATGCAATTTTCCCGTTGGATCTCATCTCCCATAATTGGTCCAACCTTCCCATCTTAGGACCCCTCATCGTCATCGCGAAGTAAGTCGCGCGGCACAGAAAGTGGTTCGTCACATGGTAGGCAGCCGCCCGACACCGGCACATGTTCCTTTCCACTGGCCAATTTCAGACAATTTTAACAACATATCAAGACACCCCTCAACGTGTTAACCAGAAGGTCACTCCTGATTGTGAAAACAAGACAGGTAACAACAGGGAGACTCTCAGTTGTGCACATCAGATCCGGTGTGTCCTTGTGGAGTGTGATGAGGCCTTGCTCAGGGGAACTGGGTTATGAAGTGTAGCATGGGGCCTCACTCCACTACTCAACATTCCACATTGGACCTCAACTTTCCACATTGGACCTTTTTGTGAACCAGGTACATTTTGAGGAGTCCAACATTTTAAATGTATCCCAACGACAATGAACACATGATACATATTAAGTGTTGTGTAGTGGAGCGATGGGGTCTCCCTGGTCATTTTCGTTTCATAAATCAGTTGCAATGGTGTCTCGCTCCACTACTCGTCTAGAGCTGTCAGAGCATAAACTCTCATGAAATTCCCGCCTTCGCTCCACTTACTCTGGAAGGCAGGACTCACGAAGTTGAACTGCACTACATGACATCACTACACAACAACGAAACGGTTTTCAGGTCCACTCATGAAAATTGAGGCTGCACCAAGGGCACGGCCGACCACAATAGAAAAATGGGAAGGCAGGCTGCGTACTCTCCACTGTTCGAGAGTGTTTGTGGGGAGTGGCTTCTGACAACTCTTAAAGGGGATTTTCAAAAGTCCCTTTCAAGAGTAAGGGCATGGCCACACCACTCTCGAAATGTGTAAAATGAGAATGAACTTTGGGATAATTGGTAGAAAGCGCCCACGCTAAAACCTTTTCGGTTTTGGCCGCCTGAAACTCGGTCGTCTGGTACTACCGGCCCAATGACTTCCATGTGGGGTACTACAGGCTCGCGCATCCCTCCAAGGGCCCTACCGGATCATTAATCTGGCGCATAACAGCCTAAGATTCATTTTGATGTAAAAGCGGTCGAGGGTGGTACCGCTGAAGTATAGAATGAGGCCCACATACGGTAATTAAAAAAAGAAGGGCTCTACCAGTCCACGAATCAAATTCGTGACCTGGTAAAACAGGCGCTTTCTACCAATTATCTCAACTTCCCGCTAGAACATGGCCAGATGCAACCGACACTCCTTTGTTTTTTTCACAATTCGAGAGTGGGGTGGTTTTTTTCTTTTTCACATTTCGAGAGCGATGTGGCGAGGCCCTAAGTGGACTGGCGACAGAGGGGCTCGCCACACCTATCCCAAAAATGGAAAAATGTTCAGGAGCACTCTCTAGCTTGGGAAGTCGAGAAAAACTGTTTGAGAGACCTCATTGCCGCACTTAGCTCTCGGTCGGGGCAGTCTCCAATGTGTCAAAAAAGACCCGGCCTTTTGGGAGAGTGCAGTGTGGCGGTGAGGCCTCTCCGGAGACTTGTGCGGTGGTACTTTTTGTCCACCGCAAGTGTCCCCTCCTACGGGGCAGATTCAGCCCGTGTAGGATCTGGAAGGACCTCTATGGTTCGGGAGTCTTTTTTTTGGGGGGGGAGGGGGGGGAAGTATGGGATCCTTTATTCTAAGCAGAAAATACTTTGAGGCCGGGAATCCTTTACAAACAACCCGGAAGTAACTTGGCACTGGAACGATTCTAGCTTCGGTTCAACCTAATCTGGTCCTGCTTCTGCTGAGTTACAAACTTCTTCTACAGAACTAGCTATGAACCTAATTAATCGAGCCCTCTGCTCTTCTAAAAAGGAGGTTAGCATTAACCTACTCTTGCTTACCATTCAAACATTAACAATTGAGCTCTGTGCTCTTTTAAATGAACAAAAAAGAAAAAATATATAATTTTGAGCTGCGCGGGCCTACAGCGGACTGCTAAGTGCTCATCCACTCTGACACTCAACCACTGTCACTGTTCACCTATTGCCTGTCTCCTGCGACTTATTTATCGAGTGTCCTGGTATATGTATCTTCCTTCTCCCGGGAGCCAGACAAAACCCCTTATTTCCCCGAAAAAAATATTTTTTTGATGTATTTGAATACTGTTGCACACTATTCTACTCACCGAAGTGTCAGCAGTGTCTCATCTTCTCTACCAGATAATTCCTTAGTCCTTGTTTCTACAATAGCCTTTGTGAGCCTACAATTCTTACGACCTTGTATTACTCATTCTACTTTAACCATGAACAAAAATCCAGTCTCCCCCCTGATTCTACCTTCACTAACCAGTTTGATCCATTGTCTCGAGCCCAAGTCCTTTTGAACCACCTGACTCCTTTTCCCCCTTCTAGGTCCTGCCCCCCCCTTCTGTTCCAATCTGATTTGATGTACCATCTCAATCTGGTCCGGATATGAGCCTTGGTCTCCTTGTCTGAAAAGCCTTTGTTTTGAAAACATGCTCTGTTTCTGATATCCCACATGACTAAGCAGACGATAGCCCTACATGACTGTGTCACATAGCCGCACCCTTCTACAGGCTGCATTTCGGGGGGAGCAGTCCTTGTAATACCCACTGCTTGTCCCACTTCCATTCCCATGCTGCAAAATCTCTCCAGTGGATGGACCACCATTCCCATGTGCGTCTTCAGGCGGGGCAGTCCCACCAGATGTGGGATGTTGATTCGAAGGGCCAGGTGCACCTTCTACAGCCCAATTGCACGTCCATTCCTTTCCCGGCCAGCCAGACTGAAGACGGAGTGACTAGTAGAGACAAAAGACAAAGGATGGCCGCGTGTTTTTGGGAAGGGAGAAGTTGAAGTTGTGACCACAGGCGTCCAATATTGGTTAATATATGTGGCCTAGTATCAGTTATCAAGGTTTCCCCTCTCTCTGCCGCTACAATGACCGGTCTACGTAGCGGTGGCATCAGCTCTCTGGTGTTCTTCATTTGTGATAGCAGCAACGTGGAACCCTCCTTACCTAGGCCTTTCCACCCCCAGGCTGTCATGTCGAGCTTTCTTTCAGCTAGCGGAAGGTCTAAAGATGAGGTCACTATATGCTTTCCTATCTCCTCCCAGACTTCATGTACCTTAATCTGCTGCAATTGGGAGCCCAGCGGCGGTTTGTCGATTGCTTCTTGCAGAGTACAGGGAGTTTGTTTTTTTGACTCTGAGCCCGAATCCTCGTCCGATGGTTCATAACAGGTAAGGCGTTCAAAGTAGGAAGGCTTATCCCATCTTTGGAATTTCCTGGTTCCGTCCTCCGAGTAAAAGATGAGTTCCCAGTAGACTGGTTGAACCGTTTGGGTCTTGGTAATATACCAAGTCCCTTGAGGGTCCATAGCTTCTGGGGCAAGATAGTCCTTCCATGACTGTGGGATCGCCTTTGCCAAGTCAGCAAGTTTGTCTTCAATATTGTGGAGGTTTCCCAACTTGAGTCTCAGCTCACTTTCCAAAACCCAGTCTCCCGTTAGGCTGTTCCATAGGTCGCCAATGCGGAGAACGCCTCTGCTGATCCATTTTTCTCCAAACGTGCCTGCTTCTCGGTTTGCTTTGAATTGGTGGTCTTGTTGATCCACAATATGTGGGTTGTCAAGGAGCGGTTGGTTGAGAACTTTTATCCTTGTGGTCGGTGATATCCACTCCGTTGGCTTAACTTTATTCCACGCCTTAATAACTCCTGCCCATAAGCTTGACTAGATTTTCCTGTTCAGGAAGGACTCCAGTTGTAAACAAACCCAGACATCTTCTTCTCGGGCCAAACCCCATTCTGCTGCCAGAATGTGTTCGCCCATCTGTACCCAGTGTTCAGTTCCTTCGTTGTCTGCAGCCTTGATAATCCAGTTTGCCAACAATGTGCAGTTCCTTCGATGTGGGTCGCAGATGCCCAGTCCTCCTTCGCTTTTGGGCTGTGTGATGAGTTCCCACACGACTTTTGAAATGTAGGCTTGGTCTGTGTCTCCCCTTGGTTTCCAAATAAATTTTGCCGATATTCTTCTTGTCAGGGCTAACAAGGAGGAACTCAGCATGCGAACTAACCCAACATAATTAAGCAGGGAAAGAAGCGAAGTGTTCACTACCGTAGCTCTTCCGAAGATTGATAAGTGAGATGCTGGTCCCTAAGACTTAGTCTTTGCAACCATTCGGTTCTGCAGAACCTCCTCCTGGGCGTCATGGCAGGCTTCCAAGGCGATCATTACCCCCAAGAACCTCTCCGCTTCTCCCTTGTCGATGCGACGCATCCCCCAATCTGCTTCCAGATCGAGTTCTTGTGGGAGAAAGTAAACAAATTTGCGCCAGTTGACCGCCGCTTCCGATAGCAACGAATACTCATCTAGCAGGCCTCTTAGTGTTTCAAGCGCAGTTGTTGAGTTTTCACAAATCACAAATAAATCATATGCCAGTGCTTTTGCCTTACAAGCCGAGTTCTTCAAGGCCAAACCAATAATCTTCGGTCTGCTTCTGATGTTGCACATTATCACTTCTACCTTAATCACGAAGAGGAGTGGGGCTAAAGGGCAGCCCTGTCGAAGAGATCGGGATAGCAGGAATGGGTCAGACAGGAGTCCATTGACCATTATAGAAGTCGTGGAGTGAGTATAAAGAGCTACAGCCCATCTACAAAAGTTCTCGCCAAACCCCATCTTACGCAGCGTTGTAAGAACAAAGCTCCAATTCACTTTGTCATAAGCTTTTTTGAGATCAAGAAGCAGGATGGAGAGAGGTTTGTCTTTTGATCCCACTATCTTTAAGGTTTGGATGGCAGCCACAATGTTATCGTAGATTGAACGGCCCTGTACAAAGGCTGCTTGGTCCTGATTGATTAATCCCGGAAGGTATCTGGCTAGTCTTCTAACTAACGTTTTTGCCAAAACTTTATAAGATACGTTTAGCCTTGAGATCGGTCGCCAGTTTCGGATTTCGTCTCTTGCTCCTTTCTTGTATAACAACGTAATTACGCCAAAGCTCATGCTATCAGAGAGTTTCCCTCCTGTTAGGACATTATTATATATCTCCAACAGTGTGTCTTTGATGTCCGGCCAAAAGAGTTCGAAGAATTCAGAGGGGAGTCCATCTGAGCCTGGTGCTTTGCCCTTCGCCATAGCTCGCACTGCAGCCTTGATCTCCATCTTCGTGAGGGGATGATCCAAGTCGAGGCGAGCAATCTGAGGCAGGTTGACATTTACCACATCTCATTGGTCCATTTGGCTTTGCTGCCTTACTTCCAACTCACAGGGGTTGCGCCTTGACGTGAACATGTCGCAAAAGTACGATTCTGCGTAGTTGCACATTTCGCGGGTTGTGACCGCAACAGGAGCATTTTCTACGAAGGGGTGCACCAAGATCTTCATTTCTTTGTGGGCAGACCGTGGGAGGAGTCTTTGAAATGCCTGTTTGGTCATCCTGTCTCCTGTCACAATGCCCTTAGCAACCAAAATTTCCTTCCAGCGTCTGGACCTTTTCTTATGAATCTCGTCCCAGACCTGCATTCTCTCTGCTTTAACTACCCCCCACCAATGACCTTCAACCGATCTGTGCGGCATGTTTTTTATCTTGTCCTCCGCCTCATCTATCTTCTGCTTAGCTTTGGCCTCTTCTTTATTGTCATGCAGTGCTAGAGTCTTGGAAAAAACACCGAGCATATCGGATATGAAATAAAGACAGGCATCCCACCACTCGTACAGGCTAGAAAACAGATGCTTCTTCTCTCTCCATTTCTCACTGCATATGACCCTACTCACCCAGGCTCTTTGAATGGATCAATTTTGAGCCTGAAAATTCCTTTACCTCTCACTGGGCCTTCTCCCCACATAAATTGCAGCACTACGGGGTTATGGTCCGAGACCCAGTGCGGCTGGGTAGAAACGTCCACTGTCCCACTCCATATGACCCTACTTGTCAGAAAGTAGTCTAATCTCCGTGGGGCCACCCTCCTGCCTTCTTGCAGTTGGGAGGAGAACCACGTGTAGCCAGGGTCTGTTGTGTTTGTCAGTCTGAAGGGATCAGAGAGATCTAAGTCCATCACTATCTCTAACAGAGCATCTAAATCCTTGCCAGCTTTCCCAGTGGCCAACTCGGGGATAGCATCATCTATGGCCACATTCCAATCGCCTGCAATAACTATGTCCTCTACATCCGGTAAGTTGTCCAATAAGAGTTCAAAAAAGGTTTTTCACTTCGTTCTCTCTGTTAGGGTGTAGATCGAGACCACTGCCCATTCCTTGCCTGTCGAGCGGACTTTGACCCACGCCCATCGGCCTAATTGGTGGAAGTCATGATCTAGGATCTCCACATCTAGGTTACGATGGAGCAAGATGGCGACTCCTCATCGTGATTCTACCGTCGGTACCCATACCTGAGGGCCGTCTCACCATGCCCCCACTGAGAGAATCTTCTCATGATCCAATTTCGTCTCTTGCATGCATAAGCAGCATAACACAGAAATGCGATTTTCATGTAGCCAAGTCTTAATCCTTGCCCTCTTCCCACGGCCACCTGTGTCACAGAGGCCCCGAACGTTCCACGTTGCTATTTTAACATGCAGCATTGGAGTTGTCCGAGCCCGATCGTGATTGGATGCGGAGCGAAGGAATTGCGACTCCTCGTGACAGATTCATCTAAGATCCTATGTCCAGACTTTGCGTCAGGAAGGCGTGGAAGGTAGTTGAGTGAAGCGTTTTTGCCTTGGGGATTTTCTGTGACAACGTCCCCAAGCATAATGCATCACTATCTCCGAGCATAGTTATTTTCGACAGTTTCGGGTGATTCAAATGGGAGAGTCATTCCATCAGGAATAAACTCAATCCTTGACCAACCAATTTTTTGGAGGGATTCCTGAGTTATTCTAGCATCCAGGATGGGAGTGAACAACTTGACTTTGACCCCAGGTCGATCTACGAAAAAGCAAGGGGTGGGGATGTCGGGAACGTTCCTAACCGTGATATCGTTGCTGTATAATCTACGTGTAATATTTAAAATTTTCAACGGCATAGGTGGACAGGCGATTGGCTGTGAGCGGAGGTGGGTAACCCCCTGCCCCGTTGACCAAGCCAAGGCATATGTGCCTTCCACTGTCGCTATAAATAACAGTGGGAGTAAGTGTTTCTCCCAGTCCCGTTCTCCTGCTTTCGAAGTGGCCTGACGCCAGTTCCGTTTCATGCTTCCTTTAGTGTCGTCCCCCGTACGTCGTACGGGGGATCCTCGTATGGCCCGTCCGTACGGACGGACGGACGGCCGTACGGACGGACGACCGGCCGTACGGGCGTACGGACGAAAGTCGTCCGATGGTGTTATAGGGGCAAAAACAAATCAAAAAAAAAACTTAAAAATATGGGGTTGTAGATCTCGAAAAGATCTACAACCCCATATTTTTATTTTTATTTTTTGGCCTTACAAAATATTTTTAAAAAATAAAAAACAAAAAAAAGAGGGGGAAAAAAATCTGGTAGCAAAACAAAATGGGCAGTTGCCCCGCGTGCATGAGTGTGTGTGTGTGTGTGTGTGTGTGTGTGTGTGTGTGTGTGTGTGTGTGTGTATGTGTGTGTGTGTGTGTGTGTGTGTGTTTGTGTGTGTGTTGTCATATTGTGTGTATGTGTGCGTGTGTGTGTGTGTGTGAGNTCTCTCTCTCTCTCTCTCTCTCTCTCTCTCTCTCTCTCTTGTTAGTTCTTAGTCTCATTGATTTGGCTACCTTAGGGCTGCGTTCCCCGCGCCCACGCGGTAGACAATCTGGGGTACCCGAGACCGGACTCACGATTATAAGGATCATGAATTTTTGCAGGAGATTCCATAGGAAATTCATAGAAGTTATTCCAGAGAAATATTATTGAAATTGAAGATGAGATCTAAATAAGATCAAAATTTGAGAGACCAACGTAAACGACTTATTAAACGGCTATTAAAAAATAGTTGTTTATAAGTGGGTTTTAGGAACAAAAATCAGGAATTCCAATACGAGGCTTAAACTCGTTCTGGGGATATCAATCGTTAAACAAAGTTCCACGGCACCAGCCGAGTCGCTTCGCAGAATCTAAAAAAAGTCCGGCAGCAAAAATTCAGAAAAAATATCAGATGATTTGTATAAAGAAAACGAATCAGGAGAGGATCCCCACTGAGATCTCCGATTATCCACACTTATAAAATCAGCAGTAAACACATAGATTTAGAAAACATGGTTATGAAAGCATTTTTAAAGACGTTTATGGCTCTTAGGGAGAAGGAGCAACTAACCCACGCGTGGATCCTATTCCCATACCACACCCCCGTCTCCTCACCAAACCACCGTAAACGAGCACTTACCATGTACTTACCATGGTCGAGGATTCCCCCCACGCGTAGTCTCAAAAGCAGGCTCGTTCATGACAAAAGAGAAGCCAGTCAGCGATGATTTACCTGCTACGTAGAGTGTCACTTCCCCCATCACGCATGCCCTGAAAAACTATTCTTCGCATGAACCTTGCAACATCCTCGAAGATTTTTGCTTAGGGTAGCAAAAGCCGAACTTGAAGAAGACGCTTCCAAGAAACACGTCATCGGTGCCCTCCTTGCTCTCTTCACAACACTTATCATCCCTGAAGAAATTCGCGATAAAAACTATTTGTCTCCCCTTCATCTGCCCTCACTCAAACCCAACCCCTTCACCTTCGAGAGGGAGGGACAGAACTCCCTCCATCTGTTTGCCATAACAGCCTCAAGGGTCAGCTATCACGCCAAAACAGGCAAACAAAAGCATCAATTGGCCACCCTTAGACTTATGGATTCTCAAAATTTTAAATTTTTCTGCGCGTTCCTCCGAGCACAGAAAATCGACAAAGTTGCCTCTTGCAAAATGCCCATTTCGTTGCTCCTGACCTCCCTGTTTTGAGAAGATTGGCCTCGAAGCCTGGGCCTGATGGCCCTTTTGCAGTTCACATGCCCGCACTTCTTTTTTGGGTCCACTTCCACCCGAGGACCGGTCCTTCCTCTTTCCAAAAGTTCCGGTTCTACCAGAGCTAGCTGTAGGTAGTCCGCAATTTTGCCAAGGACCAGTCCCCCAAATGTTTTTGCCCCCTAAGAACCCACTTTGCATCCTGGTCGCCCGCCGCCAAAAATGCGACACCTTGACATAGACGCCGAAGCCTACTATACCGCAGCCTTAGGGCTGCAAATTAACGATGTTCATGGGACGGTGGACCCAGTTTCCAGCAGGTGGCACTCCCCACCAATAGACAACAGAGTGTGTGTGTGTGTATGTATGTGTGTGTGTGTATGTGTGTGTGTGTGTGTGTGTGTGTGTGTGTGTGTGTGTGTGTGTGTGTGTGTGTATATGCGCGGGCACACATGAAGCTCCCGCTACAACAGGGAAATACCGCCGTCACTTGCGCCTTCGCCTGCTGTCGCGCCCCGTCTCGCCCGCGGGATCGCCACTTGCGAGTGTGTGTGTGTGTGTGTGTGTGTGTGTGTGAGTGTGTGTGTTTGTGTGTGTGTGTGTGTGTGTGTGTGTTCGCGGGGGGGAGGCGACCCCCCCACTGCCAATCAATCAATCAATCAATCAATCAATAAAAATAAAAATAAAAAAAAAAGGCCGCTCGTTTGTGTGTGTGTGTGTGTGTGTGTGTGTGTGTGTCCGTGTGTGTGTGCGTGTTCGCGGGGGGGAGGCGACCCCCCCACCGCCAATCAATCACTCAATCAATCAATCAATCAATCAATCAATCAATCAAACAACTAATCCCAATCAATCAGTCAATCAATCAATCAACCAATTAATCAATAATCAATACTCTTTGTTTTTGTTTTTTTTTACACCCGGGACATAATTTTTGTTTCTTTTTTTCTTTTTTTTTTAATGGGGGGGGGGGTACCCCCCAACACCCGACCCCCCCTCGGCTCATCCACCCCCCCAACCTCCCCCCGGAAGGCCATGCATGGGGGGGCCGAAATCCGTACGTACGGCCCATACGGGGGTATAGGGGCCCGTACGTACGGTCGTACAGGATTTTGTACGACCTGTATACGTACGGGCGACGTATACACAGGCTTCCTTCAGCCTGCTTGTTGGCATCTTGTCTTAATATTGACGCCGATGAATCTTTGCCATCAATTTCTTCCTCATCCTGAATTTTCGCATCTCTTCACTCAGTCTCCTTCTCTGTTTGGTCGGAGTCGTTTCTGCTTGGTGTGTGTCCCTCGATCCCGATATTATCTGTGATTTTGAGGTGCTCATCTTTCCGTTCCTTGAAATCTCCGCTCGAGGTCGCGCTGCCCCGTCCACTGCTGTCGTCTCCTCTTGAGCTCCTGAGGGGTTTCCTTCCTCCTTTCTTGTGGGGGGGGCGGGAGAGAAGATCGGATTCTCTCTCGTCGCCATCCCCTCGCGGTCGCCTCTCGCCTGGAGTCATGTGCCTCCCAACGGGCCGAGCGTCCCTGTATAGATCGGCTGCGTGGTGGGTCTCCCATTTGAACTTCGCGATCTTGAGGCTGATCTAGAGGGTCGTCCGGCATGTTGTTGGTTCTCCGATGGCACTTTTGCCCTGGCTTCTGTGAGACCTAGATGAACGTCCATTGCTATTTGATGGATCTGCTCCTGGGTTGCATGGCCTTGACGGTTGGTTGCTGCTCGATGATGCCGCTTCACTCGAATGGTGGCTTGGGTTGGGACTTGGTACACGTTTCCGACGTTGACGAGGACAGTCATCTGCGAAGTGGTAGTACTGTCTGCAACGGCTGCTCCAAGGTGTTCGGGCATTGGCCACTTTCAGCTCAATTAACTGACCTTGAAAAGTTGTGAAGGATAATGTTGCCTTCAATCTTGGCAGCGCATCCATTGCTATATCCATCCGAACGTTAATCAACTTTGGTGTCCTTGCATCCCGTTCCGATGGATACACTTTAAGCACCTGCCCAATTGATAGTTCCACAACAGATTCCAGATAGCAGAAGGCGTCGATTGGAACATATAAAATTCTAACCCAAAAATAATTATTAGCCGCTTCTCTTCTTTGGTCTTGGATTTCCTTCTTGGTCAGCCACGGTTTGAAGGCGATGCTGTACCATCTGCCTCGGAAAGCCACTTTGGTTTCTCCTTCCTGGATCATCCACTCCCCCGTCACTCTTGTGTTTTTAGCAATGTACGACAGTATGTTGCTTGATTCGATGCAGACCCGACTGCGAGTGATCGAGGGATCAAAGCATTCCTCTCCCATCCAGATGTCTTCGAAGGCCCGCACAACTTCTTCCTTTGCTTTCTTTACTAGGTTTTTGGAACCTTCTTGAAATATTACAGTAATGGTGCGCTTCTTGAGCCATTTTACTTTAATTTCATCTAAAGATGGATTTAAAGTAAAATGGGCCTTGGTTCCTTTCTCCTTCAGCTCACCTATGTCCCATCCCGCAGGGAGAATGCCGATATCAAAGCACTTCTCCAACATGTCCCTAACCCGTTCCTCCTCGGCCCAGTAGTTAGTCTGTGCCTGAGGAGGGGACCGGTTGTGGGCACTTGTCCCTTCATCTTCGGCCGCCTGCACATGTGGCGAGGCCGTTACTCCATCTGCTCCCACCATTCCGACATCTCCCATGTGGGGTTGAGGAGTGGTGGCTTCTTCGTCAATTTCCATGGTTGCACGTTCAGGCTAGAATACTGATCTTCCCGAAGAGGCGTAACGTCTTCGTACAGGTGAAATCAGAGGGTTTCTTGTTCGAGTCTAGGTTCGTGTCTTGAGTGAACTCTGAGGGGATAGGATGTGGGGCTAGCCTACCAAAGCAACGTGGGCAGACATGGCTGCTCGCCTTCGTGCTCCGTGTGAACCCTCATACCAACAGAGATGGCTGGGCGAAGGCGGCTAGGCTGGTCTACGACCGAACCGGCAGCGGTGGATCCGAGCGCTGTCCGCGGATGAACGCACTTTTCAGCTTCGGTCCTAAGCCGTCAAAGATTGTGCTGTGAGTGACCGAGAATCACCGTGCTAACACTTTTTAACTTATTTCTGGGGGCAATTGTGGTCAGATGCATACACATTCGGCCGTAAATGCGGTCAGTGCCTTTTTTTCTTTTTTTCTTTTTTTAATTCCAAACGGGCCCAGTGCCCAAGGCTTATATTCAATATAAAATTTTGAGGTCAGGGTCCTCACAGTCTACCCGGAAAGGCTAGGAGCATTACCTAGTTTCGCTTACAGGATGGGACCACACCCTGCACGGCCAAAACCACCCCATGACTCACCACAACTTAATCAACCTCTTCGTCCATAGTGCTTAGGCCGACACGGTTGCCTAAGCAAGGTAACACTCACCTCTAAAATCGAGGTAGCGGAGCTGGGCTCCCGACGTTTGACAACGCTCATTCCTACCCCACATCACTCAAGCTGCTGCCCTCCTACTCTAGAGACTAACCGAGCGCCCAAGTTCATCCCTCATCAGCCACTCATCCAGAGATAACTTACCATCCTGGACCTTTGTCGGGTGCCCACCCAACAACCAGGTTTCCATAAACCATAAGAAACCTGTTGTTCTTTGTCTCGGACAACGGATTTCTTCCTCCAATCGCACTCTATACTCCGTCGTATATGGAGTTTCACCAGGGCCTTGATTGATTTCTCCGACAAGAATCGACTTTCGAATGCATTCTTGTTCCTAACTTCCCAAATCGCCAGAAACAAGCATGCCCTTAAAGCTTGGGCTACATAGCCCCACCCTTTGTCCAACGTTAGACCACCTAGGACACCACCGAATAAAATTCAGTGGTCGTCCCAAGGGAATGCTGGCCCATTGATACGGTCCCAGTGGGAAATCCACCAGTTCCAAATTCTTCTGGACAGTGGGCATGAGAGCCACAGGTGCACTGTAGATTCAAATGGTCAGCGACACCTTGTACATTGAAGCCCAATTTCCATTCCCCTACCGACCAGCCACATTGTCGAGGGGGTTGAAAGCATTGATAGAAGTCAGAGCAGAGTCGTAGCCCTGATCAGGGGGAGTTTCTTCAGTTGCGATCAGCATCTTGTGATGGCTCTACCAATTTGTTCATCTTCTGCATTATCCACTTGTGACCACTTGCTTATGGCCACTGAAAGCGGGGTTCTCGACGAAAGCTGGAGGTCATAACCACCTGGTGTTGTGAAGTCTGTGAGCCAGGCTTCCTTGGGGAACCTCTTTGATCCTTGCCAGGACCACATTTTGGGGTTCAACCGCAGCTTGTAGATTGGAGCTCCATTTGCCCAGAGTTTACATGTCCAGTCACCCTCTTCGTTACAACTCTCCCGAATTCTGACTTGAAGTAGGTTACCCAATGGTCTGTTCAGGGTTGAGGGAGAGCCCTTCTCCTCGCACTGCAGGAACTCTGACTCTGGGGCTTTGATCCAACGTTGAAATATTCTGGTTCCATCCGAATCCATTGCAAGGAGTTTCCACAGCTCGTCCATTTGGTCCTCCTGTGTTACTGATGTCTGCGTGATAAACCATGTCCCCGGAGGGGAAACTCCTGTTGGACTCAGCAGGTGTTCCCACTCCGGGGGGATCGCGACCCTCAATGAGGCCGCTCTTTCTTCCACTTGTCTCAGTCTTCCCAGTTTCGGTTTCACCTCCTGTAGTGGTAACCATTGGCCTGTCCATTCATCCCACAGATTTACTATCCTGAGCCTTTCTCCACCCATTGTCTTTCGAACGCACCCGGGTCACTTCCTGCTGAGAAGAGCTACCGTCCTCCCCTCGAATCTGCAGATTGTCAAATAGCAGTTGGGAGAGGACTTCGTCTCTAGTCATGGGCGGCACCCATATGCGGGGACCGACCCTTTTCCAGGCTCCAAGGACGTCCTGCCAGAAGGGTGATGAAATCCTTCTGCGAAGATATGAATCTAGCATGCAGCATGTCCAGACGTCCCTGACTCGTGGTAGGTTTCATTCTTGCGCAAAAATTTGTTCCGCCAGTAGGATCCAATGATCCTCTGATTGGCTGGACACTGCCTTGATTATCCATTTGACTAGTAGTGCAGCGTTCTGCCTTGTCGGGTCCAGTAACCCCAAACCGCCTTCGTCTCTGGGACAACAACACCCGCTGCCGACCCGTTTCATTCCCCACTCCACTACCAAATTATACCCTTCAGGCAAATGGATTTCGTCCAGTTTACCGCAACCTCCGACAGAACTGCATAGTCAACCAAGCAGGACTTGAGTGCCAATAGTGAGCTCTGAGTATTTTCCAAAAATTGCCATCAAGTCGTCTGCCAGGGCTTTCACCCTGTAGTCTAAGTGTTGTACTAACAGTCCTTTGATATTTGGGTGAGATCTGATGTTTGCGATCAGAACTTCTAGTTGGGTGACGAACAACAGGGGGGCCAATGGGCACCCCTGTCTCACGGATCTTATCAGCGAGAAGGGGGCCGAGACATGTCAATTCAGCAATATCGACGCTGTGGAGAAAGCGTATAGAACCATTACCCATCTGCAAAAATTTGGACCGAACTGTAACACTTTCAAAGTTGAAAGCATGTATGTCCGATTTACTCTATCGTAAGCCTTTTCCAGATTTAGTAGTAGCACTGCCACATCCAGATTTTCTTGTTGTACCTACTCCAAGACTTCAATAGTTGTCGCAATGTTGTCAAAAATTGACCATCCTTGTACAAAGGCGGCCTGGTCTCGGCCTATGAGATCAGGGAGATACTTTCCTAGTCTATTTGCTAATAATTTAGCAAATAACTTATATGATACATTCAACAGGGAGATGGGTCTCCAATTCCTGATTTCCGCCTTGTCGCTTTTTTTGTACATGATGGAGATGATGTCGTGCGTCATGCCTTTTGACAACTGACTGCCAGTAAGAACGTCATTGTAGATGTTTACTAGATGAGGGAACAACGTTTTAGCATGTAGGAGGTAAAATTCCACTGACAGACCATCCCTACCAGGGGATTTGCCCTTGGCCATGCTGTTAACTGTCGCTTCTAGTTCCTCAATTGTGACTGGGCGATCTAGGTCCAGCCTTGCGGCTGGACCTAGTCTAACCGTGAGATTATCCCAGTGGTCTGAGTTTTCTGCAAGGTAAGTCTTCAGGGATTCTCCCAGTCTACGGGATGTAAAGATATCTTTAAAATATAGCACTGCGTAGGCATACATGGCGTCTGATGTTAGTGTTGTTCTTGCTTCCGGAACGAAAGGGTGGTTCAGGGTCCTCATCAGCTGCGCTGATCTCTTGGGGAGCAATTTTCGGAATGACTCCTTCGTCATCCTGTCATATACTAAGATACCCTTAACAGTCAGCCTTTCTGCCCATTCCTCTGACTTAGTCAGAGGGATTTCATCCCATTTTGTCAGCAGTCTCACCCTTTCTGCAGCCCAGACCGCAGCCGAGATCGGGTGTGCTTGCATTCTTTCTTTCACCCACTGTAGATCCCTCAGGATGTCTGCCTCTTCTTTCACCCACTATAGATTCCTCTGGAATTTCCTGATTCGTGAGGTTTTGACCCCAGCCTGTGGGATAACTACTCTCGTCCCTGAATTAGCTGAGGAGGAGGATTCAACTTTGTTGTGAACCGAGGTTCTTGAGTGCTCCTTCCTTAGCACCCCCTCCTTAGGAGGGCCCTCCAACAGAAGTGGGCGTCAACTCCCCCTCCTTAGGAGGGCCCTCCAACAGGAGTGGGCGGCAGCTCCCCCTCCTTAGGAGGGCCCTCCAACAGGAGTGGGCGGCCTAAGGAAGAGTTAGTTCGTACTATTCTGGCTGCTTTGAGTGGAGATTGCCCTCTCATGCTCCTCTCATGGACCTCTACTGCTGAGGTGGCGGCTTCTTCCTCGGAGTCTTGTCTGATTCGTGGGCTTCTGCCAGAGCCCGTGGATGAACGGGACGGATCAGCCCGGGGGGGGGGGTAGCTCTATGCCCGGTGGCGGAGGTTCTGCGCCGCCTGATCGACATGTGTGCAGTCTTGTTGGTCCCAACATTTGGTCGTTGCTGCGTCCAACGATCAACCTCAGGGATAGAGTATCTGACAGATGGATAAGACATCTAAATCTTAGCATGAACGACATGAAAAACATTAAGTGGTTTCACAGCAAAGACCTTAAGCCAGCCAAAATAGCATCCCTCCAATGGCAGATTGAACACAGATGCCTCCCTACTAATGACTGGTTAATAGACAGAATGTCACAGGACAAGGACAACCATGTCCAACCCTGGTGCAAGCTATGCAGATCGGCTTATCCAAGTAGAAAGATTCTGGAGACAATTGAACACATTTTTCTCCAATGTCCGGGTTCAATCTGACTTTGGAGATGGTGGGACAGAATCTGGAATAACTTAGAAACAAAGACTTAGTGGCCATGGGGATGGAAACCCCTTTTATTGGAAGCATGGAATGTTGTCCCATTCGACGAATTTACTCATAATCTATTTATTCTTAGTAGGAGGGCAGTCCTATGGGTCATTTGGCCGACATCAATGGGAACTTACTAAGGACAAAATCCATTTTTTATCAAACAAAAAGGAAATTTTTCAGCAAATACAACAGTTCAATTTAGTCTGGCTTTATACAGAGGGGAGGGATTGGAAAGGTAGTATGGGAAGGAGCTACTGAGGCGGAAGATAGGGTCATCAAAAGAAATTACAAGGTTGTGTTTAAAGACTGGTGTGCAATCGACTCCTCAATCCCCTTGAGACCCCGCTCAGATTTTCCTGACCCGTTCCCACCACCCCCTAATGTGGTTGTCCCCAATTCTTGGTTTGGAATCGGAGATGATATGTGAATAGGATAACGACTTCTACCAGGTACAATTTTGCTAGAGAGATCTGTGTTGTGTTCCCACAAAGCTGAACAGATTGAGGGGCACAAGTTAGGCAATACAAATACAAATCGAAGAAGAGTCACTACAATCATCGAAGTCAGTAGTTTCTCATCAGTACCAGAGCTTACGAGTTCAATCTGGCGCCACTCTATAGAGGGTGAAGAGGTATAGGGGACGCTGGGCCCGATTCCCAGCAAGTGCTCTCCTTTCATTTGTTGTATTACAACACAAGGGACGTTGGACCCGTTTTTCAGCAGGTGCAGCTCCCCACCAATAGATTGGAGCCCCCAGTGTGTCAGGTAGGAGTGTATGCTCTTACCATCACTCCAATCTGATACCACGGGTTTCTGTAAAATTAAAAAAAAANGTGGGTAACTGTAACTACTTTGCAAAATTGTCCACGGTTTTGGTTCAAGGTTGGTGTGTGCCAAATTTTGTGTCATTTGGAGAATTGGAATTTCCTCTGTTAAGATTTTTGAAATTTATCAAGATTTCTGAAATTGAGATGTTGGCGAAATTTCATGAAAATACACTTTTGCCTTGCTGTTTTATATGCTTTTTATTTTTTATTTTTGGATTTTTTTTTTGCAGTTAGTTAGTATGGTCTCCACTCTACGAATTGGTGGCAAGTTTGATTAAAATGACCCTTTGGTTTTCATATAAATGGCATGGCAAGTGGTTCATTCGTTGTATTACAACACAAGGGACGCTGGACCCGTTTTTCAGCAGGTGCAGCTCCCCACCAATGGATTGGAGCCCCCAGTGTGTCAGGTAGGAGTGTATGCTCTTACCATCACTCCAATCTGATACCACGGGTTTCTGTAAAATTAAAAAAAAAAAAAAAAAAAAAAAAGGAAGCTACCCTACATCCTGGGTTGGTCGTCCATCCTAGCACGAAGGTAAGTCTCATACGGTTCTCGTGCCCGGCCTGGTTCGGGAGAGAAAATTGGATTGTAAACTGAGGTGCAGGGTTCCTCTTGGCTCCCGGAGGGGCCAACGCGGTGGGATGGGGATCTGGCTGGCAATGGGCTTCTAGTCCGCATCCCGGCGGAACCATGGTTCGCTAGTGACCCCTGGTACTTTGGAGTACCTTTGCGTCCTCTTACTCGAGAGCCTGAAGGCTGGAGGAGGTCGACAATGAGTCATCGTCCTCTTCCATCATCTGGGAAGTACGACCCCGACTGAATTTGTTCTGCCTCCTATTCTGGTTACTCTTCTTCCTTGTGCATTGATCGTTTGTGTGGAAGTACCACCTGCAACGCGTGCAGTATGGTGTGGACGCTGAGGCTAACCTTACTTTGACCATATCCCCTTGTTCCGTACGTACCCATACCCGATCTACGAACCTGGAAGGACAATCCGGATCCAAGATGCATTTGATGTTGAGTAGCCTTGGATTCGAAGAGAATCTATCTGGCGGATCCATACTTACTACCGGACCGATGACTCGAGCAATTGACGATTTGAGATAGAAATATGCATATAGTGGTACTTGAATGGCTAGTACCCGAAAAGTTTTTTCCATCTCAGTTCTCCGGAGTTCCTTCCATTCAGCCCTCGGTAACCAGGGCTTCATTTCGAACACATAACTTTTTCCTTTCAATTGGACTTCCCCCGATCCTTCATTCACCATCCATTCTGCTACCAAACTATCCTTTGCAACATATGAGATAACATTCGCCCCTTCAAAAAAAAAACTACGTTTTTTTTCCACCCATTCTCATAAGCCTTGACAATGTCTTCTTTTACGTTTCGGGGGAGGTTTCTCGCTTCGTCTCTGAAAATTATGACGACTGTTCGTTCCTTTAGCCATTGAATTTTGATCCCATCGTACCGGGCGTCCACAGTAACCACTGCTTCATTGCCCTCAATGGCCACGTCTTCAAATGGGATGTCATAGGGGCATAGCCCCTCATCGTAGCACATAGTGAGAGGAGCCTGACTCGCTCGTCGACTCCATCGTCCTGCCCACTTTGCCCATCTTGAGCTCGGTCTTCCCCATCAACAGCCATTTCTAACTCTAACATTTGATGTGCTGCCATAGTCTCCGAATTCTGAGATTATTTACGAGTTCCCCCCTACAATTGACATTTGTAGTATGCCTATACTGTTCTATCCTGTGCCGTGTGGAGTTTTTCACCTACAGCACCTTCCAGTCTGGGCGGGGGTTACCGCTAGTTCGGTTGCTCTGTCCTAGTAATCCTGCGGAAACCAGGAATTCCGTGCACGCCGCCTAGACTCGGCCCAACAGCTGGTGTCGGAGCGTTCCTTTTCTCAGACAGATCGCCTCTCTCCAGTGGGTCCTCGTGCCGGTTGTTTATCTTCCGGCTTTTACTGTCAGAATCCCTCCCTCTCGTTGCCTTTGGTTGCGTGTGGGCCCGAATAGCATTTTACCCGCTTGATCTGGTCGGCCACTGAATTAAGAGTATCCATTTCCTCTAGGCATATCAGATACTCAGATGTACCGCTAACGTAATCAATCAATTCTAGGTAATTAACACCACCCTACTCTGATTACTTGTGACGAATGCTCGTGTCTACGGATTGCTCCAATGATGAAGAGAGACATTACTCCTACAGAGAACACTCGATGACTAGAGATTAACTTCCCAAAGCTCTTTCGTGCTTCGGGAATTGCACTGAACGAATCAGACAACCAATCGATGAAATAACCCGGACTAAACCTAATACAACAATACTGTTCGTGTTTCTGAATTACCAATTCTTAGGACAATGTCTGCTCCTCTCCCCTTCTATAGAACCCAAAATGGAAGATTTACTTTCTATCCAACTACCAATGTTGGTGTGGATGAGGCGTACAAAGAATTACCCTCGTTGCCTTCGATTCTTCCTTATGGTCTTCTGGTTCGAAAGACGGCGAACACCATGTCCATGCCGCTTGTATCTTACTACAATTACTGTGCCATGCCAGGATCTGCTTCTTCTGCCCACCATGTGGAGGGTTGGGGGGGGGGGGKGTTGAATCTTCGTCCTGGTGAAGGAGACGAGCGTGAAAATTTCATGCCGCCATGGGCGTGGCCATGGTTGTCGTCTTCACCGCGGTAACTTGCGTTACAATAGCGTTAGGACCGCTGGACGAGTCGGCGGCCTCTGTGAGGCCAGGAGCGCTCTACCGGTCAGTGACATTTAAGATAGTGTTAGTGTGAGTACACACCCTAAGGACATACTCACACAGGGACCTATAATCCCTAAATCCCAAAAAAAAGGGGAAAAGACCAGTCACACGGATCAACCAAATTCGCAAATGTACTATTCCATTGCCCATTTGTCAGTGGCCTAGGAAGCCGCGGGGCAAGGGATTTTGCGGTCACCTCCCGCAAATTCCCTTTTTTTTTGCATTTTCTTCAAAATTTGGCAAAAATTCGTTCACAAAAGTTATTGCACAATTGGTGGATGGCCCCGTGTGACCAGCCAAGTACCAAAGGAGGGGCTATTGCAGACGACCTCACCGTAGCATGTGAAAATAAGGAGTAGTCTCTAGAGGAGTTGAAGAGAGTGTTAGATAACTATTGTGACCTATCGGAGGCCTCAATCAATTGGGATAAATCAGTTTATTTTTTGTCACCCTTGCTCTCACTGGAGGTGGAATGGGGACTGAGGTGAATCCCCACAAATACTGCTGAGAGATTCTTGGGGGTACAGGTATCCTTGTCGGACTGCTCTGCAATTCAAGATAACCTCTTAACAAAAAAGGTAGTGGCTAGGATTAACGGTTGGGTGCGGAACCACCAACTGTCCCCGTTTGGGAGGGCCCTAGTACTTTCATCTGCAACTTTCTTAATTCTTTGGTTCCCTGTATGATTCATTTGTTAAGTGAGGAGGCATATCAAAAAATAAAACAAGCAGCGGCCAGATACCTGTGGAAGCCTTTGGCGTCGGAAGATCAAAGCTTTATAGTAAAGGTCGCATGGGAAATCATTAGTTGCGCCAGAAGTCAAGGGGGTTTAGGGATTTTAGACCCCATGCAACAGAATATAGCTCTGCTGGTAAAATGGCCGATGGCTGCAATTAATGGGGACACAGGAAAATGCTGGCTCAAACTGGCTGTGTACATCCTTATGGATGAATGGTCTTTGAAAGAGCCTTCGCATGTGTGGCTATGCTTCATGATAGGCTCATATACTCAAAGGAGGCCAAGGTATAAAATTTGGCAGGATATTATTCGAGCCTGGAGGAAGGTGAGGCCTCAGTTAATAGCGGAGCCTAGATCCAAAAGGGAAATATTAAACCAGATCCTATTTGAGAATAGATTTATTTTGGAAAATGGACAGGAATTGAAATTTGATGGTAGTATAGGCTCTTTTGGGAAAGCCTGGATTGGAAAAGGTGTTATCCAACTGAAAGATGTATGGGACGAAGAGGCAGCCAAATGGCACACCTTGGATGAGCTAAGAGGGAGGCTTTCGAAACTCAGACATCAGGAGTTTAACTATGAGCGAGTCAAAAGAGCAGTTCCTCAACACTGGATTGGTGCATTGCACAGAGGAAAAGAACGTAATGAGGGCAATTGGGTGGAGGACCCAGAAAACAGAAACAAGGTTTGGAAAGTACTAGGCACAGGCACGGATCAGGGATCCGGGGTGAAGGTACAGAAATGGCGAAAGGGATTGGAGAAGGGCAAGGGGAAACTGATATGGGAAGGGGAAGATACGGTAGCGACTACACAGGATTTGGAAGAGGTGAGAGTGTATGAGCAGAAGGCACAAAAGGGCTTAGACTGCTATCTGGTAAGGGATGTCCAAGATAACATAACAATAGAGCCCATTTTGTTTGGGTGGAGCTTAGTTCCTATTAGCAGGCCATCCCTGTGTATCAGTACAGAACAAAGGTGGGGGTACAAATACAACAAGAGAAAAGGCCAAGGAAACCGAGTGCAGTGGCTGGAAAGAGACTATCAGATTTGCAAATTACACGAGTGGAAGAAAATGATCTCTATAAATTATGGAAGGCCTTGAAAACGATTCCGTCTTAGAGACAGGCAGCGTTGCAGTGGTTACAATCGATGCTGATCACCCCCACGACAACATGGCTTAATACAAGGGGAATGAACATCTCCTCAACCTGCGTCAGGTGTAGTTAGGGTTGGGAGACAGCATCCCATTTGTGGTTGTCTTGTCCCCTGTGGCAGGAAGTATAGGAGTGGTGGAGAGTTTTGGAAGAATACGGGTATGGTTTTTGCATGGGGAGATGAATTCATTCTTTTTGGAGTAACAAGAGGAATTTTGGGCTCGGGGGAAGGATATGTAGCACTCTGCTGCAGAGGGGTAGTAATGGAAACTATCTGGGCAGCACGTAATGCGAAGACGTTTCTCCAGGAGGATGTTAATATCCATCATGTAAAAAAAAAAAAAAAAAAAAAAAAAAAAAATCTCCATCATGAGAAAAACCAAATAAAAGCATTGGTTAGGCTAGCAATATTTGCCGATTGGAGAAGGAAAAAGTTCTCTTGGTTCCTGGGAACTTGGGCAAAGGGCAACTTCGCAAAGATCCAGGAAGAAAGTAAGCTAGAAGTTGCCCAATGGTTATGTTGAGGAGGGTCTTGGGGCGTTTTTAGCCCAGATTCGGTTCTCTGAAAAAAATAAATGAGCAAATTGAGTTGGAATGGGGGACGCTGGACCGGTTTCTAACTCTACTGTGTTATACGATGCTTTGTTAAAATTGCATGGTCTCCAGGTAAATGGTTCACGGTAGGCCTACGGGGCCCTGTCTGCAGCCTTACCCGCCCTAAGTGAAGGCGAAGGTGCCCGCCCTAAGTGAAGGCGGGCCTGGCTTTTTGCAAGAGACCCTCGACTGTCAATTTCATATTTGGGGTCCAGGCAGTTGCGACGCGCCAGTTGGTTGA